>JARGYA010000005.1:1200000-1605576 GCA_029204335.1 Mycena vulgaris
CGCCTAACGTCCGCTTTCCCAAAATTCTGCGAGTCGTCGCATCTTTCCCGGCAAAGACTCAGTTGGCAACGGCCACAAACAAGAGCACTCGGGCTATTTCAAACCTGAATACCGGTTTATTCAAACGAATTACGGAGAAAATCCTTGTCGCTGACCTCTTCAGTGATATGGTCGAATCGATCGCGGCGGGAGAGCGTACGCGACCACCCGTCGTCCAACCATCAGATGTCCAGACAAGGACCAGATCTTCAAAACGACGGAAAACATCCTAGTCCGTGTTGTACTTTGACATCGAGTGACTTGATGCATCATTTAATTTAAAATGCCCATACGACGCATGAACAGCTGAGCATGTATGGACCCACACGGACACACAAATCTAACAGCTTATCTGCCCACGTCAGAAAGAACAAAAGCTTTCTTGTTCTCCGCGTGGGTATCGGGTGTCGTCCTGTGAACGCAACCAGTTTCCATCTGTCCTATAACTACATGTACTCGCTTAATGATTGGTACCTTTCACCACTTCCCCCGCTCCCATGGCGGACGCCACTACACTTTCCGATCAACAAGCTCTTAATGAAGCCATATTCTCGAAGCTCTCGGCGATAATTCACGATTACTCGGAGCCAACCGACCGCAATGTGGACGTATTACTCGCGGCGATCGCCTCCTGCGGCGGCAAGCACACCGGGTTTGACATGAGCAGTCTGTGGCGGAAGATTGGAAAGGGACAGAATGCCATGTTAATTGATCAGCTACGAAGTGAGACTATGAGCGGGCGAAAACACTACCAGGACATACTTCGACTATGTAAGCATCGCTGATTCTAGCATGTTTCCCCAATATAATAAAATTACCACAGTTGATTCTTCGGTCCCCACACTGTTTAAAAACGATATCGAACGCATCCTTGCTGCGTTTTTCAGCCAACTTCGACCGGGTTTGGAAGCCTATGTGAAAGGAGGAGAACCTCTTCCGATCTGGACGCCCAAATCAGGATCCCCACATGCCGAATTCCTGACGGGATTGCAGATTCCGGTGACGAAAGAGGGTAGACCGGATATGCTGCTTCATGGACTCGGGACGGACCCTTCCCTGGAGGAGTTGTTGATGGCGATCTTTGGTCGAAATGTTTTGGAGGGGACTCTACAAACCACGTACTCATTTCATGTCCATGAGAGCTTCGCGATCTCTGACTTTTATTAGGCTTCTCCTTAACACCTCTGGTTCTGGCAAGACTAGAATGATGCTAGAGGGCCTCTGTAGATATTGGGGGCTCTACTTCACCTGCCAGGTGGACGGTTCCGGCCACGGTTCGATCGATATGCAGAACACACTCAGTCTTCGCATCGGACAGGATCCCAGCTTCACAGCCGAGCTTCCGCGGGATTTGAAAGCTCGCACCGTCGTCCATGAACAAAACATAAAAATTGCTCAAGACCGGATACGCGAAGTGCTCCTGGCCCGGCTCTACATATTTAACCTCTTCTGTGAGGTCGTTGGCAGCAACCCAACCGACGACCACAAACGACTGTGGGTTATCCTTCAGATTCGGCCAACCCGCGTATCGAGAACACTCTGGGATATATTCGAGGACCTGACGCGCAGGATCAAAGGAATTGATTTTGAATACAGAGACGAACAAATCTGGAGGCTGACGCATGACTTGCGGGCTCGGTTGACGACGCAGGCGGGCCAGCCCCCATTTTTCTGTGTCATCGATGAATCACAAACGGCTGCTAGTGGTCCCACTTCATTTTCAAGGGCTTTTATGTCTCACGAGAACCCGGCAGTTTTGCGCCCCGTTATACGAGAAGTTGCACGCTCCGTGGTCATGCCGGCAGTTCCAATCGCTCTGAACATCACCGGGACAGGAATAGATAAATCGGTCATTGCCGAGGTTTTCACCTCAGCGGTCCTCAAGGAGAGGAAGCGAACAACTGTAACGAATATTGGCGCCTTCGACACCGAAGAATCGCAAAGAAGATACATGGAACGCCATATGCCGCCTATACTCACCATGCGTCCCTGGACTCTAGAAACTACAGCATTTTTCGAAAAGGCATTCTACTGGCTCCAGGGAAGGTGCGAGTGTTTAACCCGTAACTAATATTCAGACCGTGATCTCAATTTATATCAGGTACCGTTTCACGGCAACATTTTTGCAAGAATTGTTGGTTCGGAATTTCGAGAAACCGCACGAAGTATTGAACTCCTACATCATGCGCTGTACTCAAGTCCCTGTCACCATCGATTTCAGCGAGGGTTTCACCCCAACCGATGGTCAGAGCTTTCTGACGAGTGAACCGAGGGCCGTCGAGAGGTGGGACACGTTTGACTTCAGAAGAATGGCAGAAGGTGGTCTCATGTCTTCTCGCTTTCTCGTCAGATACTGATAAAAATATTCTTTCAGACCCGATTCTATTGAAAGTGTTGAGAGAATCGACGATGAAATACTGGATGCGTTCCAATCTCTCCGCCTTCCCCATGACATTCACCCAATACGAACTTGTCGTAGCGGGGTTTGCTCGCTATTCGGAAATTACACCCGATACCTCGCGGATCACAATTGACGAACCATTGGCCGTCCTAGCTCTCTGCGAATGGTTAAGAATCCGACACGTCCCATTCGCGGAGGACCTTCGCAGCCGAGCAGCCATCGCAGTCACTGAAGCCACTGGCGCCAATGGCTTGGAGGAATACCTGGCATTTTATTTCAATACGGTGTTCGATGACCGCACGCCACTAGACACTATCTTCAAATTTCCCCCCGGTCGTACCCCGGAGTGGGCAACCCACCCCGCCAGTCTGGTTTCACTATATTTCGTCAACCAATCTCCGAAAGGTTCCACAGAGGAGAATGGTCATCTGGAGGAAGGTCGTGTGCAGGAGAACTCGCGTCCCTCGGTTTGCCTCGGCTACGATGGGACGTCGGAAGACATATTGAACTGGTTGAGCCACCGCGATCGGGCACCCTTCTGCTTTCCCGATACGCTGATGGGCCCAGATATAATGTTCATTTTGAAACTAGGCAACGAGCAGCGATCGCGTATTTGGGTTGCCGTACAATCCAAATTCCACTCGGGGTCAGAGCTCTTCCCGGCCGCTAGGTTGAAAGAGGCCCTGGCCAGCGTGCAACCGGCGAACTTTTACATGGTGAGCTGCGAAACATATTCTTGATATCTTGATCGTCTAACTTTATGCGGCAGAAAAAACACCCGAAGGAGGCGCAGATAAAGGACGAAACAAAGATGACGGAGCAAGAAAAGAAGAAGGCCATGGCAGCGAAGCAGGCGGAGGAAACTAAAGAGCGCAATCGAGAAGAGCTGAGAGGGAAAGCTCTACGCTACATTGACGCTCTGCCTGGACGACTGCCCCATTCTCTCGGAGAGCCGGGAGAGGAGGGGGCTGGGACCCATAGCGTGTTGCGTGTCGTCGTCGCATGGCCCGGCCACCCTTCACTGCATGACAGATCTACGCTCAGCTCGCTCAGATCGACCTACCATGACGAGGATGGCCATCCCGTCGTAGAGATCGATACGAATCACTGGGGGGACACCATGGACAGATTGCATCCGAAGACAACGAACTTCATCGATGAAACGGTGGACTTCTACGGAGCCAACAAAGGCATGAAACGACCTCCTGGCGGTACCGCCGGCGTTTCAGCGAACAAAAAGACGAAGGTGGGTCCAAGAAGTCCCGGCGACGTACTGGGCATCCCCGGGCCATCCGATCCCTTTATTCCTCTGCGTTCCAAATTGAAGTATATAGCGGGATCAGAAGCGCCTTCGTTAGGAGGTGCCTCAGCAAATACATTCGGCAGCCCTCCGCCCCCAACCGAAGCTTCCGACCACTTTGACGAAGGAGCTGACCTAGGCCTTGACTCTCCATTCCTCCCGGCGTCGGAGTATCGGGATAGTGATGGTGAGGACGGGCATGGCAAGGGCTTGAGCCCAACTCCTGCTGCCGCAGCTGTGGGGAAAGGCAAGAGAAAGGCGTCGTATAGTTCCGATTACGAGTAGGCTTAGCCTTATTACAAATCGTCGGAGTTTTGAGAATCTCTTGTGACTCTCTTTCGAGCGCAGAATCGCATGGGGCCCTACAAAAACCAACCTTTTAAACAAATGAAAAAATGGTGATCCTCACCATCTCCTACCTTTTTTTTCATTTTCAATTTTTGAGACAACACAGTCGCAGGTTCTCTCCTTTTCTGCGGGCGTATGAATTAGCGTAACGCTGTGACTGCACTGGAACACAGCCACAGCCACTGGCACACGCACCCAATTGCGCTCCTACCAAACTCCTACTCACTCCTACCTCGGAATCCGAAGAGGTAGAACACGCCCGCGTATAGGGATCGCAAGAATGAAGCTTTCCCCCTGTTTTCCATGAAAGGCGGTGAGACCGGAATAACGCGTCGGGACTATTATCGCTCTCCGTGCGCACCCACCACTTCATCGCTTCCTCGAAGACTATTACTATAACTACGTGCGACGTTGATTCCTCGCGGTGCCCACGTCGGGTTACTCGTCGGCCCTGAGCTATACGACCGTTCCTTCCCACCGCCTTCCCCGATTCAGCGAATGCGAGGAGCTCGCTGGGCTTGACGTGAAATGGGGCAACAGGCGCATAGGCTCCCTCCCTTCCTGCCCTCCCTCCCCTCCCTCGCGTACGCGGGGGCAGGAAGGCTCCTGTAGCCGCCGCGGGCCGCTATCATACCATCCTCAAGTGGGGCCAGCTGGCTACCGGCGATACATCGATGTCGCGGCCGGTGGGTCGTCGTACACGGACAGAGATCCTCCTGTCAGCATGGTGAGTTCTTGTCTCCCGCTCTGCATCCGACTCGACCCTGACGGCGTGTACCCAGTCCCGGATGGAAACAAGTGCGGTCGCACATGCAGCCCTCGACACGCCCTTACACAAAGCGAGAACTCTACTGCGGGCTCTCCCTCCAAGTCGAATACACGTCGCAGCGTCATCGCGCCGCGCCAAGTTCCCCGATGCACCCACATGCTCGGGGTTCCGCAAGAATCGTTGTCGACTCACATGCCCGCAGTCCTTCACGTCCCCGACGGCTCAGTGCCAGCGGCACTCGGGGAGCGGGCTCCTGCAGCTGGTGCTCCGCATTCTAAATGTGTCCGCCGAAGAAGACTGCGGACGCAATGGTCACCTCAAAGGGCAAGGTGCCCACCCTCATACCGCCTTCGATGGACCCCGAGGTCATCATCTACCTCCAAGGTCTGCACATGCCCTTGCTTTTACTCCAATGTGTGACTGACGGAGCCCGTGAATATGCTAGGCATCTCGTCTCCTTTGATTGCCTCCTTGGACGCGCGACCTCGACGTCCTCCTACTCAGTTCTCTGCCCCGAGCACCCGGACCCATCGCCTCTCTCGACGACGTCAGTGTTGCCGACCTGAGGAGGGGGGCCCTGTCGCGCGCTCTTCTTTCCCGCTTGCATTTCTGGCTATTCGCGTCTCTCAAGACCCAGGCGGCCAGCCGGTGGTGCAGGAGGCGCCCGCGTGGGCGCAGACGGGGAATTGGACACTTGCAGTGCGCGGGAGGGGTGTACTTCAGGGCAGGGGAAGGCAGCCGAAGTCTGCCTCTCCGCGATGTGCTCGTGAGCGCCGTCTGTCTTCCTGGCTCTGCGCTCGCCCCGTCCGAACCAGCTGGAGGCAGAGGGATGGTCTCCCTCCTCCGGCACGTCGTATCGATGATTACAAGGTAATGCTTCCTTGGAAGACAATGCGAGCGCGTATCCTGATGCGTAGGCCTCTGCATAACGGCGTAAGGGGCTCAAGCGCCTTGGCGGCTGTGCACCTCCCTCTCGAGCGCCCATATATCTTGCATCTGCCCGGAACGCGGCAGTGAGAATTGGCCTTCCATAGCGGGAGCGATGCTCCACACGCGCCGCCGATGCACCCGATGCCGGGGACCGATCGCAGCGTGTGCCGGGAGGAGGAGCGTGTCCCAGATCATGGATGGCACCCTTCTCTGCGCGCAGCAAAACGATGCATTTTCCTTCCGGATACCTCCCTTCTCCGCGCTTGCACTATCATCCGCCTGTATCGACGACAATCGCATCCCGACTCGTACGAGGTGACGGGGATACTGGTCAGCCACCTGATACTTTTCCGGCGCGGTCGCCACGTCCACCCCACCCAGGCTCGCTACTCGCACACGCTGGGGCGTCTGCAGTCCCTCCCGACAACGAAGATGACTGCCTCTCACGCCTACTACATGTGCTGCTCTCCCGCCTCACTCGCCAGCGGACGGATGCGCCTGACTACGGCGGATGAGAATGGCGCGGTCACCCGAGTCCGCCGCAGAGCCTGCGCGTCGTAGGACCGATGCGTCGCATGCTACAGTCATTTGCTCGCTGCATGTCACCGTGGATGGCTTTTCAAAAAATATCCACGAATATGTGACATGCATAGTAGATGAAAGCGGGCAAATGACCAAGTATCTCTGCAGGCCCTCTATCCTCCCCGCAGCTTGGAACCTATTCCCTAACCATATACTGCTCGTTCTTTTGTTTGATCATTTTCTGCCTTTTGTATCCTGTCGGAATCAATATTAATGATGTAACGGTCACGCGCTGGTTATGGGTCCGCAGACTGCTCATGGCTTCAATTCATCTCCCTGACCTCGACGCGTTCTACGACCTCGAGGACGTCGAGGAGGCGGCCCAAGCGCTTTGCCTCGTTGTCACCGCGTTTGTGGATCCAATGTTGAAGGAATGTCATCTGTCGAGGAACTTCGATCTTGCGCGAAATCACAGTGCGAATTTACTGCGTTACAGCCGCCTTGCGCCGACACAAACACTCACTCGGACTCAATCAGCGGTTATCTGAGCTACTTCCTGTTATCCGTGATTTCGTAGCGGGAGGAGGCCCTGCGGCTCGGTCACTCGCATATCGCATCGCTTGCGGTACCGTCCGTCTATCGGGAGCCTAACATACTCCTACGGGTCTTGGGGGGCTTCTCAGACAACAAAACACTAAAACACTGGCTACTCGTGTTGCGAATATTTTCATCAAAGGGCACCACACGCGAGTAATTTATCTGATGCGCTTGAAACTGGACTACGCGTAACACACACCCAGATTGCTCGTGAATACCTCTGGTTCCGGTAAGACTCGGTTAATATTCGAAAGCCTATGCCAACACTGGGGCTTTTACCTCGTCGGCGCGATGACAGTAACGGAATTAGCTCCGCAGACCTTGACTTTCTTCTTCCATAGTATCCCGTACCAAACGTCTTCCAACTACCAGGTGTCTCCTGACCCCAATGAAACTGCCACGAACGTCGAAATAACCCATTGAAGCTTCAACCTCGCTCGAAGAAACTATTTCCTGGCTCTCCCATGGCGATTCCAATTCGCCTGCGTTTTGCCTTCCCTCCGCGGGTAACCCAGATCTCATATGTGTGCTTCGGTTGGCCGAAGGCACCTTCATCCGGGTTGTATTGCATGCATCGGCATCGATCTCGGCGCTTCGCAACTCGAATCTTAGAGCCATGATAAACAATACGGATGGCAACAACCTGTTGGCTTTTGGGGTGCCTCAATAACATCCTCTATTGCACGCTTACTTACTTCGGACTTCCCCTTAAAAAATCAGGATCAACGTCCCGACACACACGAGCCGCTCTTCAAAGCCTTCCCCCTCGACCATCCAGCGCTATTAGACCTACCATATTTAGTTTAGACACAGGTTTATTCAAGACCCTGACAGCGACAACATTCTCGATACTTGAAAAGATGGTAGCCGTTCGGGAAAGCGTCGTGAGCGTCCCTAGTCTCTTATAAACAAACGGTACAACGATATTCGCTCGTACCTCGCGATGTTGTATAAACGTCCCACGGTCGAGTCTTCGGACACAACTCTGGCAAGAAAACGACAAAAAATAGGGGAGCCCGTCCTAATGTCGCAGCCCATCGTGCGTCGTAGTGATATATTTTGGGTCAGTTCTCAAAAGTTCCTTTGGTTTCATCTTCACACTTTTCACTTGTGGCTACATGTATGCATGTAATGTAATTCAGGTGACGGTCGTCTGAGATTGCCTAGAAATTATATCATAGGTATCCGCTGACATATAAGGCTGGGAAGCCCACAGCCCTAGTATGGAGGTCTTATATAGTCCCACTCGGATGTGTGGCTACGCTGTTTGCTTGATATGTGCTCACATGCAACTAAGTATTAAACGAATTCTTACTCATGCAGTTCTTCCGCACTGATAGCAAGGTCAGGCGTGAGTCTTCAAAGCTGCATACGATCCCCGAAGTGTCCGGCTTCGGGGCCACCATATTCCTTTTGTTGAATTTAATAAGCGTTCAACGGTTCAAGTCCCTGATCGCCACTGCCCTAATATAGACGTGGATAATCGATGGCTAAAGGACTTGGGACCCATTTGAAGTCAGCAAAAGGCATTAGAGAACGAGGCAAAAAGGAATTCCGGTACGGGGAATCGAACCCCGAGCTACCGCGCTTTTCAAACGCTTACGTAAGCATCTTACGTAACCCAAATTTCTTGAAAAGCGGTAATGTTGACCGTTACACCATACCGGAGTTGTAGAGGTCCACAGGAAGGTATATACAATGCTCAGGAAGGCCCGGAGTCCAGAGGAATACAACTTTCAACTTTTTTGAAAAACACGTTCAAAAGTTGGTGTAGTGTCACCATAACCGATGAAAGATATTGGACCAAGTCGAGAGGGGCTTCACTGCCTTGAGCGATTTGTATGGTATATGAGGGGGGATGGTAGAGGGACGGCAGGGAGGGATATGAGCCAAACAGCGTCGATATCGAATGGCTGACGTTGCATAGTCCCAAATGCAAGTTAAATCCTCTCGGCATCTCCTGACGGGATATGATACATGCTCTACATGTCCTCCAATATTTCTAGAATTCTCCGAGCCCGGGGGATTGCAGCGGTCACGTCCAAAGAGCGGTGATGGGAAAGTGATCGCATTTTGATGGTGGCGGAGAATTGATGGAATCGCCTACCCCTTGAATTGAGGCGAATTTCGAGGGCATGAGGATGACCAGATCACCGCTGTGCTGCGGAAACTATTTTCTTTGGATAATTTCTAGCGTTCAATGGAGGATGTCTCGCCAGAAGCCCGTATTTGATGGCATCAAAAAGCCTGAGAATGGTTCATCCGAACGAAACCAAACAACATATTCATAGGGATGCCCAAGATCATAAGTAGCGACTTGCAACGGGAGTTCAACGTCGTGCGTAAAGGGCAGTAAGCAGGGGATACTGCGGCCACAACCACCTCGATTTGCCATCAAGATAATTACCACAAATGTGTCACATAGGTTGACCGTTACACCATACCGGAAACAAGCAAAGCGTTGGGACTCGATTCCAATGTTTGCAAGACGTGTATAACAGATGATTCGACGACTTGGCAGGCCTCGCAATACACACATAACCAAAGAAAGATGCTATGCGGGACATAGTAGCCACCGCCGAAGCAAACAGGAAGAGCGCGCGCCTCCTCCGCTTGGCATGTCAGCCCAGCAAAGCGTGAAATAGCCGAAGCGCGCGAGCGGGTGGCGCCCACGCGTAAGGAGCCCGGTACACGGTCCAGCCTTCCCGCCGCCCATACACCGCGGGAAGATACCGTATGTGCGCACTGTGCACAGATACCGACCGGAGTATTTGGAGCGCAGACGGTAGTCAGGGCCGCACGCGTCCGCCCGTGTCCGCCCCCGTGCGCGTGGAAGCAAGCAGCGGGTGGGAGGGGACGATACCATCCCGTAAGGCATCATCGCGCAAGAACGACTGCGCGTGCTGGGAGAGGACGTGCACGCTTGCTAGGCGCTCGCACTCCCGGCGCCAGATCCGCGGATGGCTGGCCAGACTCGCGGCATCAGCTGGAACCCACACGCGACCCGCACCCGCGGGGCAAGCTTGGGGAGCCACAATACAATAAGTAAAATGCCTCGCCAATCCCACAAGCCCCGCCCGCCACGCATCGGGGTCAAAATCATGCGAATCCCATCCACACTCAGTGCGCGGGAGGACACGCCCAGCGACACGGTCTGCACGTCGGACATGACGGCCGACACCGGAGGATAGAGGGAAGAGTGCGCCACACCCGTATACAAAGAACGAGGAGAGGATGGCTTGCCCATCTCCCCTGGACCCTCCTGCTCCTCCTCACTCGTCTCCCTCCCTGCACCGTTATCCTACGAGCGGCCGCGAGCCTATCGTCCTGTCCCGGCTTCCGCGCCGCCTGCAGCTCGTGCCCCAATTCCCGCGTCAGTTGCAGCTCCGCCGGCACTCCGCGGGGGTGTGCTTGCACGTACGTCCCCGTGCGGCAAGAAGGCGAGGAGCCCGCAATACGAAATTAAACGCAGTAAACGATGTGCGCAGCTCCTCGCTCCTCGCTCGCCGCTGGGGGAGAGGAAGGGCCTCGAGGAGCTGGGAGAAGGTGGAGGTGAAGACACAGAGAGCGTATCGATTGCGCCACCCTCCATGGATGCCCAGGTGCCCGGCAGGCACAGCAGGCCCTAGCGCGCGGTCACCATCCCGAGCCCCACTTGCCTCCCCGGCGTTCGCGCGGGGCGCCATCTTTCGATCCCCGCGAAGGCGCACATGCGTCCGCATCCATCGCCGACCAACGAAACAGCACGGGGGGGAGGGCAATGACACCGGCGGGCCCGCGCATGGGAGTGCTATCTACGCCAACGGAACGCGACAGACGACGAGACAGGAGGGGAGGGAGGAAAGGAAAGGAAAAGACAAGCAGAAAAAAAATTGAGAAAAGAAGGAAACGAGGAAGGACCGCGCGCGAGAGCGGCGAGGGAACCGCCGGAAACGCGAGCAGGAAAAAGGCACGCAACGAAAGGAAACGGGGCTCCCGACTATCGGCGTCGGCGTCGGCGTCGGGGCGTACGACTGCGCACGAGCTCGGAGCGCGAACTCATCGACGTACCGCTCGTGCGGCGTAGCGGGTGGGCACGAGCCGGTCTAGTCTTCATCCCTCTCCACTTTACTATCACGCGCCCGCGCCCGCTGCGCCTGCATGGGCGCGAACGCCCGCCTCCGCCGAGACCCCTCTCCTTCCATATCGTGCTTTCCCGCTAACTCTCCTCCTCGTTGCGGATGCGCGTGCGCACGTATCGGCGCCGTACGTGTCGAGGGCGTCGAGAGTGGATTAGTGAGGGGAAGCGGAGGCCGAGATGAGGGCTTCAGGCGACGGCCACCGCGAGTATAAGCGGCCCGAGCGCGATGAGGAGCGAGAAGGGGGTAGGGCGGTACTGAAATGGGCTGCCGCCGCTGCATCTTGAACGACGTTGGTGCGTCCTCGTCAGAGAGGTGGGGGTGGCCGAGCGGTCGTCGTCTTGGTGGTAGCTGAGGTGGTCGACGGGCGGGTGGAGCTAGTCTGGGACGTAGGAGACTCCGTGGCGGTGGAGGGCGCGACCGGGAGCACCGCGATGCCCGCGCGCGCGGTCCAGTGGCTGACGAGGATCCCCGCCGCGCGGGGATCGTGCTGGTGAGGGCGCTGCTGATGCTTCAGGGACGCCGGTGGCGGCGTCTACCTCCCAGCGCGCGCAGCATACTGTGCGGCGGAGCCATTCGGGCGACGCATCGAGAGCGTCTGCCGGGGGCGCAGATGCAGTGGTGGGGGACGTGGTCGTCTTCGCCATCGAGGTAGTGCTGGTGGGGGCGGGGGCGGGGGCGGAAAAAAGGATGGTATCTCAAAGCGGATACGGGGGTTTGTGCCGACTTGTGCTTCCAGCATGTTCGAGGCAGCGCGCGCACGCTGTGTGAGTGCCGAGATCCCTTTCTTCAGCAGGTCAAGGGTGTTAAGGGCTGGTTAAAGGCTCAAGTTAGCGTATTCCTCGGTACGGCGAAATGGAGACACACCTTCGAGTGGCACGATAGCAATTTCCGGGCGACCATGGCGGTACCACTTCTTCACTTGGTGCAGAACATGGACGAGCACGCGAGTTTCGACCACCACGACGTGCGCGTCCTTCTCGTCTACTTAAATTCTGTGTCTTCAATCCCGCCCTATCGATGGCGCGGCGAGCATGTCCTGCCGCAATTACACATTTAGTACCTCTAGCACCACTGGCGTGGAAACTCACGGAGGGGGTCGTCATGCTTGGGGCTGCATTTAATCCACTGCACGGAAGACAAGCTATCCATAGCCCGCCCCGTTGGGTTGGTCGCTCCAATTAATACCAGAGTGTGGCGCAGTGCGGCGCGTGGCGGCTAGTACTCATCGCCGGTCTGCTTCAGCCCAGTGGGCTATGTTTGAGGGCAGAAATGGACTCTCTGGGCTGGATAGCATGCTGGACACGAGAGAAAAGCGCGAGGTCAAATTTGGTCGCGTCCGAGAGTCAAAGTAGATCCGAATCTGCGCTGTTTGATCGATGGTATCCTCGCGGATAAAAGGACTTCTATGTATGCGCGAGCTGGAGCACGGTGAGGTTGCGGTGAGCAGGGAAACTAAAGGCACTGAGGATGACTAAGACGGTGGCTGTACCTCTCCCTCTTGTTCTCAACTTTCTCCTGGTTGCCAGTTCGCGTATATTTCACGCATGGGCGGGACTTTCAATCGAAAACTCCACGTTGAAGCGTTAAGTGGCCGGTCTCGATGCCCGCTTGGCCACTTGGGCCTCCATAAGAGCCTGCAAGCCTGCAGTGTTTCTGGCCGATAGCGCCGCCGCGCCCTTCATACTTTGAGTTTGCCTCGAGAGATTTGCACCCCGATTTCGAGGATGCACTAGTCTGGAGTTTACCACGCGCCCGGTGTTACGAGCTCGACCTTATTACATAATCGTCGGAGTTTGAATCCCATCAAAGGCTTTACCGCTTCAACCTAAATACAACGGACAAATATTAAGAGGCCAAATGGCCGGGATTGGGGTTCTGATGAGATTCATCTCCTCAGAATTGTTGTGTGACCCATTCTCGAGGAGAAATGAAACACTGCCGTTTACACGTGGCCAGCCCATCAAAATTCGGCATCGCGATTGCGCGGTCCGGGTGAGGGAAATGACCGAGAAAGCTGCTTATTCGGGTGCCCTAGACGAAAAATCCACCACAGAATCTCGAAAGACAAGTCGTAACCGTCGTTCAAAAGCTCGAGAAATTTAAGATTACATAATAAGGTCGAGCTCGGATCAAACGCCTCGGGTAATCGACAGACTACAACATCGCGAGGTACGAGTGAATTTGTTGTAGCATCTGTTTATAAGAGACTAGGCCGATGTACTGTACGCTACACCCCTGGCATGTTCCGAAATGGGACCGCGCTGGGTTCAATTTATCCTGATTCTTATCCTAAGGATGCACCGAGGTGTCAAGAATCCAGTTGGGTACCTCCGAACCTAGCGAAGTCACATTCAAACGAGCAGAAGAAAATCCCCTGGCGATGGTCGCCTTCTAGCACCTAGCGAGCGCGCTCGCATCTATGCCAACGTCGAACGTGAACTTTGGGCCGTGCATCTAGATATCCAGGGCTCATGCAGCCAAGCAGCCTTGATTCTAGTTTTCGCGCCGGCTCCTTTCGTTTCTTCAAGGACGTTCGTAGCGGTGTGGGATACTCAGAGACTCTGAATCTTTTTGGTGGGATAATAAATTCTAATAAATAAAGTGGTCAGGTTGTTCGTCGAAGGCAGGGTCAGACGGCACGGCGCACGAAGAGGGAGCGGCGGTTCAAGCGTCGAACTTTCAAGATGATCTTGACGACTAGCGAGAGCTATCGATGGGGGAACAAGCAGGCTTTGGGAGTCGATTCCGAGATGTGTACATAGGACAGATATAACTATGCAGAGACCGAGACTGCAAGGAGTCGGCGCCAACTGCCTCGATTTACAATTTTTTATGGGAGAATGTGGTAGACCGGTACACCATACCGGAGCACACTTTTCACAAAATGGGTCACGTAGGTTGACCGTTACACCATACCGGAAAAAAGCAAGGATGATTTGGTACGGCTCATAAGTAACGGATTCAAGATGTGTCGAAAGGGGTATAACTATGCAGAGTGGAATACAGCAAAATTAGCGATAAATACGATATGCGCGCCTCCGGCCGTCCACTCTACCCATAGCCAAATATGGCGCCGAGCATCTCCTTCCAGCCCCGCTTCATCACCACGCTCGCGCCGCCGCCGTACTCGAGCGCGAGCCACTCCAAGTACCGCGCGTCCATCCCGCTCATGGGCCCCAGCTCGAACGCCGCCATGTCCTTGGACGTGAAGTAGATCGTCTGCACGGCGGCGCGGTCCATAGGGAGGAAGGGCTCGAGTGTCGACAGCTGGAAGGCCGTGTGCGCGTGCAGCGTCTGCAGGAGCGACAGCGTCGTGAGGATCTGCCCGTCGCGCCGCGCAGTATCGTATGTCTCCGCGTCGTCGTCGTCATCCAGCGCCGGCTGCGCGGCGCCCTTGCCCTTGGCGCTGCCCGAGGACGGCGATGTCACGGTCCCCTTGCTGCTGGACCACGACATGCCGCTGGAGCGGCGCGTCGTCTTGCTCGTCGTCGGGCTCAGCCCGCTCCCGCTCGCGCCGACCTTGGGCCCGCCTTCGATGCCCATCCCCACGCTGCGGACGTGCCCGCCGGGGCTCGACACCGCCTCGGCGCTCAGTGCGCCCAGGCTGAGGTCGTCGTCGCCTTCCAAGCGCACGCTGCCCCAGTTCGCCGCGCCGTTCGCGGTCGAGTAGGACATGACCGAGTTGCCCCGCCAGGAGCCCATCCAGAGCCCGGCGCAGATGACGCACACGTCCTCGTAGACGCGCCACGCGTCCGTCCACGCCGTGATGGAGTTAGACTTAGCCTTCGAGTCCTGGGAGAGCGACGCGACGGAGCAGCACGAGTGGTCGTGGGCGGACGAGTCGAGTTGGAGGATGCGATTGAGCTCGTTCCACTGTGTACATCCATGAGAAGAGGGGAAAGAGACGCTACATGGCTACGCACCAGCTTGACATCGCTCCACGAGAAACGGACGACGGACAGACGGTGTGTCGGGCCCCGTGGTCTGGAGGGCCCAGGGGAGGCAAGCTGTACTGGCCGCGACGAGTAGAACGTCGGCCGTGTAGCCTTGTTGGGGGTGGACGTCGTCAAATCGATCAGCAAGTCGTAGCACGACGGCTTCTCTAAGAAAATGGCATCAGTCGTGCCTGTGGAATGGTCAGTAAGAGAACGAGCGGTATCGGGCAAAACATACATGCGACCCAGCCCCGCCCGCTACTACCCTCCGACTGCAGTCTATCCAAGTCATTAAGGGTCACCATCCCAAGGACGCTGATGCCGTCCTTGCACTTGCCATGCAAGCGCGACGAGGGCGACCCGGGAGATGTAGTATACTCCACTTGGTGCTCGTAGCACATATCCGCAGCCACCTGGCAAAGAATGGACGCAGCCTCGACTGGCGGCAGGGTGTAGATCAGGATCCGTCGCCTTCCGACAACGTGCTTGTATAGTGTCAACGAGGAAGGACCCAGGATCCTCAGGAGATGGGGTAGGTGCAGGGTCGGGTTCTGCTCCGTCGGCTCCTCGTCGAGCTGGGTAAGGATCAACAAGTGGACAAGAGCACAAGGCAAGCAACGCACCCGCTCCAGAAGCTCGTGGCTCCACCCATTCCAGTCCCCCGCCCCTCCCAGATCGGCCCTGACGGCCTTACGCTCGTTGAAGAATGTACGCACTGGGTCCCAGTCGCTTTCGGTGGGAACCAGAGATGCGGAGCTCTCGAATCGAGAGTAGATCAGAGTGGTAAGCTCTTTGAGGGCGGCCGTATGTCTCCAGGGCCGGGGGCGCGCAGATTTGGCGAGGAGGATACCAAGGGACGAGAGCCGGAACCCTCTGTGTCCCTGATCGACGGTCTTGCGACGTCGGAATACACAGACGCCTCGTTGGCCGTCTTTCGTGAAGTAGCTAGTAACAAGTCAGCTCAAGGAACAACGTAGGGCAGAATCAGATGTAATAGGTCGCCCCGGCCAGTTCCCGCGTACCCCCTCCTCCACGTCATGCTCCGAGACAAGACCAGTGGGTGAGACATCAAGGGCCGGCGATCCGCAGCAATAGTCCTGCACCCAGGGCACACAAGACCATCGATGCGGCGATACATAGCTCGGAGAAGAGAATAAAGCAGACCAGACACGCACACGACATCTTGCTCGACCAAATGTAGACCGCTAGGAAGGGCACTGAACTCCAGATTGTCTAGATTTAGGTCTGGGTTGTCACTAGTCAGACTCTGGAGCATACCGGGCTAATACCCCGCTATTCTGCTCACCATCGTTCGCCTTCAACGACCAGTCAATTATATTTCCTTGTGTAGGATGAAACGACGCATGAAAGATTGCAACTGCACATGGATTAATGAGATAGACAGCCTGGGAAATGGATATCGATGATTCCGCACCTATATCCTGCGGATACCGTCCTTTGGAATCCAGGGAGGACATTGGGGGAAACGAATGTCGTGGAGCGGGAGAAGTACAATAGCTGAGTCACATCTGGGTCACACGAGTGTGACTCATACTTCGGCCATGTCCCAGCCTCAGCAAGTCAGCGTTACCGACTTGGATGTCTCTCAGCTCGCCGACGTCCGCAGACAACTCGAAGAGGTGACCATCCGGACGCTCTGGGCCCGCGAAAACCCATCTGATCGCGTTGCTGGACCCAGGAATTGAATCACCTCACAAACTCCTTCGCGCAGCTCAAACAAGCGCAGGCAAAATTCAAGGCGTGCATCGAGAACGTGGCCGAGATAAAACCAGCGAATAAAGGTAGCTTCGGCTCGTCCCCATCTCCGTGCGACTGGCTGACTATCCGTCCGCCCAGGCAAAACCATCCTCGTGCCACTAACAAACTCGCTGTACGTGCCCGGGAAGCTGTCTGACCCAGACCATGTCATCGTCGACGTCGGGACGGGTTACTTTGTGCAAAAGGTACCACTAATCGCAATCCTGATATTCGTGCTGATTTCCGCCGGTTCCAGACGCGAGAACAAGCTCTGAAGCACTATTCTGCGAAAGTGGAGTACATCCGGACAAATCTGGAGACGCTCGAAGACACGATAAGTAAGAAGCGGGATAACATGAACTATCTAGTCAATGTAATGCAGTCCAAGCTGCAGCAACAGCCTGCGTCTTGATTATCCGTGAGCCGAATATATTTTCCCGAGTGCGCGTCCGAGGTCTATTGCTGCGTCCAAGGCATACACAGCTTGGTCTAGAGTATTAACGTCAGGTAGTACATGGGACAATCGAATTTATCGAGCGTCCTCTTGGGCGAAGTCTCAGTCCCCATACCCCCCATCGCAAAGGTCCCGCCCGATTTTCCTTGTCCTCACACGCGCTCAGGATCCAAATACTTCGCTGCCAGGAACGATATTGCGAACGCACGCCTAGAGCGTTGGCTCTGTCGATTCTACCGCCGCGAAGGGGGCGGCGACCTGACGGGACATAAATTCCTACTGATGCCGGAGCTATCGCGCCATTGGGCATTTCCGGATGCGCTTCTGCTCCATCTGAGCTCATGGTGTCGCAGCTTGGTCTACAATATCAATGCCGGGTAATAATATGCATATGGTAATTTAATTTATCGATCCCCCTCCTTGAGTTCGCCTTGGATTTACCCTTGCTGCCGGCGGGCGCCTCTTTTTTCTGGGGTCGAGGTCGGAGAACCCGCGTGCTGGCCTCGACTGTCTTCCCCCTTTTCTTGCCCGTCTTCACCCCACGTTCACCCTCGGACTCGACGGGAACGAATTCTGGCTCTTCCAGGAGATGAGGGTGTAGAATCTTCAGTCAGACCAGTTCTGGCTACGAATTTCTCCGGATCGCGAGATCCAAGATGACTGGCGTCTCGAACCAATTTAGGAAGGTAGAGCCCCCTTCGCGGGCAGGTACCTCGAACACTAGCCTGGTTTTCCCCGAGCCTGAGGTATTTACCAATACGCTGACATGCAAAGTCAGATATTGTCTCATTAAACCTTGAACAGCTTGAACCTCAACGTCATCTTCCCTCGGACGAGCATTTTTTAGTCCAGGATCAATACAGGATAGTGCTACATACACCCGTCTAGTAATCGGATTTATCGATCGTCTGAATCCTCCTTGGACTTCGCCTTGGATTTACCCCTGCTACCGATCGGCGCCTCCTTTTTGGGTGTCTTTGCCTCTGTCTCCACTTCATGCTCGCCCTCGGAGCCGAGGGGAACGAGCTCTGTTGCTTCTTTTCTCGCCTCTTGCTCTTTCCGGCCTCCAGGCTTCCTTCCTCTTTCCGAGGGCACTGGCGACGATGTTCGCAATAATTTCCGAGGGCGACATGGCCGCGGTGAACGTAGCGAACATCTCCGTGGACAGGCTGGCTTGAACCGCGGCCTTTGTCATGCGCCCTTTGAGTATGATCTGCTTGAATGAAGCGACCACACGGAGTAAGGTCAGCCTGGTATTCGTCGTTGTATCGGAGCCGATAGAAAGAGTATTCAGAAGCTCGAGAGCGCGTTTGGTCGAGAACATGCTCTTGTCCTCCAGACTGGTCAGAAGATCCGTGCCATCGCTTGCCGTTGGTGTAGCTTGCACAACGACCCAGGTAAATAATGCGTCCGCCAACTTTAAAACAAAGAGCAAATCGTGGTTCACGGCCGTGGAGGGACAGAATGGTGTGCGGTGCTTGTGCTCCGTCCACGAAACGATCTCGTTCAAATCGTGCGCGCATCTGGCAAGGGGACCCGCAGCGTTGGAACCGGAGATCACGAAGTAGTGTATCTCGCCGTCCGCGGTAGCATGCAGCTCCACGAATTCTGCCGGCTGCTTCGCCCACGCTAAGACGGGCTCGGCAAATGTGAATATGTCGGAGGGTGCGCGTTTCGCGTCGAACGCATTGAAAAAGTAGAATGCAAGCAATTCGACGAGTACTTTCAGGGTGTGCGGCGGGTTCCGCTGGAGGCTCGTGAGGTAATTGTGGGAGGGCGTCGAGACGCCGGGGAAGGGCAAGGTACTGGGTACCTTGGACACAGGCCGATTCATTCCATACAGCCGCCCCGGCAAGAACGATAGGTTCATCGACGAGAATCTGCGTCATCTCTGTCAATAAAACGTCCGTAGCCGAGAGATACAGCCTGTATTTTCTCAGGCCCGTAAATCGGAGGGTGTCGCTCTGTCACAAGAATAGTTAAGAAGTACGTCCTGCAGTAATAGTCGAGTTCCGGAGGCTGGAAAAAAAATAGGAACGGTTTAACAGCGGAGCCTGAAACTCACCCTTAAGGGATTGTGGCGAAAAGTCGTTGCCATGCATCTGCAGGTGGAACGTCGGCAGGAATTATCAAGACAGTGCTGCGCTCGATTTCAATTGCCTTCCGGGCATCAGTTGGTTTGAATTGAGACTGGGCGGCGATATAATCCTCCAGGACACTATGCGGCCTTTGGAAATTGAACATGAGGAGGTCCGAGATCAATGCAGCGGTGTAGCGATGCCTATTCGGACCTTCAGTGCTGTGCAACGAACTTGATAGCGGTACCAACCTTCCCCGCGCCCATTTCCACATGCGGTGGAGAAATTTCTACCCCGATTCTGTAGCTAGAAGAGGAGGCAGAAAACAACGGAGGTAATGCTCATGAACCGCATAGTCGTCAAATGCGCCCGTGCCTAGTCTCTCTTGACAAACTTCCTCTCTCGTTCGCCCGTGCCGGGAGTCCAGCGCACAGACTCGGCATTTTGGAGGATGTACTAGATGCGACGACCGTACACATGCCAAGCGCGGCACCGTTCAAATGCGGCATTTGTGCCGCGCTTGAGCTGAGGCTGCATAGAGACCGGGTCACCGGCATAGATAACCGGTCACGAGGTAGAGCCCCATACTTAGAGTCACGGGACAGCCCGACTTGACCTTCGAGTTTGCGGCTTCTCGCAGCGTCTAGCGTCGAGACGCTGCTCTCCCTACATCCCCTTCTTCTACTTCGTTTTGTGAGGGAGCCATCTCCTACACTGCCACTGTTGGGCCCGGCTCGGTCTTCCAGCGTTCCCTCCGTGGCGACTTCAAGTCACCAGTTACCTCCAAGGCTCCAACCTCGCCCTCGCTCAGACTCAGATTCTTTCGGCCTTCTGTCCCAAATGGAATTCGTCGCAACTTCTCAACCATCCCAAGACGGTGATCTATGCACCCTTGAACTCCCGACCTTGACCGCAGTACGCGTGATGGCACTTACAACAGTACAGCACTGAGCAGATCAAGGGGAAATAGTTCCATTCTTTGACTAAGAAGGGCAGGTATGTACGAGCATGGTTAAAGGAACACAATCGGTCAAGTATGTGGTCAAGACAACGCCGCCACCCGACGATGTACAAGGGCTCACTGAGCAGTCGGATGTTGGGTGATATAGAACGCTGCAAAGAGAAGGTGAGTCGATGAAATGCCTAAGACCTTTCTTTGCTCACCTAGTCGGGGAGATTTCGTATCTTGTCGAAAATGGAGATGGCAACCGGCGGTTGAAGAACTGATTTCGAAGGCGAGCGAAGTGCGGGATGGACAGGGGAAGAAGGGACTGCTGAGAAGGTTTGGACGTGGGCCCACAACCATGGTGGTAAGCAGGCCGATTCTTCGGGGACGAGAAGCCCACAAGAAAGTGCGAGGCTGGGTGTCGCCGGCGGCGTCCAGTGACCAAATCTGAAGGGTGCAAGGCTCATTGGAGATCGAAACCTTTTTGCGTGGCAGATTTTCGACATCCGCCAGCGACGGGATCTCGAGCGTTGCTACGCAGCGCTCCATCTCGAAATCGATTGTCCTGAACTGAGCGACAGTACAAACCTGGGAAATCTCATATCAGCACAGATTCGAGGAGGACTGGCAGCGATTAACTTGCCTCGTGGGTTACTAGAAACTCCCTCTCTTCGGCGTATATCTTCCCAGACGCTGAGGCCAATCGATTCCGCTGCAGCTCCTCCGCTAAGGGCTTGGACGAGTTGATTTGAGCTAGGACCAAAGGGAAGTTAATGATCGGTTGGGCCGGGATGGTGTCGTTAAGGACGGCCTTCTCTAGCCCAATGTATGCGCTGGGGTAGGTTAACCTCAGCGGAGGTGGCGTGGGGATGCGAGGGGGCGATGAGGTGAGATTCACGCTGCCAGGGTTTTTAAAGGCCTCTGACACAGCAGAGCACCAGGGCGGCAGACACCCCCCGTCGGAATGAATCAGAGATCGTGATGCATTCCTGTCTTCAAACATACGATTATAGGTCATTCGTGGATAGAGCTCCCATATCCTCGGGTCCTTCAATGCCGCAGCATCTCCCTGACTTTCTGTTGCAAGTGGGCGAGCAGCGATCAATGAACCCTTCGTCGACTAAGCGTTTCAACGGCTGCCTGACTAGACTCAGTCATCACCTGAGAATGCGCCGAGAATCTGGACTTCGCCCCGTGCTCAATACTTGTAAACACGGTCTTCGAAACAGTACGGGTAAGTTCCTCGCTACGTCACTGGGCCTCTTATCCATGGTGATTCCGTCCCTAAAACACTCTGCGCCGACAGACACCCATTCAATTTCGACCTCGCCACGGAAGTATCATACGCCAAACCCGTGATGGGTGTTTCATTCTTGTCCTGTGGGCGATTTTTGTTTTCAAAATTGACATCGAGCGACCCTCAGAGGCCCGAGTATTCAGCCTGAGTGTCATCATGCTGCACTGCACCACCTGAAGTAACTACTCTTTCATTCAAAGACGACACAACCTGTTGTACAATTGAGCGGAAATAATTATAAAGACTTTCCTCTCAGTTTGAGCCTCGCGCCATGACCCACATTCTGAAAGTGTTACCATCGACACCAGTGTAGATCTCGCAGCAGTCATCTTTCCCCCCTTTCCCTTCGGCATCATCTCGAATCCGATTCTTGAATAGATTTCAAGCTAGCCAAAATTGTCAGAACATGGAGACAGAGGCCGACGCACCGTCTTACATTGAGCTCCGTTTCAACTTCGACGCACATTTTTGCTCCGATGGCGCTTGCTTTCTCGACGACTGCATTCACAAGGAGAGTTGCCGCCCCCTTTTGCCGATACTCTGGATCAACCCCCAACGTTTGCAAGTGCGAGGAGTTGTGCTTCACATCCGCACCCAATGCGGAGTCTACAAAAGTATCGTACTTGGGAAGGAACTGGACTTCATGTAAGCCAACTGGTTGTACATCAAATTAATTGAATGGGACAGCATACCACTTCACTCCACCATTTTTGAAGGTTTGCATCAAACGAGGCCATAAGTGGTCCGAGGGCGTGTTGCTGCTGTTCCTGACTGCGGCTTCTCGAGGCATGGAGATGGGGGAAATCGAAAGGACGTACGTATCGTACAAGGTATGCCCGGGGCCAAACCAGACGGCACATCCGATGATCTTCTTGGCGGCATCGTTGGTCTCAGCGACGTACACCTCACCACCCAGAAGGCCGGCGACGACAGTGGAAATCCACAAGGCCGTGATATGGCTAGAGGATCGTGGCCAGTAACGACGGCGGTGAAGTGGTCTAGATAAAACATAAGCATTTGCCTCAGCCCTAACAATGGGACTGGACGCGCCCTCGGTGAAAGCCTTGGTTAGCACAGATTCAATGTGGCGAAATTCCGGCACGCTTCTCGGGTCGAAAGTCGAAACAGCAGTGTTGGGATCGATCTTTCTGACGACGAATGAAGGCATCGCAGTTGTCCACAGCTTCAGACGTTCGACTTCTGTTTTATAAGGATCCGGGCTTGGTTGAGCTATTCTTGAGCCCGCCTCCCGGTCGTCCCCACCCGCGCATGCAGTGGACTCCATTGGGTCCGCGCCATTTTCGTGACTTCATAACTTCACTTAGTTTTGCGAAACTTTGTAACTTTGATGGGAATCAGTGAAAGCTCGTGATTTTGATAAGGCGCCGCCACTAAATCTAAAATCAGTAGCGAGATCGGGAGACGCTCTCTACGCGGCTGAGGTACCCGGCGGCCGAAGGTAGGCGACAAGCAAATGCCGCCAACGTCGTGACATGTGACGTCACATGCCCATATTCAGACAAAATGCAGAAACCACACGACGGTGCACTTACAAGGTCGCCTATTGAAATTCTGGTCACAACAATTTATAGAGGAAGGTCTTAAAATTGTGTGGATCCAATTTTCTCCGAGATTACTCCAAAATTGGCAGAGTTTATGCACTTTCTTGAAGCCAAGTCAGTTTTACTTCAATTGCAGTGTTTAGAACAGCGTACATATATGCTACTGATCCCTGCAACTCACTGCAAGTCCTAATATGATCTCTGAACCAAATTTAACACCTTCTACGGGAAAAAGAGGTAATGAGAGAAAGTTGCGCCAGTGAGGGGTGCACACCTCCATTCTGGGGCAGCCATATATACGCAGTCTGCATCTGAAATGATCTCAATCCACTCCCTAGGTTCATGTACTGTGTTCATGATGCTCAGGATGGGTTTCCGAGGCTAATTACGCTCACAACATGCTTGTATATACATGTGTGCGCAGAAATTGATTAAAAGTGTATAAGCTTTTTCAGTGCATATTTTTGCTCAAATTCGACTATGCCAGCCCAAAGTAAGATGATGCCCCGACAAAATGGTGGGACCAAATTTTTCAGTTCGGGTCTCGTTATTATTTGCCAGATTTCTTAAAGGTCTTTGCCTATATTTGGATGTGTGACATCATGTCACCTGACGTTGGCGGCATTTGCTTGTCGGCTACCTTAGCTTTCTGTGATTAATATTCTGGACTTGTCAAGCGGCGACTCCTCGGCACATCACGGAGTGATGCGTATCAACAGCTTACCGAGATGGGCCGGTTAGGTTCAGGTTAGGTGGTTAGCGGTTAGAGGTTAGCGGTTCGGTTAGCTGGTTAGGGTTAGTGGTTAGTGGTTAGTGGTTAGGGTTAGCGGTTAGCGGTTAGGGTTAGCAAGGTATCTATATGAAAAAAAATAGCAGAGACTTGAGTGGCGGAGAATGATGGCCGGATTGATGTGTTTGATTTGTGTGGGTTGTACATCTCACGAATTTTCCCAAAACTTTCCTGGAAACTCACCGATGTGACGAGGTTTCACAACTTTCCATCAAAGTGACGAAACTTCGCAACCTTAAGCGAAGTTACGAAGTCACGAAGGTAGGTACGACTCGACTCCATTATATTTTCTTGATTTTCTAGTTCTCCCACATGCCAGTTCCGCCACAATGCATTCCGGACCCGAAGGACCGCAGCACCTAGAACAATATCTGTCTGACGGAATGGAAGCACGAAAAGCACCAGCCCTAGAGTGTAGAAACTCATCAGGGCTGGCAGTTACCAGTTGGCGTGGACAGACGAGCACCCATCAATAGTGGACACGATGTCAACAGAGATCCGCTTCAAAATAAACTTCCCAAGGTTGTAAGTAGCATGCTCATTCTCAGTATCTCCTTTAGGCTTTTGTGGATATGCGGATTCCACCTAGACCACTCCGTTCTTTGGGGTTTCAAAATCCTGATTTGTCCTACACAACACACGAGTTCTCCATGTAGCGGAGATGACTATCATCTTGATCTGCCAAAATACAAACCCCATTCTCTCCCAAGACCCTCAAAGGGGCAGTCTGGTCTCTCCCGATCCTGAAGTGTTTACCAAGACACTAGAGACGGACAACCCTATTTTCGCAGATAGTCAATTCAACGCACGGTTTCTTCCCTCGGACAAATATGTTTCGCACGCGGAGTGAAAGAATCGGATCATCGTCGAAACTTCCTAGATCTTTCAGGATCACCCAGGGCCTCCCATGAGTACCCAAACCGAATAACTTGATTGGCTTTATGTGATCGAGATCGACTTTATCCTCCGCCACATAATCGGGAAGCCAGCTTTTGAGAGAGTTGTCAGATTTGATGAATGTTGCAAGCAATGGCCTAATTTTGTCCAAGAACTCTTGCGCAGCCCGAGACAAGGTTGGCTTGCAAATCAGAACTTTTCTCGGACTTTTTACACAATGTGGGGGGAGCCTTTGACAGCGGGCACCTGAGTTTCTGACATTTTCGTACTTATTATCTGCCCATGCTTCAACATTTCGTGTAGCTCTGGCTGACGCTTGAGCAAGGCAAGACATTCATCATTAGCCAAAAAACGGGGATCTAACGCAGGTCCGGGTTGCAACGAGTACGTCGTAACGACAGTACATAAGGCTTTGGCTGCTTTCCCGATGTCGTCAAGATTGGAGAATCTTACGAGCAAGGCTAGCGCGTCGGCCACATGGGGCACCCAGTCAGAGGATTGAAGGATACCCAAGGTTCAGAGCACCAGTCCTTTCTGCTTACACCACAGCCAAGCGACAATGTAGAACAACAACAAAAATAACCACTACCACCACACCCCCGGTGGCCAGTCGTCGTTCCGGCTGTGTTGAGCTTCGGGCACTCGACCGTGACTGCCGTCGGTAGTTCATAGTCCAGAACCGTCCACTAGCCACGGATGAGGTTTCGGACGAGCAGAATGCCACACAGACGTGGTCCACGCCTAGTCTCTCGTAGACAGATGAAGCTCGTATGTACCTCGCTTGTTGAAGTTTGTTAGTTATAGTCTCCGTTATTACGTATGTAATCGCGGAGTTTGAATTTCCCTCGGCCAAACCCGCAATCCCCTTGTGCAAGCCTCCTGGCTGTTAAAATGTCACAAGAATCTTCTGAAACCCATTCAGTACCTATAAAAGAGGTGGTGGAATATTCCGAGGCATTATAAGGCTATTTCCACCTTGTTTGAGAAATACTGTTGAAAGTTGATTGCGTAATCACGCGTCCAAATCATCGTCCCGTTTTCCTGATTCTGAAGAGACAGACCTTCGTACATAGATTTTAAAACCCACTCTATGTAAAAAATTCATGAAATATCGCGGCTGAAACCCTAATTATTGCCTCCCTGCGCAGCAGAAACGCTGCTCTGCCTTGACCGTTGCCCGTCCCACGCAAAGCGCACTTCGCTGCGTGAATTCAAACTCGGTGATTACATAATAACGGAGCAACCCGGTAAAAACTAGACTAGGCTCCCATCGCCTCCCTCCACCGCCTTCTTGATCCACAACGCCTGCGCCCGCGTAGAGTCGACAATCCAGCATCTCGACCGCTTATCTCGGCGGCTACGGTTGATATGGAGATGGAGCTCGAAGCGTGCGATCTGTTTCGCGATGTAGCCGAAGCAGGCCGAAGCCCTGTCCCAGCAGCAGGCCCTCGTTAAGACTAGGCATTCCATTCAGCAGCACAGATATTACAGGTCCCCCAACGACATCCACTTCAAAAGCGCGCATCCATCTCACCCCCTCCCCATCCCTCCGATCAGTGCCGTGCCGCACTCCCATTCACCCTACGTCGACCTAGCCCTTCGTACAGCCCCCTGAGGCCGCATTTTCGCTCTACCCGCCTTTTTCGACGATTTCGGTGAATTCGACAAGTTGATTACGTATTGGTACTGCCAGGCAGGATGCGCGGAGCTTCTTTTTTTCCTCTCTCTTTTATTAACTTTCTACCCCCTTATGGTCCGCCGTGGGCGGCAGCTAACCCTAGTACCTCAGTCTTGTATTTAGAAGCAGGCGTGATTTCGAATGTAAAAACTTGTAAACAAGCACAGTGACAATGCCGCACGATGCCGAAAGACAAAGAGGTCCATACCGGCAGCCGGCACATTGGACCCGGGCCGGGACTATTCAAGATGACCTGTCACCTCAAGTTCATCGATCATCCCTCATTGAACGAAACCCCCCATATCTTGGTGGTGATGCTCTCTTCTGCTGGCACGGGTCGCTCCCCGACGAGTCCCCGTCGCAAACAGATCTACCTCTGATGCGCAACTGGCTGCCAGTGACTGCCAGAAACCCAGGCTACGATGAAACTGTTGAATCACGTTCCACGAACACCGAGGCAGCCCGAATACACCTCGTACCTATAAATCTGCAGTGATCTGCAGCCGCAATGCCCGTCTCGGCTAAGCCTCACCTCTCCAACAGGCGGGCCAGGCGCGGTTGCCATGGTGTTTCCAAGAATTCGGAGAGGGGCGTGCCCGCATATGCGTTTAACGAGCGTTGAGAGGATACGGTGCAACATATACTGTACTGCATCGCCTCATCATGATGCGCTGTCTGCTTCTACTGTCTGTTTCGAGGTGATTCACAGTACATCTCCTTGATCATCAGGAACTGACGCAAACAGGTTTCGCAACAGTTAGCTATCAAGTTCGCCATAAAACCAATACGGCCTAGCCGAACGAAGCAAAACGAGGCATCATGCATCGACGCCTTTATGCTGCGGGTTACGGCCTTCCCTGCTACTAGCATTCATTCCCTCCCTTTCTCAACTCCGACTCCGTGGCTGGCGCACGAGCACTCTTGATCTTGCTTCATACTCTTTCAGTAAACCGCGAGGATGAGTTCATGGCTGGTACTGGTACTCCCGCTCCTTTGCGGGCTGCGTGGCGCTCGCGCAGCAGACCTGGACGTCTTTCCCCAAGAAACAATTGTGCCGCAATGCGCCACGCTGACGGCACTGTGGGCGCAGCCGGTACGTCTTCCTGCACGATTTCTGGCGACCTCTGCTAACGTCATATCTATCCGTAGCCGCCCATCGTAAGTACGCTGCTGGCTTGATTGCTTGATTACTTAATCATCCTAGCATCTGCATGTCCAACCCGGCGATTCGATAAGTCTCACCAATCTGGTGGACTTGGGGGTCCAGAACAACACCACGTTCACGACCTTCAAAGTCGCCCTCCCGATAGGTTGGTCAAAGGCTCTTATCTACTTGCCTCCGCCGCTAACGGTGCGTATTAGGCCAGAACTTCAGTTTCGCGTACAACACCATCGCCCAGCCGTTTACTGTATTTCAGTGTCAGTTGAAACGGTGTTCATGGCCCAGAGTCCTGTTCTGAAATTTCCAACAGCGAGTGTCATGCAAGTGGGGCCTGGGACGTCCGATTGCCTGGCTGCACAGGCCGATCCTATCGTTTCAACACTAAGTTCGAGCCCTTCGGTGAGCTCATCGGTGAGCCCGTTGTCGGGCCCGTCGTCAAGTTCAACTATTGCTAGCTCCGCGACGTCTGCCTCCAGCTTGGTGCCCACAGCCACCGAGACCACGTCCGCTGCAGTCGTACCGGATTCGGCCACGTCGAAGGCTACCTCACAATCCAAGCTCACGATCGGCGCCGTCGTCGGGATTGTGTGCGCCATTGCCGGCGTTTTCCTCGTGGTGCTCGCGGTGTTCTGGAACTCGCATCGCCGATATATGAAGCGTCTGGCGGACCTTAACCCCGACCGCGAACGCTCTCCGCCAAGCGCACCTGCCCCGCGGTTCTTAGCCCCAATACTTGGGCGCGGCCGCGGGCCCATCATCCGTACGTTGCAATGTATATCACGACGTTCACGCCGACCAACGCGCTTCCTGCAGCCTTCCACGAGAACGCGCCGCCGCCCCCGTCCAGCCCCACGAAGTCGATGCTCATAAGAGAGAGCCAGAGCTCGTCCAGCGCCGGGTCACGCGACACCATCGAAGTGCCCATCTCGGTGATGGTGTCGCCGCAGGACCCCCCAAAAACGCAGACGCGCCGGCTCGTGCTGAATTCGGAGCCAGATTCGCCGACCACCCCGCGGGTACACACGGACGGCGGCGTGCGCATCCGCCATCCGGAGGAACTCCCTCCGTTGTATCATGACTATAATAGCCGGTAGAGTAATATGTGTCCTGTTGTAAAATACTTAGCTCGAACTTTGGCCGATGGACTTGTGTACTGAGTAGGGGATTGATAGTACGGCAAGCATTCATAATTTGAATGGAGAGTCGATTCACCTTCGCCAGTGCTCCAGATCATTCAACATTTCAGAGGGACACAAAAATTGGTGTTCAAACATAAAGAACGCAACTCAGATTTAATAATCATCGCTCCAGTCCTCGTCGCCATCCGATGGCTCGTCGCTGTACCCCTCGTCATCTTCATCTTCATCGGCATCGGCATCGCTGGGAGGTCCGCTGTGGTCCGATCCAGCGGTAAACAACAGCGTCGGAATAGACGAGAAGGCCGCGCGGTACGTGTCCCTGGGCAATGTCGGGGCTATGACGCGCAGCTCCTGCAGACTGCATCCCACTCTGGAGATGAACGACGCGAGTTTCTGAATTGGGTCGAGCCCTAGTAGTTCTTCGGGGATCTGGAGGCGCCGGAGCGCTGGGAGGGTCAAAACACTGAGGAGGCACCGCGCATCGGCAATGTGGTGCGTAAGGGACCGCGCGGACCGCACGGTCAGCGATTCGAGGCACTGGAGGGGCGCTAGGGCGGTTGAGCCGAGATGCTCGATATCGAGATGGGCGAGGTCGCAGTGGACTAGGTTAACGGCGAGCTCCAAGACGGTCGCGCACCCGGTGTAGTCTATCCACTGGCAGACCAAGGTCGTGAGTTGGCTCCACGGGAGCACGGCGCCGATGTGGAAATGGAGCATGGTGACCGCGTGGAGCTCTGGGGCGGCGTGGAACACTGGAGTGGGGACCTCCACGTCGAATCTCTCAGTCAACATTTCAAGGTTACGGAGCAGGGGCATCTCCTGCTGGAAGAGGTGGACATTGGAGTCCCCTATCGGGGCGGATAGCTCCAGGTACTCCAGGCGGGAACGATGCGCGAATATCGCCCGGAGAAATCGATTCACATCGGCGAGTCCGACGACGCCGTTCTCTCCGTCGTCTGCCAGGGAGATGGATAGCGGGCAAGATCCAGAGCGATCGAGCCAGGTTTCTAAAAGACAAAGCTGTTCTTCGAGCTTCTGCTGGTCCAAAACCACTGAAATGGCGCGCCAAAGCGAAGGCGTGGAAACGGCTATTTGTCTCCATTTTCGGCATACCTGGGCAAGTTTGGGGGGCGCCTGGAGTTTAGGGCGCAGAGGATAGACAGGAAGGAGGTGCATGAAGAATTCGGAGACAATTTCGTTCGGCAGGGTCAGGACGGGATATCGGAATGCTTCGAGGCATGCCTGTAACGGCCTTCTCTCGTTGACTAGCTGCAGCATTTGCGCATCGATTTCATCGATCCGATCGCGTTCTGCCGCAAGACTGGACATGACTGCGTGCAGTTTGCTTTCGGTTTTCGGTGAATTTTCGTTGCCCAGGACAGGTCGAGCGACAGTTACCTTTGAGCTCTGGTCCTTTCTGGCGATTGCGGCTCCCGGCAGTGGAAAAGAAAGGAAAAAAATTGTTGACCTTTGTATACGCGTGTATATGTGTGAGTCCGGCGTTTCCTTCGTTCCCTTCATTCTTCGCTTTCTGGTTTTCTTCCGGTTCTTGCCTTGGGCTTATCTGTGCGGGAAGCTGTGGGAATTTTATCTCAACAACCGTATTGGTTGCCTCTTTCACCGTTCACGGATCAGATCAGGCTCCACGTCAAAGGCGCCTCGGTCTGTCCATGGAGATATTCAACGCTCTCACCGAGGCCGTGTCGCCGTCGGAGACTGTCGCGACCATGGTCGCCAGTGTCCTCGGCAAGAGGAAGAGGAAACCCCGCATGCAGGAAAGGGCAAAGGGCGACTCGGAGGGAAAGGTGATATATATAATATATGGTAGTCCTACGCCCCTGGGTAGGATTTATCCTAAATGCCTGTCGAAGGTAGGCTAGGATTTATCCTGAAGGCGTCAGCCATTGCGCCCTCATGGTTTCCTCTGTGTGGTCCGAGGTATAGACGCAAGAATTCAGCATGGGGCAATCTCCAGCGCCAATCCAGCACTCAGCTAAACTCACCAATCCCTTTAAAAATTGCTTCCAGGACATCAAGCAGACAGCGCGATCGGATTGCCTCAGGGGTTTGCCGATGACTGCGGTTCATGTCTCTCCTGTGTGCTTAAAAGAAGGTCTGGCGCTGAGCTATCCTCTTCCCGCCATGTCGTTCTCCCAGAGCTCTAAGCCAGCTGTTGCCTTGATGCCCACCTACCGCCGGAATTTGAGCCAAAACGAACTTTATGTGTGATGATGCTCTTCCCGATGACGCTCGTGCTAATTAATATCCAGGTCCTACTTTTTACCGAGCAGGGCATACGGCCTCAATGACATGTTCGGTGAGTACGCCTCACATCCCCCCCATATGCCCATATTGAACGTTATCGACAGCGCGTCTCACCATGTGCACCTCGCCCGCGCTTGTCTCGCCTCTTCGACTCCGTATCGCCTGGGCGATTATGCGGCTGCGCCATACGCTCCTCGCCAGTCAAATTGAAATGGAGCCGGGATGCTATGATGAGGCGTCCTTCAGGTACGTTCATCGCCCTGCAGAACGCCCTTGGCTGATCGGTATCGCAGGTACACCCCACCAGCGAGCCCGAGTGATGCCGTTCAAGAAGCCGGAGAGACTGTGGGGATCTTCGACGACAAGACGGGACCCGAGCTCACTCAAATTTTCATGGATCTTAATGTCCCGCGGAGGCTTTCCTCGGAGCACATCGCCCGCATCGACGTCGCAAGACATGGTCCAGTCTCTCCTGGGATCGAGGAATTCCACTTCATGCTCATGATGCTCCACGCTGTGAATGACGGTCTATCCGTTCATAAGCATGGTAATATGATGTTGGAGCTGCTGGGCGGATCCGCCACTCCAGGAGGGCCGCCTAGGACTGACGTTGAGCTGGCGCATCTCTTCGACGTCGAATGGAACATGCGATGAGGTCGTCCCCGCGTCGATGCAGTGATCATTCCGCCCACCGAGGATCGCCTTCCTTCACCCCGTTCGAAAGTCCAAAAGTCGGCGTGGAAGGTGGACAACGAGAAGGTCCAAAGGCGCGCCATCGTGTGTAGTAGCCTCAGCTTTTTTTTGCTCGGCGTTTCTAACATCGCTTCTAGGGCGGTCATGCTCTCCCTCGTATCAAAAGTCAAGGCACCAAGCATGTTCTCTCGGGTGTCTTGTTCAACGTTGAGGATACAACGGCGATACTCGCGAGGTGTAAATCAAAGCGCATCACCTCCCGAACGCGATGTTTGCGCTTTGCAGCTTGGCTTGGATTTGCACAGAGAAAACCACCCCGAATTCAGCGCGTCGAAGATCCTTCCGCTGATGATGTACACCGCCGTCAGCTTGCGGCGTCATTTCACCCCCCGTCGCCGCTGTCGTCCTACATGTCCCTCGCCCTTGGGTACTGCAACGTCGTCCTCCCCTCATTTATTCCACCATCCGCAGACCCCCGCGCTCTCTTTTGGCTCCGCGCGTGTTCAGCACAATCCCAGCTCAACACCTACGCCCGCAACCCGCTCCTTCTCGCACGTTCCCAGGTGATGAGCACGACGCGCGGGCTGCGTGCCAAGGCGTTCGCGAAGCAGGACGACGAGGCGGACGGGACCCTGCCGCGGAGCGCGCCACAGCCAGCCCAAGCCTGTATACACGGAACGTGTGCAAAATGTACTGTGATAATGCAGTAGAGCATTTTTTATTGTATTTCTGTGGAGTGCATTTTTTTTGTGCTCCGATGTGGGCTATGAATCTTTTTTGAGGGTGGTGATTTTTTTTTGAGAAAATGGCACATAATTATGCCCCAGTATTACCCCTAAAGTTTGAACGGTGCCAGAACTGAACAAAAATCGCGCAGGCCCAAGAATTACGCAGGTCGCCTGCTTAACCGAATCGACATAGTGGACTCACAGACGCGGGGCCACTGACCACGGAGCTATTGACTCGACATGATGAAGCTGGTGTTGAGATATCGGTAATGGACGTCAAGCGTTGCGAAAAGCAAAATCAAGTACCCAATGTAGGTTGAAGTCCGAATAACAATTATGTCGACGGCAAGAGCAGGCAGAAAAGAGCGGCGGAAAACCCTTGTGGAAAGATTTAATATGCATATCTTAGCCTGTATTCTAGGCTGCGGGGGAGAATAAAACAAAAAGGATGAAAATAGCTCAGTGCCAAAACACCTGTGGGCTCTAGATCTAGCGGTTTTGAACCACAGTCGTTTGTACCAGACGATATTTCTAGCCAAGTACAGCCATTAGCATTGAAATAAATAATAAAACCAGGGAAGGACACAGGAAATGAAGGTACGCACGATAATACGAACATCCGGCCGATTAAAACGGGCCGCCAATTGTTCAACATTCCCTGTGGCGTACAAGATGGAGCCGACTTTGACGGGGATCGTCGTTCCCGCAGCTAATTGAGGGTAAAGGACGCCATGTCAATGCTAGACCTCCGATGTTAGGACAAGAGATAATTACAGCCGTCGGTGTTGTACCAAGTCAGGGTCAGCGCGGCGGTAGCCGGATCATAGGTCCACTGAAACAAACATAAAAATGGATTAGGACGCCGTCGATGCGGAGTATGGCTTTGAGTTTGAAATACGTACAACGGGAGACTCGCTAGCCTGCTCGGCACCTTGAGCATCTTGTGGAGAGTTTCCGACAACGGTGGGGACTGCTGTGGCTAGCGGAAGAAAGAACGAGAGAAAAGCTAAGTAAATCCCCGCGGATCCCAGATAAGATAAGAAAAGGATGCGGCCACGTACTACGGTCAGTCGTTCCCATCCAAGCGTAACTATGAATAAGAATTAATAAGTAGACAAGTTGAGATATCAGTGAGACTGACTTGTCCGTCGCGCTCGACATGTCATTGTCGGTTGCGTAGTAGCTCATGATGGCGCCAAAATATGGGTGGTCGTCGGTTCCCTGCCCACCTCGAGATATCAGCCATGTGTTATGTGGTGTATTTCTCCTCTCCCACGGACTCACCGATGCGACATTGAGGCCCACCAAGTCGTCCGCATTCGGGTTACACGGGATTGTTATCGAGACCGTTCGGAGGTTCTCAGTGGGATCAACCGTGCTGTATCCCATGAAATAATCGGTTGTAACATATCCGTAGGAGACGCCGGTACTGCTGTCCGTAACTTCTATTAGGCCTGAAATTGTTCTGCGGCGAGTTTTTGTCCGCCCATCAATGCAATAGAAATTATCGGCAAATTCACAACGTACTGGGTGGTCGTACATAAAGCCGGAGAGGCACGAGGGGCGAGTGCATGGCCTAAGCAACGTGCAGTCAGTGAGTGGAATGATTGATTGACCGAATGGTGGGTCTAATGTGGGAAATTACGTGTGGTAGACCATCTCGCGACAGGAGGAAGAGGCGGGAGCCCCCGTTTTAATCTCTGAGCATTGGTGAGGAGACGCTCAGAACGCGTTGCCTTGACAGGAGCATGGGCGAGAATGGCTGAGGCAGCGGTAAGAACGAGAGTAATCAACGAGAGTGAGTGCATTGAAGTAAATGAATGTGGTCCGACGCGGGATGGAGGAATGTCAAGCAGAGGGGGATGAAAAAACCGTATCGGTCTTTTTATCAGGAGCGCTAATTCGACAGGCTGAATGTAAGGGGCATGACAGATCACTACGACATGCCCCTTACATCGTACCTGTTTTAATATAATTTGCTTGCTTAGCGACTTACGATACTTATGATACGTACGATAAATTTCACCTGCAGCACTGCCTTGACCCTTGTACTTACAATCGTAGAAGCCGTGAATAACGTATCTAGATCGACAGTGAAAGCCGTGTTTCAATCCCCCTATATTCTGCACGAGCGTCCCGTCCGTCGCACTGATGGGACTCTCCTGCATGGGCGATCTGGCCGACATCTACCACCCGCAATGCTATCCCGCGATCCAGAACGTCGACGCGATAGGCCACGTGCGGACGGGCAAGGGCGGAATAATGTTCTTTACGAAGATCCTGTACACGAAACTCTCGATGACGCTGGGCTGGGACGCGGCGGCGTTTCCCCCCGGGGTGATCGAGGAATTTTGGGGCCACTTCGTCGGTAGGGTGCGCGAGTCTATTATCGACACCCCGGCACCGTCGTCCAGACTTTGAACTTGATTTCTTATTTTCGTATTGTTTGTATTGGATCTTTGGGCCGGATATATTTTTCCGGCACGTTTCTTCATACTCTACCCAAGAATGGGCGCGCTTGCATGCAACTTGAACTTAACATAACCGCTGTTGGTGCGTTCTGGAATCGGCCGCGGCCGGGTACTACGACACGTATTCAGGCTGAACCAAACAGGACCAATCTCCATTTTCCTTGACGCGTCGTCCCATGGCAATTCTCCAAACAAGCGAACTTGCCCACGTCCTCCATAATCTGCAAAGTCACCAGGCTTCCATGGAGAAGAGGGCTCTTCGTTTCTTGCAAACCTCGATCCCGCTTCTGAACGCCCTTTTAGTACGCATTCTTCCTTGTTTCGCCACGTCATGTGGCTAATTTAGTGCAGCCAGTATCCGCGGGGAAACAGGTCAAGGAAGCGCGGAGAAGAATGTTCGACATCGGATATCAGCTGCCGGTCGACAGCAAAGCCGCACTCAAGGCCGATGAAGGGAAGAAAACATCGACAGGACGCGATCTCCTTTCCATTCTGGTTAAGGTGAACATTTCCACCGACATTCCTCATCACCAGAAGCTGAGCGATGCGGAGTTTGTTGCACGTGAGTTCTTGTTCTGTCCATGCTTATCGATATCCTAATGCCTCCAATCAGAAATCGCAACCATGTTTTTTTCGGGCGATGAAACGACGAGGTTTGCTTTCTCCGATGAATCGCAACGAGCTCGTTTTGACTGAATCCTCTCCCAAACACTGGGATTGCCTGGATACTACACGAGCTTTCCGTGAATCAGTCCTTACAGACGAAGCTCAGGGAGGAGCTTCTTACTATCTACAGCGATACTCCAACAATAGAAGACCTGAGCACCCTCCCGTACCTCGATAGTATTATCAAAGAGACCTTGCGAATCCACGCGCCCATACCGACCTCTATACGTCGCGCCATGCACGGCGATGTCCTACCTCTCAGCAAGCCTTATCTCGATACAAAAGGCAAACTCCACGATACCCTCCCGTACGTTGCTCTATATCAATTGCATGTACTTCCTTTTTGACGTTAGTTTAGGATACGCAAAGGGACGTATATACGCATTCCAATCCAGGAGATTCAGCTCGACCCGGCAATTTGGGGAGACGATGTCGCCGAGTTCAAGTATGTGCCCCGCTTCTCTTGAAGACCTGCCTTTTAAAGTTCAATAGGCCCGAGTGATGGAACTCCTCGCTTCCTGAGACGATCAAGGACGTTCCTGGCATCTGGTCGAATATGTCAGCATTTGGCGCGGGTGAGTGGCACCAGTCGGCAACATTCGCAACACCGAATTCGTCCTCGTAGGTGTCCACCACTACGTTGGATTTCGATTCTCCATCTTCGAGTGAGTGTTGTGATATAATTTTCGGACGTGTGGGCTGATTCCGATGGACAGAATGAAGGTTTTACTTTTCACGCTGCTCCGTGCTTTTGAATTTGAGAAAGCCGTACCGGAGGGCGGGATCGTCGCTACAACGGTATTCATTCAGAAGCCGAAGGTACGAAACGAGCGGGGTTCCCGCTTCTGCTCATCGTGCGCCCGTATGTGGAGGCCTAAATAACTGTGCAGCTGTTGGCTCTCGCTCGATCGTTCACTGCTGAACATAAATATATTTGGCTCTTCACTGTTTCCTTCACGTACTTCCGGCCCAATTCTGATGCAAAGCAACGCCCATGTCCGCCAAGCTACAAGCACGAATCTCGACTGACTGCAGGGGTTCACAAATGCACCTGATCACATCTGTTTAGAAGCAAGAGAGCTGGGTTCAACCTACCAGCCTACGAGGGGCGCCTGCACATGCTGGAGTGTTCGGTGCTTGGGGCTCGAGATGTATGGGAGTGCGGCGAGACCGCGAGATCAGGTGAGACAGAGGCACCCAAAAGTCCGCAATCGGTGTAACATTAGTCCAGTAACTTGTCGGCTCGGGCAGTCAACTGTTAATAATCTGGCCGGAATTCGAACGGACGTTTCACGGCCCGCGGCGGAGCTTGATCGGAGTTGCAAGGCGCTGATGGCTGCCCACGTGGACACTTGCTTCTTGCCACCGACTCTCAGCCGGCAAGAACAGCGAATAGGCGCCGTTAGGCGGTAAGTGAACCCACAACTCCGCTTCATTTGTAGACCTAACCCTGATCACCAGGGCATGGTTCCCGCCACAAGGAACGAACAGTCGGCCCGTGCACTGGCAGCAGATCGTGCGCTCATCGCCGACACAGAGGCCCAGATCCTCAATTTACACTGCTTAATCAATGCGCTGTGCATCCAGAAGGATCAAGCGCAGGAGCGTCTGGACTCCTACAAATACCCCGTCTTGACGTTGCCGAACGAAATCGTGTCCGAGATCTTCATCGATTTCCTTCCGGTCTATCCACTCTGCCCTCCACGAACGGGGCTCCTCTCCCCGACTCTCCTCACCCACATCTGCCGAAAATGGAGGGAAATCGCACTAACCACCCCGGCGCTTTGGAGGGCAATATCGCTATACTGCACGGGTCCCAATATTGGCCAGGCCCAAGTCCAAACATTGGAGGTGTGGCTGGCCAGGTCTGGCATCTGCCCGCTTTCCATCCAGATGGAAAACTACTACTACGACTTGCCATCCGTTGAAATCTTTGAGGTCATCGTTCCCTATCGTGCGCGCTGGGAATACCTCAAAATTCACGTTCTGCCGTCCAACCTCGATTTCGTCAAAGGACCGATGCCCCTGGTACGGCAACTAAACATTCTAGTCGAAGAGAACAATTTTACAGAAGCTGTAACGTTTTGCCAAGCCCCTCGGCTACGTTCAGTCATCCTGGAGGACCCGGAACTTGCCGTGGTCCTACCCTGGTCTCAGTTAACGTCTCTCACGTTGCTGGACACGACGTCCCCCGAATCTGCCGAGATCCTTGCCCAGACTACCAGCCTCGTCTATTGCGAGTTGGTGCTATGTGGCCCCCATGTCAGCGAGGTCGACATCAGACTTCCGTCCCTGGAATCTTTGGTCCTGGTCAAAATGGACCCCGACCCTTGGGACGAACTTCCCGGGTCATCATATCTCGACGCTTTCGTTGTGCCTACTCTCCGCAAGCTCCAAATCCCGGAGAAATTCCTCGGGACGGATCCATCCGCTTCGCTCGCGTCGCTTATTTCGTGATCCGGGTGCAAGCTGCAGGAAGTGCGTATAACTGGCGAGAGATCGGTGGCACAGGATGTGTACCGCGTGGCGCTTCCCTCGGTTCCGAAACTCTGCTTCAATCGAGCATGGCCTCGCGATTGGCCAGGTTACGACGACGACTCGCACACGGAGAGCAGCTTCGAATTGGAATAAGAGGCTGGCATTGTACGTTCACAATTTTTTCCGGCGGTTCTTGCACTCACCAGCGGCAGTAGAAATTTCATCGGAAGAAGTCCTGCGTCTTCAGTGCGGTTTGACGCATTAACAACTTCCCTCTCACCTCCGTACTCTCTCGATGTATCTGCCGTCGTTACGTGTTATTTTGAAACCCTCTCGCTTGATCAGTCCTCACTGTCCTCCGTTCCTCCTCCCCTTTTGAACACCAGACTTCGTTATTTTCTCCTAGGGAACGAAAACTGCCCAATAATCTCATTGGATGTGTCCAACAGCCTCCTACTGGATTGTCTTGACTGATTCAAGCCTTGAGCTTAAGTTTTCCCCAGGCTTTGGTTGACCGGGCTCCAAGTTCCAAGACCCCTCGCCTGCAGTGTACAATTTTGGTTTGGGCGACCGCCTTCTCATAGGGCTATTAACTGACATTTTCGCACTCTGAATTGAATGAGGAAGCCGTCGCGGAGACGGTCTGACTCTGACTCCCGAGAGTCAGCCTGATGTTAGGACGTACGAGAGTGAGTAAATTAGTATAGTACAATATTTGCACTTCGGTAGACCTTGTAACATGGGTAGGTAGGTAGGTAGGTAGGTAGGTAGTATTACACGGCCGGTCCCGCTTAGGAACGCAGGTTTCCAGGAGGTATTTAAGTGACATGCGCAAGTACACTATTGCCCCTGGGCCTCTCTATACCCCCGTAGCCGAGCTCACGACTAACCGCCCCTCAAGTTGATCGCTAGCTCTCACATTCAAATCCGCAAAAGGCCAAGAAAATCTATGTCAGACACTACCACAATGAAACGAGCGGACTACAGCCGTACCTCTAGTGCGCCGCCACATACGGGCGCATAATGAGGGGCATTCGGGGCCCCAACTCGCCTCGAATCGTCGGCTTCTGAATGGCTGCCGGTGAGGCGACCATCGCGTCTTCCGGTACCGCCGCCGCAATCTCGAATGCGGGGAGCAGCGTGAAGAGTATGGCCTTCATTCTGAACGTTCAGATCAGTCTATGTACTCGTCCACAAGATCTCATCAGCACTCACTCAACGACGGCGAAGCGAAATCCAATGCAGTGACGCGGGCCTGTGAGAACGATTAGTGGGCAACAAAATGGTCTCGACTCATGGGCCCTCGCTCACCCGCGCTGAAGCAAAACAGACTCGGCCAGGCTCCAGAAACAGCCGTTTCAGGAATGTTATCCCACCGCTCGGGCCTGTAGAAATTTAGCAGCTGCGCTCTCCACGGACATGTCGGACCTACTTGAACTCCGCCGCATCTGCTCCCCAAATTTCTTCGTCCATCTGAATGGACCTGCCGGGAACGCGTACATACGTCCCTTTGCGTATCCTGCATCGACACGATATCACAAAAGGGACAATTGGAGTATACATCAGCAAACCTGGGTCCGCTAGAGAGCCCTATGTAGCACTATGGTAGTGCTACATAGTGCTGTAGTGGTGTAGTAGGGGGTACCCTGTCTGCAGCACTACATAGTGCCGTGTAGTAGACCCCCCTACTGTGTAGTGCCCGGTAGTGCCGCTCTGTAGTGCCGTGTAGTAGGCACGTGCTCTGTAGTGCCGTGTAGTGCTCTAGGGTTAGGGTTGGCTGCTCCGTAGTACTGTGTAGGGCTCCGTAGCGCTAGGACCATTCTTAACCAGACAAAAAAAAAATAGTTTCCACGAATTCAATATCAAGTCAAAGCCATTCATTTCAACAACTATAATAATAATACAAGACAGCAACTATTTACCGACGCGAGGCTACATTCGCGCAGCGCGTTGTGGCCAACACGATCTCCTCTCCCGCGTCGTCCCCGAAATGCGAGGTCTTCCCTCCGGAAGTTCTCCAGCTGAAAAGAGAAGCCCTGCCCTGCGCCTCCGCAGCGCGCACGCTCCGCAGACCTGTCTGACAGGTAAAAAAACAACGTGATGCGCGCGCGGCGGGCCGCATCTCCACTGATGTGCATATAAGAGGCTCCCAGCAGGGGCCGCGTCGAGTGCTGGAGCCGTCGAAGAAAACTGACTGTGAGCGATGAGAGCTAGCGCGATTGGGATCAGGGTGTACCACTGTTGTGAAGTCTTGCGTATACGGGAGCGCTGGGGAGGTAATGAGCCGGGTGACGATACAGGGAAACAGCAGGACTGACAGGTGCGGAGAACAGTTGGCATTGCTCCGAGGCCGCGCGCACACAACAGCTATCCGAAGGAATCATAAAATTGCACAAAAAGAGGTGACGAAGTACTGTCACCTTAGTCGAGGCAGGCCAATAAACGAACCGGAGTGGGTGATTCACGGCTTCCCGTTAGTAAAGAAAGAGAAACGATGGTCAGGAGTACACACCGAGGGTAGGCATCCATACAACCTTCATCGATGGCATGTTCACGCAATCTAAACAACTCGACAGCCGTCGCCGCGGTGGCGAAGAGTATGAGACACGGGAGTTATTAGCGCCGTAATATACGTGCAAGAGCATTCACCACGAACCATGTTTATTCCACTGTCTGTAACAGCAGTCCATGATCTTCCACAGCGGCGAACAAGTTGACCGGCGGCGGCGCGAGATATCGGAAAGCTGCTAAGTAGCGCGGCGTGGGAGTTATAAAGTTGAAGGAGACGAGTCGCGCTTGGCGGGATCGCCAGGCGGACGTGAAGAGGTGGTGGTGGTGGTGGTCGAAGAGAAAGAAGTGAAAACGAACTACGACCAAATATTTGGATTGTTCTATCGTCACGTGCCCACTTGCCTTGAGGTTTCTGAGGCCTGCAAGTCCCTTCGTCTCTGTTCGTCTCCTCGCTACGCTCGTTGCCGATGACGGCGCCCATACTCCCGGCCCCGCCACTGGAGGACGTGGTGGCATGGCTGCGCCGGGCCGTGTCCCCGCTTGCACTCGTCCTCGCCCCAGTATGCTTCCCCCCGCCCCTCCGAGTCCTTGAGCATTGCTGACCAATGCTGCAGAGACCCGTCGCACCATCTGGCCTTCACCCCGCTGTCGCCTGCACCACCCTCGCTCGTTGACGGCGGAAACACTGTCTCCCCCTCCCTGCAGCGGTTAGGCCCGCGCGCAACTCCTCATCACCTTCTTCCTCTCTTCCACGCCCCCCCCACACCTGAGCGCCCTACCACCGCCCGCCGCCCTCTTCGACTCAAACTCTTTACCGCCGGGGAGCCCAGGCCGTTCTCGGGCCAGCTCTACCCCTGTGACCTCGCGCTCATTGCGGGAGCGTCATCATGCTGAGCTTCCTGCCCCCGAGGTCTCGACGCCATGCACGCGCCGGCGCCCGTGATGCGGACTTGCTATGTGCAAAGTGCTACGTTCCAAGGCAAATCGGCGCAGGCCTCGTGGCCCTCCTGGCGCGCACCACCAAGCGGAGCGCTGCGCGAGGTGTCCTGCGGGTCCTTGAGCACGCTGGGAGCATGGCCACGGATGTTATTGTTCGGGACAAGTGCGGGATGCCGCCTGGTACAAATTTCTTTCGATTTTTGATAGTGCCGCAAAACAGGGTATGTTTACTCTTCATTTCGTCTCTGCACTAACTTCAAGTTCCTTTCACACTGCAGGACGTCGCGTCACTACATCTTCCGTGACGCAAACGGCACGCGGCGCTCTCCACCAGGGCAGCGGCCCATGCCCGAGGTATGTACCATTCAATTTTTTGGGGTTTCTCTGTGCTAAATAGTGACTCGCAGCCCACTTGGCTGTGTATTGCACCTGCATCTCGCGCCGTGTCTGTCGCACTGACTATCCCAACACCTCGACCGCAACCACCGACATCTCGCCGCGAACCGCGCCTGCGCTACGACGCGCACCCAATAGTTAGCAAGCGCTCGCAATGGACATGGGGCGGCGCGTTGAGGATTTCTTTTACATTGGTAAAGAAGCGGGCAACCGTAGTCAACCCAGGATCCTTCCAATAATGTATTTTTTATATCTGTAAACCAAAAATTATAGAAGCTTTGAATTCAGCCCGTTCAATTGACCTCAACATCCTCAGTTTTGTCAAGTTCAATGTAATTGACGCTGAAATCGCGCGGATCACGCTGTGCATAGGGTTAGGGTTAGTTGAATGTGAATTCCTACGCAGTTGCACTGGGCTATACCAAGCACTACATAGAGGCATCAAGCTACATAGTACTACATAGTGACCCACTCCCCCCAGAGTACTATGTAGGGAGCCCGCCACTACGAAGTCAGCGGCTACTACACACCACTACAGAGCGCTACGGAGCACTACGTAATCAGGCCAGCACTACGTAGTCAGGCCGGCTACTACCGGCACTATGGCACTACGGCAAAATCCGGGTTTGCTGATGTAGAGAGACGTACGAGATGGAGTCGTGGATCTTGCCTCTTGTGTCGGTATGGGGCTTGTTGAGAGGCAAGACGTCACCGCACATGGCCAGACACAGAATTAGCGATATGGGCGGGTACACCCGCATCCCCTCCTTGATCACATTCTCGAGGTAGGGCAGAGAATTCAGTTCGTCCGTTGTCGGATTATCGCTGTGGATGCTGAGGAGCTCCTCCCTCAGCTTCGTCTGGATGGCCAGATTGAGCTAGAGCGCATGCAAGATCCACGCTGATCCAGTACTAGGAGTCGAAATCAGTTAAATGAGCCGGCTGCGATTATCAAGCGGACGTACCTCGTCGTTTCGTGACCCGCGAAGATGAAGTTTGGGATCTCCGAGTCTAGGCTTCAGATTTTGAACAGTCGTAGATAGGATGAGACAGTTGGAACCTGTAACCGTAGTAAGTAGCTATAACCTTACTGCGATGTGGTGGAACGCGAGTAAGGGCAAAGTCACGGAGGCATCACGGTATATCAACACACATGATGGCTGATTAGATAAGATAGTCCGCGGGTGTATTTCCCCGTCCAACTCACCCCCACAGCTCGGACGATCGCAATCCCCACCCCCCAAGCCAGAACACCCCCGAAACTGCACCCCCGAACACGCACCCCCTAAGCCACGCCAAGACTGGCGCGATGCCGAGCGAAGGCGGGATAAGGGAGGGCCTTGGTAAATGTGTCGGCGGTGTTGTCGTCGGTGCAGACGCGCAAAATGCGGATCTTTTTCTTCTCGGTGCAATCTCGAATGTGATGGTAACGGATGTCGATATGTTTAGCATGGATATGGAGTGATTGGTCGTTCGCGAGGGTGATGGCCGAGTTGTTGTCGACGAACATGTCCGTCGCGGATGTCACTTTGACAGTCAGCCCGCGAGCGAGCATCCGCAGCCAACAGGTGTCCTTCGCTCCCTCGGAAGCGGAGATGTATTCGGACTCCGTCGATGAGAGGGCGACCACTTTCTGCTTTCTAGACGACCAAGATATTGCCCCAGACCCGAGAGAGAATGAATAGCCCATCACAGACTTTTGACCAGCGTCATTTGCGAAGTCGGAATCTGTGTAGCCAACGAGAGCGATAGGTTTGGAGCCGCCGAGAGTGAGAGACATGGTGCGCGTCCCCTTGAGGTAGCGCAGGACCCGTATAGCTGCTTGCCAGTGTGACGTAGCATAACAATCCAGAAATTGGGCAAGCTTAGTGATAGCAAACGAGATGTCGGGGCATGTCCCCAGCGCAATGTACATCATAGACATAACAAGAGAGCGTTAGGGAGTCGCAGCGAGATGGTCGACGTCCTCACGGCGGGGCGTTCCAGCGGCAATTTGTGTTCCATTGGAGTGCGCGGTGTGTCAGCGTCGGTCTGATGGAACTGAGAAATGAGGTGATCGATCAGCGCGGTCTGCGAGAGGGAGACGGTCTTGCGCTCGGGGTCGCGGACAATGGCGATGCCGAGGCAAAAGACGACCGCTCCAAGATCAGTGATACTCCACTTCGACCGCAGCTGGTCCTTGAACTGCTTGTTCGCGATGGCTTCGCTGGTGGCGCAAAGCATATTGTCAACGTGTACGGCAACGAGGTTGGTGACACCGTTGACCACGCGGACATAGACGCACCACTCACAAAGCAAGCGCCGGAATCCCCATTCCAGCATTGCTTCGTGCATGGCGCGGTTCCAGGCGCGTCCCGCCTGCTTCAGCCCGTACAATGCCTTGACCAGCTTCCACAGCCAAGTCTCCTTGCCCGGCTCCTCGAAGTGTTTCGGTTGACACGTATATTGAACCTCGTCGGGCGGCAGAGGGGCGTTCAGGAAAGCAGTTTTGATGTCAACTTGCTGGATGTCCCACCCTCGAGAGGCGCCCACGTGAAGGACGGCGCGGAACGACTCAAGGCGCGCAGTTGGCGACGTGGTCTGTTCATAGTCCCGCCCGTACTTCTGACGGTCACCGAGCGCGCAGTATCTGACTTTGTTCCGGATAACCTCGGCGCGTTCATTGCATTTCCGCGTGTAGACCGGCTTAAGATCCAGGATGGTTTTGTTGAGAGGAACATCGAATGGCGGCACGAGTTCGTAGACGCCGAGGTCATGGAGCGCCTTGAGTTCCTCGCGCGTGCCCACAATCCACTTCTCCGCATCGAGCACAGCCATTGCTTCCCGGTAGTTGCGTGGGTCATCCGGAAATTCGACGTTTATAGGATTCTTGGCCATGAACGCATTGATCTGCGCAAGGAGAGTGGTTTCGATACCGTCGTCGTCCTCTGGCGATGCCACGATGGCATCCTCGATCCCCTCGAGGATGGCCATCTCCCCATCGTCATCAATGCTGTTCCCAGCAGCATGATGAACAGCGGGGATGCGCTTGCGCTCAGAGCGACGAGGTCCCGGTACGTCGGGCGGAGTAGGTGGAGAGGATGAGGGCGGATCAACGAATTGGACTGGTTTGCCAATAGTCGGAAGTGTGGACGTGGTCATGGTCGGGTCCAGTGTTGACTGGTCGTTAGGGACGCCAGCAGCAGGAGAGAGTGGTCGCGCTGGCTTATTCCCATGAAACTTGACAGGGACCGTCTGTCCATGCTCAATGAAGCGTAGGTTGCTGGAATTGAAGATCTTGCCCATTGAGCGCTGCCAGCAGCGGTAAGCCTTGCAATTCGGGACATAGTTGATGAGGACACATTCAAGGCTGCGCTCGAAAACCTTCGGGTTGTGGGTCTCAATGAGAACGAACGCACGACAGCCTATCTCCCTCAGGTGCCTCAGGTTAGGCTTGAGCTTTTCGAAACCCTCGTGGGGCGTCTTGCCTCCCTGAGACCTTGAAGGTGTTCTGGCGTGTAGGTATGTGGCTGTCACGCAAAATTTGTCCCACAGGTTTGGCGGGGCTCCGCAACCGATTCGCATCGCACGAGCTGTGCCGTGGATGGTGCGGTGAAAGCGCTCCGCTACGCTGTTGAGTTTGGATACGTGTGGTGGTGTGAAGATAATGGCAGTCCCGCAGCTCGCACACCACTTGATAAACTTGTCGGACTTGAGTTCCCTGTTGTCGATGATGTACGTGCCGACGTGTTCCCCAGTTCGCCCTTCAGTTTCAAGCTGCCAGGCGACGAGGATGGGAAAACATGATGATTTATTCGGGACGGGGTAGGCGAAACCGCGCGACGTGTACGCATCAACAATATCAAATGTGTACTCGTTCCCACTCCTTGACTTCGTCGCAATTCTCCCGCTCAGATCGACGTGCACGCGCTCCAGACGACGCATCGTTGGCGGTGACAATCCTTCAGCTCATTTTGGAACGTTGGTGTGTGCCTGCTTCCCAAGAATGCAATCATCACAAATGGGCGCATCGGCTGAAGGATCAAGATCCATACCGTCGGCGCGATCTTGCGTGAAGATGTCAGCGACGGCCTGATGATTTGCATGCCCCAGGCACAAGTGCCAGTGGCGCAGGTCTCGGACAGACGGGGACACAGTGGTGACGTTTGCAGCAAGCGGGGCGAGCGGGGTAGGACGGCAGTCGAGACGGTAGAGGTTCTTTGTGGGGGAAACGGAGCCAGTGCAGACGAGGGCTTGGGCAGAGTTGGTGATCCACGCTGCGCATTCATCGAAGTGGAAGGTGTATTTCTTCGATTGACAGAGACGGAGCATGGAGAGGAGGCGGACCTTCGCGCCAGGGACGTAGAGCGCGTACTCAAGCGTGAATTTGTCGGTGATTATGGTACCGACTCCCGTCGCGTTGATAGAGCTGCCCTGGAACCCTCGGATCGGTCGCGGTGCGGTCTCCTTGAAGGTGGCAAAGTCGGCGCGGCAGGACGATATGTGGATGTTAGCGCCGGAGTCCGCGAAGAGCTCGTAATCATCCACGCCCTGCGTGCTGCCAGCGAAAGGAAACGGCTCGTCAAAATTGACGGAGACCTGTGGTTCTTCCTGCGCCAGCCATGCCTCAAAATCCTTGAGATGGTCTCCGACCCCACTCGGCAGTTCGTCAGTCGCGAGGGAGCTGGTAGCGTCTGCGAGATTTGCGGTAGTCAAAGAGGAAGGCGCAGTGGGAGGGTTAAGATAGAAGTTGATCCCTTGGAGGGTGATGTAGGCCCGTCCTGATGTGTCACGCTTGACCCCCTGCGTCCCCTTCGGCTTGGGCGGGTTCTGTACGAGCAAGGGTTTTCTGTTGTCCGTGCGGAACTTGTTCACTGCCTCGAATACGGTCTTCCCGGCCATTCCACCCCCTTTGCTCGTGCAATATGGCCACGTGTGAATATTTGGCTTCGGGCAAACTGTGTTCGTGCAGGTTTGGTCAGGCGCGGTCGTTGTGTATGCCTCGCCTCCCGAATTCTCGAATTCGCGACCTTGTTTTGTGTCGAGCGTAGAGAGTGCCATAGCAAGCATGAGATTGGGTTGCGCGAGGAGCGTGGATGCAATGTTCGGATGATTTGCCTCCAGGGCAGAGATGACGCCGCTGAGGAGGAAGAGCTCGGGGTTCGGTGGACCGCATTGCGAGACTGATTTGTTGGTCTGTGTGAGAAGCGTGGTAGTCGCAGCAAACATCTTTGGGTCGGTTGCATAAGATATGTTGGCGAAATGTTTGAGCGCGGCAACCTGGCCCGCAGGATCACGAGCAAGATGATGATAGCGTAGCGCCGCCCATGCGTCGGATGCAAGCGCGCAGTGAGCGATGTGTGCACGCTCTGTCACCGTCAAGACCTCCTGTAAGAACGACAGGACGACTTGGTTAGTCTCCTTCCATGCGTGGTAGTGGTTGGGGTACATCTGCCACGACGGGCACGGATTTGGGTCGTCGGGGTCAACGTTCAATAAGCAGGCAGCGCCGGGGATCATCCCGAGCTGGTTCTCCACTTTTGAGGAGAACTCGCGCCAATTGTCGTGCTCCAGCGCCAGTTTCTGCTCATCCTTCCACCCCGTCGTAGACAGGGGGAACACCTTGGGGATAGGGCCCGCCGCCGCAACAAACTCCGACGCAGACGTGGGGATCCCCAACCGTGGGTCAGGAGGGGCCGTCTGGTAAGGTTGCGCGGTAACGTAGGGATACTGGCCACCGGATGTGGGTATGAGGAGCGGAGGCAATGGAGGGACGTGTGGAGCGACGAATTGGGGGCGTTGTGGGCGAGGCAGATGCTGCCCAGCGTGCTGATGCTGCGGTACGGTGTATGACTGCTGAATGTATGTGTGCTGAGGAAACGCGGGAGGCTGAGCCTACGGCACGAAGACCTGCTGCTGATACATCGGCTGTTGTGGCGCGTGGTGAGGATGCTGCTGGGCTAGTGGCGCGCCAGGAACAGGAGGATTTGGTGCGTCTGTACGTCGGGGTGTCACAAGCGGCGGATTCGGGAGAGGTCGAGACGAAGCCGAGTTAGACGACGGGAGGGATTGGTTGGTCTGCCAAGGCCCGTACTGCATCGCAAACGGGTTGGAGGGATGGGATGAATACATAACGGATAGAGGTCGTGCAGCGTGAAGTCGTGAGGTGCTTGCGCTCTGCGCGAGTCGTCGTAAACGTTATCCCAGCTCAGCGAGGGCACCAGATCGCTTCCGGTACAGGTTTCAAGTCTTGTCGTCGTCAACGGCAAGCTCAAAGGCCCATAACCAGTTGGAACCTGTAACCGTAGTAAGTAGCTATAACTACGGTATCCGTGAGTATGAAGACTACAACGCGTGGTATGAAGACTTACCCTTACTGCGATGTGGTGGAACGCGAGTAAGGGCGAAGTCATGGAGGCATCACGGTATATCAACACACGTGATGCCTGATTAGATAAGATAGTCCGCGGGTGTATTTCCCCGTCCAACTGAGACCACGTACGTCCAATGACCTCCGAATCGCTGAGCTTTTGATTGTCAGGAATGTCCGTGGAAGTGTTAGCCCAGACCAGAATTGAAAGATCACGTCTGGCGGATGTTTGCTTTCCTTCCAAGGGGGTGTCGGCTTTCGAAAATCGGATATAGGGTCGAAAAGTTTTTTTCGACCCTCCCCCAGACCCCCCCCCCCCCCCCCCCCCCCCCCTCCCCCCCCAAATAGGGAAGGAAATTCCCACACCTGGCTCGGTCATTTTCGGCACGCTCTCGGAAGTACCCAGCATTATTGTTCTGTCTACGCCAAGGCGTTGCTACTCCTTCTATCGCTACTACGGTCATATTACGGTCATTTAACCATGCCTCCGCCTCTTCACACTACGACCGCAGTTTGGGCACGGCAGAGTGCTGGTGTTGTTAAATTCTTGTCCTCCTTTCTGGAAGGGAGCTCAGTGGTCATTTAGGAATAACCATTGCTGAGATTACCTGCTTCTTTTTGTTCTTCGGCATTGACGGGGGAGAAGGCGGCGTGAAATTTTCTGGGGCGCGTGATACATGCACGTGAGCGTGATCCGCTGTCCGAATTGGGACGAAATCGCCGAACCACAGCACATATGACTTTTGGGCGCCACAAATCGTTAACCCAGCCCTCTATGCTATCCCAATATCATTTGGGAAGTCTTTTGGATCTTTTTGAACCTTGTTCATACTACATGATAAAAGTTTTTTTCAGCCGCCCTCGGGACCCCCCCCCCCCCCCCTATATCCGAAATTTTAATGCCGACACCCCCTTGTTTCCTTCGTTGGTCATCGCGGCTTTACTGTCGACCAGCAGTCGATGGCCGATGGCGATAATGCTTTCGCGAGCTTCATCGACCGCCTTTCCCATAGACAATGGCTGCGCAACATGAACATCAGTAAAAGTACACATTTGTCTTTGGCGTCTTGGCCAAGACGCCAAAGACGTGTAAGACGTGATTTTTCCCAAGACGCGCGTCTTTGGCTAAGCAGGTTCAAAAGTCTTAGCAAGATGCAACATCTTGGGAAAGACCTAAAAGACTTAACAGGTCTTGTCTAAGAGTCTGTAAAAGATGGCTTCAAGATCCTTTCAAAGATGCTTAAAGATACAGGAAAGACGAGAAAAAAACATATATTCCAGAACGGGTACATTACATACATTACATGCATACAAGACAAGTATGGCTACCAGAATTCCTCCCTTGGTTCGGTATAGATGGTCGTAGGTATGAGCACAGGGAGGACTGCGAGGTGGGGCGGCGGCGCATGCGGGGAGTTATCGGGCCATACCACGTGTCATGGTGCCGATGAGAAGGCCGATAGATTACGATCAGAGCTCACCGCTGAGGAGGGGCGTCCTGTAGAGAGTAGATTAGCAACGGGATTCGGAGAGGTGTTAACACACACCTTGTACATTGAAGACTAGCAGTTACCCGTGCTGCGCTACGGAAAATTCGGGTTCAACTTTCTGATGCTTATATCATATAGGTTCATTTTTGTCTAGACTTCCTGAGACGCCGCTCGTTGTCAACCTCCGGTTGACTCCTCGTGGCCTTGTGAACGAATTGCTGATGGTGAGAAAATAAGGAAGTAATAAGTCTTTGAGTGCTTTGCCGCAGATCCAAGTTCACGATCATCGAAAGACATGGTAAGTTTGAAGGTGCCGCTCGTCGCCAACCTTTGGTTGGCTCCTCGCGGCCAATTGGAGTAAACAATATTCAAGCTACGCTACATAGTGAAGTTATGCTCACTTGTAGTAGGGATTCACTGAAATTGCAATTGGTAAATAACTATGCCGGACTACAAACATTCCCTTCGTGTTGCCGGTGTTCCCGTTCACATTGCTTTGCCACAGAAAGCAGTCGGTGATACTCCTCGGATCCTAACATCTGTTCACGACGACTTGGCCTGTACCTGTTCTCACATCGGGGATTGTTTATTTCAAACTCTTTGTTCAATGCTTGATCAAGAGTCCCAGTTGGATCTGCTCGTCCCAGTCATCTTACAATTCCAGAACTACTGTACTCTGAAACTGCACTCACCGCAAACTGCATCAAACTTAAGTCGTCGTTCTGCTTCCTCTACCTTCCTCCGCAACGTCTGTGCTTGAGATCGCCTATTCTTAGGGCCTTTCGTCTGCAGCAACTCTTCTATTTGTTCTGCAAGTTCCCGCTGGCGTCGTGCCCGCTGGGCAGCAGATCTATGTGAATTCAATAACTTGGGGCCACAAAGGAGCTCTGACTGTGGTTGTAAAATGTAATAAATGCGGTGGAAGATTGCGCTTGAAGTCGTACCTGTCCCCGATTTTCTTTTTCTTTTTGCCGGCTCCTTTTTTGGCCCATCGAACGTCGATCAATTCCTGCTTAGCCTAGACACCGTATGCAATCAATTACGACGATCCATAGACACATAGAAACCTACTTTTTCCGTAACACCCAGTACACTTGTGTCAAAATTAACTGGCGCCTTATCTTGAAATGTTCTTTGAAATTACGTCGAAGGTGATCATTCGCTGCCATGAAAACTTTTACCTCAATTTGGAATGGCTCCGGCCTCATCTGTGAGCCAGATTTGGGAAGGAGAGGTCGCAGTCGGCCAGCGTGTGTCATGGTCTTGAGAAACCCAGCGCGATGTCCGAACTTAACATTGAAACAGTTATAAATAGAAATCGAACACTATGGTGGAGTACCTGTGGAGCTTTCAACATCTAGGTGGAATCGTGGAGAAGATGACATCATTTGGAGCCTCTGGGGCCAGTACGAATGTATGTTTGTCTAAATATCTTGTCTGGCTTACACAGGGGGTCTTCATTTCTTATATAGATCTGGGGGATTTCAAGGTTAGTAGGGAAAGAGCCACACACGGCGTCAAGTGCGGGCATGCACCGGGAGGAGAGGGCCACATGCGGCATATAGACGCGACACAGCACGGGGAAGGCCACAAGCGGCGGAACAGCGACACAGCGCTCGAAGGGAGAGCTACAAGCGGCAGAAATGCGACGCAGCGCGGGAAAGGCGGCGGTGTGAAAAGGCCCGAGGTTTTGATATGGTTGGAGGCTTGAGGACATAGACCTCAGCGCGAGACCAGGAGGAGAGCAGGATACAACAGAGAGAGCCAGCGAGCCAAGTGGGGGATGGAGGGAGAGAGCAAGGGAAGGCAACGGCGTCACGGAGCGACGAACCATTTGATGGCGTCGCGATCACGCCATCCGCAGTTGATTAGAATTGATCCGAGCGGAGTTTGAATGACTTTGCAACACGATCGCAGATTCGACACTCACAAGAGTCAAGACAATCTCTTTGCAAGCAGATGTGCTCTCCCAAAGCTTAAATGGGACCTAACTTCCCGATCTGATTCTCGAAATTGGTTCCACGGATTTTCCGTGGATTTTTGGCATGCTTTTTTTCGTCAAACCTCATCTCTCTGGATATATGCAGACCACTCACCTGGGGAGGCTTTGCACCTGGAACAACTTCGAGCAAGATAACGGCATTTTCAATAAACATAGATTTCCTCAAAAATTTCCCCCAAAGTATTGTCCCAAAAGATGTCGGAGAAGACGGCAAGATGGTCTGCAAAGACTTGGGATGTCACCCACAAGACTAAGATACACCTAAGATCCTAATCCAAAGACAAAGATGTGCTTCCCAAGACAAAGACACTCTAAGACCGGACTCAAAGACCTAAGACGCCAAAGACACATGTGTAGTTTTACTGATGAACCAAAAGAGGTAGAAAGAAGGATAAATGTTTACCAAGTCCCTCAGAATCGGCACCGAGGCCTGGAAGAAACGAATGGCAGCCTGTCGGGAGGACTCGCGAGTATGCATGCTAGCGAGCACTTGAACGAGTTCGTTTTTTTTCCGCCTTCGGCTCGAGAGCGTCGAGCTGGTAGTTGAAGCTTGCCATCGGTCAGAACGATATCACGGCCACGGACGCGCACAATACTCACCTGCCTCTCCGATGATGTCCAGGCTCATTTGTTCAACCAGGGCCAGGTGTCGATGCGGGAGCCGGAATCGCCGATCTGCCGACTCAGAACATCTCGAAGCTATTCAAATATGAGCAGGCAGGTGAGTGCCCACGAGTTTGAAAAATTCCCGACACCAATTATCCTCACAGGCCCGCACAATTGTATCGGACGCGGCTTCTCCCCCGTAAAGTGAGTGCTCATTTATTGACTAAGCTGTCGCACAGAATGAAGGCCATACTTTTCACCTTGGTCCGCGCCTTCGGGTTCGAGCCGGCGGTGCCAGAGGACATGACCATCGCGTCGCCGGCATCCATTCAGAAGCGAAGGTCAAGAACAAGCCGAGAGGTTCCCAGGTGCCGCTCATTATGCGCCCGTATGTCGCGGCCTAGACTATTTTGTATTTCGGTCATGCGCGCGTTCACTGGTGAACATAAATATATTCGGCCGTTAGATTTCCTCTATGTACGTCAAATCAACGCCTGCGTCTGACCAATCAATTGAGATAATTGCCTGTCCACTGGAGGAGTTTGATGAACAAATCTCCACATCAGGGATGTTGGTTCAATTCCTATCCGGCGATGTCTCGTGGGATCCAGCCACAATGTGAAGCGATTGTTGGAATTGTGAGCCGTCAGGCTTCAAGCCGCAAATGTGAAAATGGTGATCTCACTTAAAACGTCGGGTGTCTTTATTTCAAGTTTCAAATATTTAACCATGTGGGACGCTCGCATCTACTTCCGATCCATCAACGAAACAAACGCCCCCGACCACTTGAAAAGCAGGTGCAGGAGCTTGATGAACAGATCCCAGAACTCAATGGATGCTGGTTCGACCCCCCACTGCACTTTGCGCCGCTCTTGTACAATGCGGGGCTGGCTCATGACGGGCATATGCAGTGTGTGCGCCGGCGATTCTCTCGCGTTGTGAACTGCTAAGATCGCAATTGCCGGGAACGCCGAGCGGTATTCCAGGGCCGCTTCGGTGACGATGAGCTCCGTGGGCGCACAGCAGGAGCGAGAAATCAGCGAGCCGAGGGTCGCGCGCGGATCCTGCCTGAACCACCGCTCGGATATCTGCAGCCGGTGGAGCGCGGGGAGGGTCAGCTCGTCGAGGAGCTTCTGCTGAGAGTCGTCGGCCAGATCATTGTCGAGGAGCGTGAGGGACTCCAGCCGCCGCAGGGGTGGGACAGCGAGGTGCGTGACTGATTCCTCGAAATCATCGTACCGCAGCGTGAAGGTGCAGTGGACGAGGTTGGCTGCATGGTGCATGATCTCGAGGCACTCATGGAAATGCAGGGACTGCGCTGTGAGGGTCGTGATCTGCGCCCACGGGAGGATGACGGAGGATGGCGCGAAGTACCGAGAGAGGATCAGGGTGTCCAAGTTCGGCGCCTCGTCGAATGCGGGTATCGGGGCGGGCTCAAAAATGGAGGAGATCTCGCGCGAGAAATAGCTCGGCCCGAACGTGAGGGCGCGAAGAAGCGGCATCGGACCCTGGATCAGGGGAACGAGCGCGAGAGGCACCATTAACTCGATGTACTCCCAGCGCGCGGAGTGCGGGACGATCTCGTCGAGGAATCGGGCTAAAACAGAGGGGTTGAGCGAGCCCGCGGCTTCAAACGCGTCGTATTCCAGAGAAATGGAAAGCGGGCGGTTGTTTGAACGGGTGAGCCAGGTTTGGAGTATGGTGAGGTAGGGCGCCGACTCGGTGCAGTCCCTGAACTTCAAGCGTATGGCGCGCCACAGCAACGGGGTCGAAAAAGACAGTTGGCGCCACCGGGAGCAGATCTGGGCTAGTACCGTTGGCGACGACGGACCAGTGGGTGAGGGGCGATATGGATAGACAGGAAGGACGTTAAGGAAGATCTCTGACACAATTTCGTTGGGCAAATCCAGGACAGGGCAAGCGGATGCATGGATCTGCTCGTGCATGGTCTCTTGTAAGACGCGATAATATCGCGAATACGATGGGAATTGTGCACTGAGAATATCATGAAGGAATGTTCATCGTGAAATGCAGGGAACTTGCCGTTTTCTGCTGCCTGCAGTCGCGGTGCGAAGTGTACGGCGACAGATTAAATTTCGATAAGGTGGCTATCTATAACAATAGGATTAGACGGGTCCCGAGAGCGGTCGTGCTGCCAACGCCCATGAATCTGACGTACCCAGTCTAATGATTTCGTCCCGTATTAAGGAGGGATGGGGCTTGAGATTAGATGTGAGGTCGCGAGACAGAAGTCCAGTGGCGGGAATTGGGAACTCAATTGGACGTGCAGACCAGAAATATGGGTCCTGCACGACGTAAAGGAAAAAAAAATGGGAAGGGCCGTTAACGTTACTCGTCATCCACGCTTACTTATACATAACTGCGGAGGTTTTGGTCGTTAACCGATGTCCAGCGCCACCAATGTAATGTGATGCCATCATCAGCCACTCCGTTGTATCGCAGGCGGCAGGGTTGACCGTTGGACCCCGTTGGACCCATGGGGAGAACACCGAGTCCACGGAAGAACATTTTTCTCGGACGCCCTCAAAGCGCCCAAGTCCGAATGTGGTGTCAAGTAAATAGCTTGGTTCGTTGGCAGCAGCACCTGGAGGCTATCGGTTACGCAACCGTCAATCTGAATCGTCGTCCAAATCTAGGTTCGGAGCAAGCCTGTCTCCGGGCCGGCGAGCCGGCCAATAGGGGTGCTCAATTCTTCCGTTGGTCGCGTCGTTCGTTCGAAATAAATACAATATTTGTTCGAAACAAATAGAAATTTCAAACTCCGCCCGGCGGCCGTCCGACCTTCCAGCTTTTCAGTGACTCTCTCAGTCTTGCACCACCACAACTACTCTCATAGGTTTGTCTGGTTTTCAGAAGTATGCATTTATGTCCCTGGCCCCGCCAGATTGAAAACTCCCAATACATCATCTCTCCGAGTCTGCGGATTCTCTGCCTCAAGTTTGAGAAATATGGCCAGAAGGTTCTCAGAAAAAAAAACAGGAGGTCAGAATATGCCTGCCTTTGGTCGTTCGAGGCATACGGCAGGCGCAAGAGAGACGAAACGGCAGGACAAGCGGAGTTTGAAATTTCTATTCGTTTCGAACAAATATTGTATTTATTTCGAACGAACGACGCGACCGACGGAAGAATTGAGCACCCCTAATCTCGGAGAGAGGCTTGGAACAAGCTGGGCCAAATAGTGAGGATCTTTGAGGATGAATACCGCGACCGCCAGGCATCTTTTGGGCTCGTTTTTACGGAGCCAAATGTTCTTCGTAGGCTATAGATTCGTTCTCCGTATTCACAATTATCACACCATTTTTTCTGGCCTCCGGTATTCAGGCGATTTCCACGCTATCATTCACCAACTTTGACTGTTCCGGATTGGGGTTTTATGGGCTTAATTGAGTCTAATGTACCCCTGAACACATTCTGGCTCTTCAGGTTTGTTGTAACAGCTCCTCGGCGCGTCGAATTAAATTCTGAAGTTCTCACTAATTAGTGTCACATCATGTCACGTCGTGACTTGGTCGTGACTCCACGCGAACGATTACAGGCGACGCGTCTGTTCTCTCCCTGCAATGACCTGGAAGCTTCTTGCGCGGAGTTTGAGGGTGGTCCGCCCACAGTGAGAGGCGAAGAGAAGATTTAAAGTGCCCTTGCCCAAAATGGAAATTTGCTCGGCTAATTTGGCTGGAGCTCTACTTGGTCTCGTTTACTGTCTCCCTTCCGATATTTGACCTCTGAACTTGGGAAGATAAGTCTAGTAAGGTCTAGTGTTGATTTGGCGACTTCAGAAAAAAATTGGGCCAAAAGGACACCAAGGGGACCACGAGAGAAATGAGGTTTAGGGGCTCACGAAGGCTCTCTTGTCGGGCATACTGTACTAGCTATCTTAGGCCATATCCCATGTGGAGCTGACCAATATCTAAGTTAATTGAAAATGAACAAGTTTCCCCAATGCATCCCAGGACCATACACGCTTTTGCGACCTCTAGAACGCGACGAACGTCCCCCCCGTTTCGCCCATCTTGGCACAAGCCCCTTCATTTGTTTGACCTCCAAACTGATCGCATCAGCAAAAAATGAACGGCAGGCTTGATCCGAACCTAGTCCAAATCCGACGCATACGAATAATCCATCGAGAGCATTCGCACGGATGGCAGGGCTTCGCGGTATGAGCCCTCGGATATCCGCGGATGAGTGACGTGGAGTCGCTCGAGGGCGCAGCCGAAGCGCGAAATTCACGCTGCGATGGTCGTGAGTGGAGCTGGACTGAATCAGGGCTCGGATATTTGGAGCGCTGGGACGAAGATGCGGATCTCCGTGAGGCGGGCGCGAAAACAGCTTCAGCGATTCCGATGGGACAAGTGACGACCGTGAAGGTGAGGTCCTGCAGGTGTGCATGGGGCGCGACGACGGGCATGTTGACATCGCTGTTAGAACGCGAAAGCGCGACGCTGCAGTGGACAAGGTTCACTGCGAGACGCAAGATTTCCATCAGCTCGTGCTCATGGAGGCAAATGGCGTGAAGGGTGGTGAGTTGAGGCCATGGCAGAACCAGGGAGAAGGGGTCGAAAAATGGGGAGAGTTTAACGTTCGGCGCCTGGTCGAAAATTATGGTGGGGTCGGCCGCCCGGTCTGGGCATTGACCGGCCGGGCCAAAAGTCAACGTGTGGAGCAACGGCAGGTTTTCGGCCTTGAAAAAGCTTATGCACGAGAAACTGAGGAGCACGACGAGTTCCTCGACATGGAAAGCATGCTCGAGAACGGTGTCGATGATCGGCAGGATGGCCATGTCGTTTTCACGATACTCGAGAACGATGGAGAGAGAGGTAGCCCGAGCGCAATTTATTCACCTTTCGAGGAGCTCGAGCCGAGTTGCATGGTTTAGTTTGTTGTCCAGATCCAGGTGTATCCTGCGCCAAAGCGACGGTGTGGCCACCGCTATCTCGCGCCATTTGCCACAGATCTGGCCCAACGTGGCGGGAGAGAAGAGCTCCACCTGCGCCGGTCGGTCGGGGTAGACGGGAAGAAAGTGCATGAATATCTCGGATACGGTTTCGTTGGGCAGCGTGAGGACAGGGTATTTGTAGACGTCAAGCTGGTCCTCGATTGCCTCCCGCTCATGGCGAAGGGCACAGATGGCGAGCTGGAGATCCGCAATTTGAGAATTCAGCTCCGAGACGCGATCCCGGGCCTCAGCAAGCGAGGGTATGCCGCTTTGAGGCTCAGTGGCACGGGGACGGTGGGGATTCAGGTACATGCCGAGTTGTGAAAATTAAGTATAAAATATTGTGCAAGGCTTTCGAGCCTGCCTTTTCGAGAAGAACTGGGTTCAGACCTCTGCGCACAGCTCTGGACTAGGACCCGACTCAGAGCGTTATAATGATAACGTTGTCGTGGAGGGAGGAAGAAGAAATGTCCCGATTTGTTGGGATCAGTGATCGCATGCGCCAAGCCGAGGTGTCCAACTTTCAATCAAGACAATTTAGTGGAAGGCTGGTGGGCTCATTCAAAAAGCTTTCGTGGACGGGCGTTCCGTTCCCTAGGCAAAATAACGAAGTCTAAGTCCAAAAAGCCAGGACGAACGGAGGACAGTTTCAAAAAATGTCGCGCAACAGCGGTAGATACATCGATGATACATCGAGAGAGATCACAGAAGTGAGAGGGAAGTTATTAATGCATCAAACTGTAATCACGACGTAGAATTCTTCCGATGAAAGTTCTGCTGCCGCTGGTAAGTGCGAGAACCGCCGAGAAAAAATTATGAACGTACAATGCAAGGCTCTCATTCCAATTTGAAGCTGCGCTCCCTCTTCGTTGTCCGAGTCGTCTTCCTCACCCGGAACACCGCGAATCCATGCTCCATTGAAGCAGAGCTTCGGAACCGAGGGAAGCGCCATCCGGTACGCATCCTGTGCCACCGATCTCTCGCCAGTGATACGCACTTCCTGCAGTTTGCACTCGGATCGCGAAATAAGTAACGCGAGCGACGCGGTTGGATCTGGCCCCAGGAGTTTCTCCGGAACTCGGAGCTTGCGGAGAGAAGGGACGACGAAGCAGTCGATATATGATGACTCGAAGTCGTGGTTGTACATCATGACCAGGACCAAAGATTCCAGGGACGGAAGTCTCAAGTCGTCCTCGCTGACACGGTGACCACATATCACCAACTCGCAATAGACGAGGCTGATCGTCTGGGCCAAAATCTCGGTAGATTTGGGGGACGTTGTGTCTAGCAACGTAAGGGACGTTAACTGAGACCAGGGTACGACCACGATATGGTAGGGGTCCTCGAGGATGACTGAACGTAGCCGAGGAACTTCGCAAAACGATACGGGGTCTGTAAAGTTGTCGTCGTCAACCAAAATGTCTAGTTGCCGGACCAGAGGCATCGGCCCTTTGACGAAATCGAGGTTGGACGGCCGAACGGGGATTTTCAGGTATTCCCAGCGCGCACGGTAGGGAACGATGGCTTCAGAAAATTTGAACCATATCAACTCGTAGTAGCAGTTTTCTATCTGGATGGAAAGCGGGCAGACGCCAGACCTGGCCAGCCACACCTCCAATGTTTGGATCTGGCCGATATTGGGAGGCCTGGAGAGCGATATTGCCCGCCAGAGTGCCGGGGTGGTTAGCGCGATTTCCCTCCATTTTCGACAGATGTGGGTGAGGAGAGTCGGAGAGAGGAAGCCCCTCAGCGGTGGGCAGATGGGATAGATCGGAAGGAAATGGATGAAGATCTCGGATACGACTTCGTTCGGCAACGTCAAGACGGGGTATCTGTAGGAGTGGAGCCGTTCCTGCGCTAGATCCTTCTGGATGCGCAATGCCTCGATTGAGCAGTGTAAATTGAGGATCTGGGCCTCTGTGTCGGCGATGAGCGCACGATCTGCTGCCAGTGCACGGGCCGACTGTTCGTTCCTTGTAGCGGGAGCCATGCCCTGGTGATCAGGGTTAGGTCTAAAAATGAAGCGAAGTTGTAGGCTCACTTGCCGTTGAGTACCGCGAATTCCCTGCTGAGAGTTGGTGGCAAGAAGCAAGTGTCCACGTGGGCAGCCATCAGCGCCTTGCAACTCCGATCAAGCTCCGCGGTGGCAAATTATCTCCCCCTACCACGCCGGGGGCCCCCACTTGCGTTCATATGGCCAGTAGTAAATGGCCCTGAAAAGACGGGGTCGTCGTCGGCCGACAATTGCTAGAAGTCGCAGGGAAGTTGAACTTGCAACAGAATATCGTCCCGCTCCTGCCCCACTCCCCCGTAACCCCAAGCAGCATCGTGAATATCGGCACTCAATTGATATCTAGCCGCGAAGTGCTTTTAGCGAACCAAGCATTCCGTCGCGGGATGTCAAGTTGAACTTCAACTTGAAGGAACCGACATTTATGAACATGTATTTTCACATATATGTCAAGGTACTTCCTGGTCTTTTCTCCGGCCCATCCTAAGTTCTTTCGGGATGGAATTGGATACAGTGATTAACTGGGAAGCGAAACGGTTAAGGAATTTAGAGATTTATGAATCAGCTTTTAATCAAATCACCTTGTTTCTTTTCGTAGACCTACAGTACGCCTTCTTAGCTCCCCCGCGAGACAAAATTTCATGTGTTTACCTGTTCTCTTCGCAGAGAACGAGGGCAACTTTCCCATCAGTCATTTTGGGCGGATCACGGGGATGCGAAATACGCACAAACATGATCGCCTGCCGCCAAATTTTCGCTGTGTACTTGTGAGCCACACCCTCTCACTCCTCCATCGACGCGTCCATGGCCCGTCCAGTTGGTTCTAGGGACTAGAGGAGGGCCACAGAGGAACCAGAGCAATGACCAGGCAAGCGCAGAGTGATCAAACCCAGTCGATTGAACCTGTAGAGTAGCCTCATTTCTTGGTAAGAGTAGTCTAGTACATCCATTTAGCTCAATATCGCTGTTAAATGACACTATGCGGGCTGGATGTGCTCAAAGAGTAGCCGGCCTGGGCAGAGTCCCCCGCAAATCCCGAATTCGGAGTCCAAGCGGCGTTTTCACATAGTTCCGTGGGGTTTCGTGCTTCGCCGTGTGTTCTGTCGCATACCCCGGCATCGAAAATGGGGGTTAGGATGCAAGAGGCTACCCAGGACCACGCAGGAGGCGAAGAAAAGCCGATTGTTTGGTCGTATTTCGCTTCCCCGTGTATTTCGCTTCCCCGTTAATCACTGTAAATCTCTGCTCGAAGAACCGGGAGGGACATGGATTCTGAGAAATCAACGGTGAAAGCGGTGCTGTGCTATTTGTGCATAGCTGTGCATATGTACCACCCATCAACAGGTCACGCGCTGACGTCGTCTCAAACCAACATGACGTAGCAGCGAGTATTTAACCCCGCCCTTCGCCAGCGGCTGCCATTTTCCCCCGCCATGTCCAACTCAACGAATCCTTCCGATCTACCGCCCAAACGCGAGACCCCGTCGTTACAACCAGTCTCGAAACCGCTCGCCTCGACACGGCTCAACCGCCTGATATACCTCTTGCTCTTACTCTCGACGCTCCTCTCCGCGTATTATGGGTATCGGGTCGTGCAATGGAAAACCGAGGTCGGAGGATGGTGAGTTTTCCGTCCCAAGCGCGAAACTGCACGTGCTAATCCGATTCCTAGGTGGAACCTCGCGCTCGGAAAGCGCCCGCCACAGCTGAAATACGATACTGCGTCGAGGCCGCAATCAAAGGGGAAGAAGGGCAAGAAGGAGAAGCCGGGCGAGTCGGTGGAGGACAGGATTAACGCCTTGGCCGACGCGCTCGGCATGCCGTCGAAGGACCTCGCGTCTGCCATCGCCGGCGCCGTGAAGCAGTACGTGCCGCCCGCGAGTCTGTCGTCCGTCGCAGCGCACCAGACGGGCGAGGCGGTGGACGCGCTGCTCAAAGGCGCGTCGGAGGATGATGGGCAGAAGGAGACGCCGAAGGGTGCCGAAGACAGCGGAGGCGTCGTGAGTGGGCTCGCTAGCGGGGTGGGCAGTTTCGTGGGCATGGACGAGCCGTGATCTCTGTTAAACACTCCAATATTGTACAACTGCATAGGCTGGATTCATAATTCCCACCAGATTCGCAACTTCTTCGCTTGTACAATTGCCGTGACGGAGGGCTGGAGGATGGAAGTCATTCAAGTGAATCTCGCTCGGAGAAACAATTGTTTTGTTTTCAGGTACTTATCTCCTGCCCCTCATCACCCAAAACCGGGATCGTGCCTTGCGAGTCCGACGCTACCTGACCTTGCGTGCGTTTCTTCAAAGTTAGTTCATAGTTTGCCTGTCCTGGTTCGGAGATTTGTGTATGCTAGCATCAAAAGAATGCCCACTCAGAACTTGCAGCCCTGAAAAATGCTGACCTAGCCCGCACCAAAACGCATGACCTAGCCACCACGAAAAGTCCTGAGCAAACCGCCTTTCAACGTTTCAACTACTGAACGAGCCCCAGTTCAGCTCCCTCCCTTCCCAACCAAACCGAAGCGCAGTTCAGCATCCGCCTACGATCCCCGCCATGCACACAGGAGCCGACTTCTCGCCAGCGCGCGGAGGATATCCTCATAGAGACGAAAGCGACGTACTACCAGTTCCAAGTGTTCTCCGTTGGGGAACCGGGTTTCCTGTCCGTAGCGAGCCGGATGTAGTACCTGCTGCCCGTTTGCTGCCCGTTCGTTCTAGTGTTTACTGGTGTTCCGTCCGCTTTTTGACATATGTAGGTCAAGCAAAGGAGGAGTCAGCTCGGGGGATCATTGGGGTTCGGCGGTTCATTGCGTGAGCACTGGGGAATGGTTGCAATAGAGAAAATGAATTATGAGAAACCAGGTATTCACAACGACTCTGACGCACTGTCGAATACATGAATGAGATGCACTATGGACGCTTAGAAAAAGACCAGGACACTACTCGTCAGAATCAGAGCCGAAGTCAATCTCGACGTCCGAATGGCCTGCATCTGATTCCTCATACAAGTCGCTGCCGTTGAATACAAACTTGTGGACCGAGGGCAAAAGTCTGCAATAAAGCCGCTCTTTCACGTTTCTGAGGCCCGGGATACGCACTTCCTGGAGCTTGCACCCTGACTTCGCGATGAAGGAGGTGAGCGATTGGATGGGCTGGAACCCTAGGAAGTCTTCCGGGATCTGTAGCGTCCGGAGCGCTGGGACGACGAAGGTGTCGAGGTGCTGCGTCAGCGGGTCGTTGGGGTCGAAGACCCAGAAGATCAGGGATTCCAAGCGCGGGATGGTCACGGGCGGTTGCGGGACGTCGTCACCGCAGATGATGAGCTCGCAGTGGACGAGGTTGGCGCTCTGCTGCAGGATGGGCCAGCAGTCGGTTGGCGTTGTGGCAATCAGGGTCAGCGACGTCAACTGGGACCAGGGCAAGAAGGCGGTGGGATATTCAAAATCGGTAAGAGTGACTGCGCGGAGGAGGGGCGCTTGGCGGACTGATATGGCGGGACTCGTTTCAAGGACTCCGTCGACCCTGAGGTATAGCTGGCGGAGGAAAGGCATCGGCCCTTCGAGGAAGGGGAGGTAGGACACCGAGTCAATTACGAGCTTCGCGTGTTCCCAGCGCGCGCAGTGCGGAACAATGAGGTCCAAGACTTCGTCGACGGGTAGGACGGGGATCGCGTCCTCGTCCATCCGGATGGAAAGCGCGCAGGATCCAGACCTGTTCAGCCAAGCCGCCACCATGTCGATTTGACGCGCGAAAACATCGTTTCCCATGTGGCGGATGGACACCGCGCGCCAGAGCTGCGGGGTAGCCAGCGCGACGTCTCGCCACTTGCGGCAGATTTGCGTCAGCAGATTCGGTGAGAGTGAGCCGCACAGTGGGGGGCAGAGGGGGTAGGCCGGTAGGAAGTGGATGAAGATTTCGGATATGATCTCGTTCGGGAGGGTCAAGACCGGGTACTTGTAGGAGTCGAGCCGGTCTCGCAGGTGGCGAATAGAGCGCTGCAGATCCAAGATCTGGGCCTCTGCAGCGGCGATGCGGGCGCGGTCCGCCGCGAGGGTGCTCATCCTGTGACTTGAGACCTAATTCGGTGTTCAGTTTCGCTTGAGAGAAAGTTCAAAGAAGAATTACTTGCAGCGCGTCGTGAAAAGAAAGGAATCTACAGGTCACGTGCAAAAACGGCGCGTGTGGAACCGATTTCCAGAGTCCGCTCTAAAAGCTCCGCCCTCGGCAGACTTGATGCGACTCGCAGATTCTGCGCTCGACCTTCGACACATCGCTAAAGTGAGATTCCCTGAGATGCCAGGCTGTTCAGCTCGAAGGATAGCACACCCGGAGATGCCGTCAGCGTGCCGGAACTCTTGCCGGGCGTCGCCGGAACTCGGGTTCTCCGTTCTTTGTCCTTTTTCTCTTTTCTCGGATTGTGGTTCTACTAACTAGTGCGGAGAATTCTTTTGAACCGTGGAGTCTGGGGAGCAGCTGTCGACGTTGCAGGGGCACACACAGTAAACGCCCAGACTCTCGTCTCAGTGAATCTCGGGCTAAAGAATTCTGGATGGGGATTTTGGTTGAACCGTTGAGAATGACGAGGGCCAAGTAGGTAGCAAGGTTGTTATGATGGACGCTAGACTCGGCCGCCATCTTTCCTTATCTTTGTTCCCATCTAATATTCCGGCTGATGCGCCAAGCGCCCTTGATATATATACTAGTAGCCTATGATTCCCTCCCTCAGTCGTTTTCCGTCACGACTGAGGTGAGCATTTACTTACAGTCTTCCCTTTACATTACTTACTTTCCTTTCGCAGCTAACTGGTATACTTAACAAAGGTCCGAACACCCTCCCACCGTCGCCACCCAGAAGGAAATGAACAACCAAGAATTTAACTTCGCGATATTTCCCCACACGACGCGCTTCCCCGCATTTCGACGTGCTGTAGGTCCGCGCGCCCACGATATGACTCACTTCCTTTTTATGTCGGGAGGTATTGTTCTCCACCGCGGAGAAGACTCAGTGAGGGGAGCAAGATCAATGCAGTTGTTGCTGCGTTTACCATTTGAGCTGACCACCCTGGAATTTCATGAGTTCTACCGGGGACACAGCCGATGTATTTTTCTGAGTAAAACATTGAACGCTTGTTGGAAACAGTGCCTTCGGGCATCTCGGGCAATCCGCCAGTACAAACCTGTGCTGTGTGGAACTTGGTAGATTTGCTCCGACTGTTGTAGAATAGTGTAGAATATATTTATGACTTGGAATATGACTCTGTATGACTCCGGCATGAGTCTGTATGATTCTAATTGACTCAGAGCGGCTGTTCACCTCGTAGTATTTAAGCAGCTGTATCTCGTACTATGAATCTAACTTATTTTGCTTACAACTACCATCTATGTGAAGTCGGACATTCACCGCGTCCAAACTACAACCTCAATCTACCTGCGCCAACAGGTTATGGGCCCCGGCTTGTAACTTACTTCACGCAGATTTATTTGAGAACACTTTTATCACACTCGGCATACACAAGAGACTTTTCTACGCCCTCTACTAGTAACTTACTCTTACCCGTCTAACGAATCATGGCACCCGAACCCTCTCATCGAATTGAACTACTGAATGACGACAATTACCTACCTTGGAAGCGACGCGTTCTGGCAGTACTCCGTGACAAAGATCTACTTGAATATGTAGATGGCTCGGAGGTGAGACCCGTCCCAAAGGATCCAAGTGCTCCAACTGCCGACGAATTGAAAGCAATCAAAGCATGGATTAAAGGGGATGGGAAGGCACAAAGCCAAATTGAACTGGCTCTGGGAGATTCCCAGATGGTGCATATCTCGGGCGCGAAGACTTCCGCTGAAATGTGGAGTCAGATTCGAATGGTTCACGAATCCCAAGGAACCTTGGGATGTATGTCTTACAGGCGTCGATTGTACCGGACAATTGCTGATGAGGGAACTGATATCCCTGGGCACATCAAAGAGATGCGCTCTATCAAGGATCAGTTGATTACCATGGGCGATGAAGTGAAGGACAAAGATTTTATCACAGCGTTGATAACGTCCCTCCCAGAATCTTGGGATCAATTCACGTCGTCGCATGTGGCTTCTAAAAACCTCAGTCAGAAGGTTGCTGCCGCAGTTGCACAATCTAGTTCTGGTAGCCCCTTACCTGTCTCCACACGGCCGCTCACAACTTCTCTTGAATTAATTTCGTTGATTCTTGATGAAGACCGCCGTCGCAAGGAGAAAGCTAGTGAGGCCGCAGGAGGCTCATCAGCTATGTTCTCACGCAGTCGGGATAACGCGAACCAGCGAAGTTCCGACGAGACTTGTTTCAACTGCAAGAAACCTGGCCACCGTGCAGCGGATTGTTTCGCTAAAAGCGGTGGAAAGGAGGGGCAGTATCCCTGAAAAAAGAAGGGAAAAGGAAACAAGAAAGGTAAGCATACGGCAAACGTTGGTACTGACCAATCGAGCGCTGATGGCGCGCCGTATTATTCCTTCACTGCAAAGCCCCATTTCGACTCGCGCCTCCCGCGGGGGGCGTGGCTCGCCGATTCTGGGTGTACAACACACATTGCAAATAATCTGGAATTCTTCACAGATTTTGTACCGGGTCAAGGCGAGACGATCAAGGGACTTGGAGATAACGAGGTTAAGGCTCTGGGAAAAGGCACGGTGAAACTCGAGACCTGTAAAAAGGGTCAGTCTATTACGACCGAACTGCGAGACACACTATATGCACCAGATGCTATGAACAATCTGTTCTCCATCTCCCGCGTCGATGATGCTGGGGGCAGCGCTAATTTTGCAAGCGGAAAAGTAGAAATCCGTGCCAAAAATGGCGACATTGCAATGGAAGGAAAGAAGAAATACCGGTTATATTGGCTTGATGCGAAAGCAAAGCCTGCGGCACACCAGGCTCATGTCTCGGACTCGAAAGCTCCAGACAATGAGGGTATAAACTCCTGGTATTCATGGCACAAACGATATGGACACATCTCTAAATCGACTTTGGAATTACTGGTGAGGAAAGGAACTGTTGACGGACTAACTATTGATCCAGACAGCACACCGCTTGGGCAGTGTGAAACCTGCATAAAATCCAAGATGCATCGGAAACCTTTTCCACAGAAAGCTTCCAGTCGATCTGAAACGAGATGTGAAGGTGTGCATAGTGACCTATGGGGTCCCGCACGTACCAAGTCCACCGAGGGCAATTATTACTACATCTCGTTCACGGATGACGCAACACGCCGGATCACTGTCCTGTTCTTGAAGACCAAGGACCAAGCCAAACAAAAGGTCATGGACCATATTGAATGGCTGGAAAGGCAATACAAATGTAAGCCTAAATGGATCCGTGTTCACGAAGGCCGTGAGTATTTGAACGAGAAGTTGAAATCGGCACTTTCCAAAAAGGGAATTGAACTACGTGCCGTTGCGCCTTACTCGCAATCCCAGAACGGGGTCTCTGAGCGCCTTAATCGCACGCTAGTGGAGCTTTCTAGGGCGATGTTGGAGGAGAAGGAATTGCCAAAGAGCCTATGGGAATGGGCTGTGCATCATGCCGCTTATATTCGAAACCGGAGTCCAACAAAAGCTTTACCAGATGGAATTACTCCTCACGAAGCTTTTACAGGCGAGAAACCGGATGTTTCGCATTTCCAAGAATTTGGAACAAATGTGTGGATCTATGAGGAAGTTCAGAAAGCAGGCAAGCTGTTTAAACATGCTAACAAATTTATATTTGCAGGTTACGCGGAAGGACCCAAAGCTATCAGATACTACGACACGAAGACTCACCGAGTGAAGGTATCCCGGAATTTTACGTTCACGGAGCCCGATAAAAAGGTGACAGAGTTGAAGTATTTTGAAGTAGATCTGGAGGAAGGTCAGTTTGAGGGGGAGTCAGGGAATGGCAAACTGCCGTCTTCAAAAACCTCAAACCACCAACCGTAAATCCAGCGCCGAAGGCAACAGTGCCTGGTCCTGCACCGAAATCTCAACCCGATCCGAGTCCTGATAGCGACGAGGATGACGTACCTGACCAACAGCAAGTTGAACCTCCCTCCACTCCATCGCAGCGCAAGATAACCGCTGTACCACCGAAATTATCTTCGGCACCACCGACACCTCGTACGGAGCACGCTGCAAAGCCAAATCAATTGAATCCTATCCCACTTCGACGATTAACACGTACCGTCACAGACCATAATTACCGCCAACTCGGAAACCCCGATGCACGACTACCAAAGGCGGGCCGCGCAAATCGGACTGAGCCCGATGCGGGAGATGACGGCGAGGATATTGCGCACTATGCATACCGGGCATCAGTAGGTGATATTTCGACTGGGAATAACATACCTCAGAGTGTGCGCGAAGCACGCGAGTCCCCCGATTGGCCTAAATGGGAAAATGCGATCAATGCCGAACTTGACACGTTGGGTCGCATGGGTACTTGGCAGCTCGAAGAGTGCCCCAAGGACCGAAAACCCGTTGGATGTAAATGGGTATTTGACTTAAAAACTGATCAGCAAGGTCAGATTGTCAAGTACAAGGCCAGACTTGTTGCGAAGGGATACTCACAAATCCCTGGAATGGACTATTTCGACACATTCTCTCCCGTCGTTCGCCTAGAATCACTGCGATCTCTGCTGGCCATCGCCGCCGTTGAACACCTCGAAATGAAGCAGCTCGATGTGAAAGGAGCTTACCTCAACGGCGATCTCTCCGAGGAGATCTACATGGCTCAGCCACCTGGTTACGACGACGGCTCCGGCCGTGTTTGCCGCTTGAAGAAGACCCTCTATGGTCTCAAGCAGTCAGGCCGCGAGTGGAATCGAAAACTCCACAGCTTACTCACCGGCATGGGATTCCAGCGCATTGAAGTAGATCACGGCGTCTACATGTGCAGAATTAAAGATCAATTCGTGATCATCACGGTGTGGGTAGATGACTTACTGCTCTTCAGCAATAACCCAACCATGCTAGGCGCTGTGGAAGTCGCGCTGAAGCGCGAGGTCGAGATCAACGACATTGGAGAGCCCAAGAAATTGATCGGCATCGAAATCTACCGTAACAGAAAGGCACGAACAATCCAGATTTCCCAGGAGCATTATATCGACAGCGTTCTGAAGCGATTCGGCTATGAGAATATGTCGCCAGTCACAACGCCTATGGATCCCAACGTCGTACTCGAGAAGCTCGAGACCCAAGGTCAGACAACAGATGAACGAGGCCGTAGTTACGCCGAGCACATGGGATCGTTGATCTGGCCAGCCACAATAAGTCGCCCAGATATAGCCTATGCCGTCGCCCGCCTTGGATCCTATACAGCAAATCCCGGTCCAGCTCACTGGACGGCGATGAAGAGAGTGTTTCGGTACCTGAAAGGTACGCGATCACTCCGGATCACTTACGGCGGCATCAGTCCCGATAAATCCGAGACCCCTATTTTGGACACGCACGGCGCGTTCAGCGACGCTGACTTTGCAGCGAACCCCGATGACCGGAAATCGGTCTCGGGACACGTTTACATGCTTGGAGGAGGGCCAATTGCATGGCACTCTAAGAAACAGCCTACGGTTGCACTCAGTACAGCCGAAGCAGAATATTCGGCGCTTACCGCCGCAACTCGACAAGCCATTTGGCTTCGTTATTTATTCAATGCACTTGAGTTTGGAAAGATCAGTGAACCTACTTTGATTTATTCTGACAATCAATCCACGATAACTATCGCACACGACCCTCAGCATCACGCCCGCTCGAAACATTTCGACATCGAGAATCATTTTGTTCGTGAGAAGATCGAGGACGGTACAATTCATGTTGAATACTGTCCGACGGCTGAAATGCTTGCTGACATATTTACGAAGGCATTGCCCCGCGTTAAGCACGAGAAGTTCACGCGCGACATGGGATTACTGCCGGCTTGAGGGGGAGTGTTGGAAACAGTGCCTTCGGGCATCTCGGGCAATCCGCCAGTACAAACCTGTGCTGTGTGGAACTTGGTAGATTTGCTCCGACTGTTGTAGAATAGTGTAGAATATATTTATGACTTGGAATATGACTCTGTATGACTCCGGTATGAGTCTGTATGATTCTAATTGACTCAGAGCGGCTGTTCACCTCGTAGTATTTAAGCAGCTGTATCTCGTACTATGAATCTAACTTATTTTGCTTACAACTACCATCTACGTGAAGTCGGACGTTCACCGCGTCCAAACTACAACCTCAATCTACCTGCGCCAACAACGCTTGGACATTGATCATGGCGAGTTGATAATTCTGTCGAGGGCGGGGTTTTGAGCGGACTTTGAAATCTCACTTGTACACGTGATCTTCCTTTCTTCAGTGTCACGACACGCGCTGCACAGTGCAAAGTAACCAACTCTTCTTTGAAGTTTCTCTCAAGCGAATTGACCGTTTTTCTAGGCCTCAAGGCACAGATGAGCGTCCTTGCGGCAGATCGTGCCCGCATCACCGCTGCAGAGGCCCAGATCTTGGATCTACAGCGCTCTATCCACCAACTGCGAGCCCGGCTCGATTCCTACAAGTACCCAGTCCTGACCCTCCCGAACGAAATTGTATCTGAGATCTTCATCCACTTCCTCCCGGTCTACCCTCTCTGCCCCCCACTGTGCGGCCCACTCTCGCCGAATCTGCTGACGCAAATCTGCCGCAAATGGCGAGACATCGCGCTGGCTACCCCGCAGCTCTGGCGCGCGGTGTGCATCCGCAACATGGGCAACGATGCCTTCGGGCGCCAGATCGAAATGGTGGAGTCTTGGCTGAACAGGTCTGCATCTTGCCCGCTTTCCATCCGGATGGACGAGGACACCATTGCTGTGCTACCCATCGACGACGTCCTGGACGTCATTGTTCCGCACTACGCGCGCTGGGAACACGTGAAGCTCTTAATCGACTCGGTGTCCTACCTCCCCGTCCTCGAAGGGCCGATGCCTTTCCTCCGTCAGCTATACCTCACGGTCGACGGAGTCCTTCAGGCGAGTTCCGCCGTATCAGTCCGCCAGGCGCCCCTCCTCCGCGCGGTCACCCTTGATAACTCCGCCTACACCACCAGTTTTTTGCCCAACGTCGGCTTCTTGCCCTGGTCTCAGTTGACGTCACTGACCCTGATTGTTATAACGCCAACTGAGTGCTGGCCCATCCTGCAGCAAAGTGCCAACCTCGTCCACTGCGAGCTCGTAATCTGGGGTGACGACGTCCCACAACCGCCCGTGACCATCCCGCGCTTGGAATCCCTGGTTTTCTGGGCGTTCGGCGGTTTCCCCCCGATGACGCAGAGCCTCGACACCTTCATCGTCCCCGCGCTCCGGACCCTGCAGATCCCGGAAGAGTTCCTAGGGATGCTCCCCGTCCAATCCCTTACCTCCTTCATCGCAAAATCAGGGTGCAACCTGCAGAAAGTGCGTATCACGGGTGGAAGAGATGTGAAAAAGCGGCTTTATCGCAGATCGTTGCCCTCGGTTCCCAAATTTGTATTTAACGGCAGCTGCTTGTATGAGAAGTCAGATGAAGGCTATTCGGACGTCGAGAGCGACTCTGGCTCTGATCCGGACGAGTAGCGTTCTGGTACTTTTCTGAGCTTTCACGGGCTCTCACTCATGTATTCGACATTGCTTCAGACTCGTTGTTAATACATAGTTTTTCTTAATTCCAGCCATTGCAGGTCTGCTACAGGAAGGCAGGATTAGCTGAAAGGCAGGCTTGGTCAGGACCTTTCGCGGTGGTCACGGTCAGATGTTTTGGTGCGGGCTAGTCACGACTTTCCTAGGGCCGCAATGCCGTGCTGTGAATTCTGTATCGCAAGATTCACTGAGATAAGAGTTTATGTTTTTATTCGGAAATGGTCGTCGCGACACCGCTCCAACGTCGACTGAGGTCCCCAGCTCAGCCGGTCAGAAAGGAAGCCTGTACTAGCTGACGTTTCGAGTTTTTCGAGAAAAGCGATATGATAAAGAAAAAGAGAAACGACGAGGATATATCGAGTTCCGGAAATTTTGCAGGAAGCCCGGCAAGGGTTCCGGCATGGTGCCGGCACCTCCGGGCTGCTATAATTTGAGCTGAACACTGAACATCCTGGAATTTCATGAGATCTACCAGGGACACTTAGACGATATATCGAGTTCCGGAAATTTTGCAGGAAGCCCGGCAAGGGTTCCGGCATGGTGCCGGCACCTCCGGGCTGCTATAATTTGAGCTGAACACTGAACATCCTGGAATTTCATGAGATCTACCAGGGACACTTAGACGATGTTTTTTCCAAAGAAAAAAAACAATGCCGAACGCGAAGGTTGAGCCCATAACCTGCAAGTCATCAATCCTGCCAGGGGGAGGGTTTTAAGCGGACTCTGAAGTCCTAAACGGGTCGCTTGTACACGTGATCTTTAAATTCCTTTGTTGAATTTCTTCCCATTTCTTCCGCGCTGCAAGTAATAATTAACAGTTCTTTGTCTCTAGCGAAAATGAACATCAATTTAGGCCTCAAGGCACAGATGAGCCCGCAACTTGCAAGTTCATCAATCCGGCCAGGGGCGGGGTTTTAAGTGGGCTCTGGAGCTCGAGTGTCACTTGTACACGTAATTTTAAATTCCTTTCTTCCCATTTCTTCCACGCGCTACAAGTAATCAACTCTTCTTTGTCTTGAGCGAAACTGAACGTCGATTTAGGCCTCAAGCCACAGATGAGCGCTCTCGCAGCTGACCGCGCCCGCATCGCTGATGCAGAGGCTCAGATTCTGGATCTACGGCGCTCTATTCGCCACCTGCGAGACCGGCTCGACTCCTACAAGTACCCAGTGTTGACTCTCCCGAACGAAATCATATCCGAAATCTTCACCCACTTCCTCCCGGTCTACCCCATCTGCCCCCCACTGTGCGGCCCTCTCTCGCCGAATCGGCTGACGGAAATCTGCCGCAAATGGCGAGACATCGCGCTGGCTACCCCTCGGCTCTGGCGCGCGGTGTGCATCCACGATATCGAGGACGATGTCTTCGCGCGCCAAATTGCCATGGTGAAGGCTTGGTTGAGCAGGTCTGGATCCTGCCCACTTTCCGTGCGGATGGACAAGGACGCCATCGACCCCGTCCAACCCGCCCAGGAACTCCTAAACGTGATTGTCCCGTACCGCGCGCGCTGGGAACACGCAAAACTCGTAATCGACTCGTTGTCCTACCTCCCCATCCTCGAAGGCCCGATGCCTTTCCTCCGCCAGCTATACCTCAGGGTCGACGGAGTCCTAGGCATGAGTCCCGCCATATCAGTCCGCCAAGCGCCCCTCCTCCGCGCAGTCACTCTCACCGATTTTGAATATCCCACCGCCTTCTTGCCCTGGTCCCAGTTGACGTCGCTGACCCTGATTGCCACAACGCCAACCCACTGCTGGCCCATCCTGCAGCAGAGCGCCAACCTCGTGCACTGCGAGCTCGTCATCTACGGTGACGGCGTCCCGCAACCGCCCGTGACCATCCCGCGCTTAGAGTCTCTGATTTTTTGGGTGTTCGACCCCCTCGACCCGCTGACGCAGCGCCTCGACACCTTCGTCGTCCCCGCGCTCCGGACCCTGCAAATCCCGGAGGAGCTCCTTGGGATGGTCCCCATCCAATCCCTTACCTCCTTCATCGCAAAATCGGGGTGCAAGCTCCAGGAAGTGCGTATCACGGGTAAAAGAGGTGTGAAAAAGCGGCTTTATCGCAAATTGTTGCCCTCAGTTCCCAAGTTTGTATTCAACGGCAGCAGCTTATATGATCATGAGGAATCAGATGCAGGCTATTCGGACGTCGAGAGCCACTCTTGCTCTGATTCTGACGAATAGAGTCCTGGTACTCCTTTCTCAGCTTTCCCGTGTATTTGACAGTGCTTCAGACTCATTGTTAATACATAGTTTTCATAATTCCAGCCATTGCCGGTGCTCACCCACTGAACCGCCCAAACTACCCAACGATCCCCGGAGCCGACTCTCACTTTGCCCAACCTGCCACAAGCGGCTATCAAAACGCGGGAACGGATGAATATAAGAAAGCTGTTCGGTGACAACGAGCTGACGTATGTACGATTCGAGGACATTCGGAGCCTGTTTATAGACATGGGTATAATTGAAACACCTACATAAGCGACTCTAGTCAACTCTGCAGCTGAACCGACAGCGCCTGAAATACCTATATATATATATGCGAGCCAGACGCATCCCCGATTCCCCATGTTGCACAAAATTACGCCAACGCCCCCATGCGTTGTTGCATCACATGCGAACCGCGTCAAATCAAGCAGCGACAACCGCGCGTCGTTTGCTGTCGTTTGCTCTCGTCACTCCTATCTGTGGAGATAGATACCTTCTGAAGGAAGTGTAGGAAGGAATGAATGTCATCTGTGCGTGTGCGGACATAGAGCGCGTCGAACCGTCTTCAAGCATCACAACATTCGTAATTCATTTCCGGCTGCGTTGTTACGGTGGGAGGGTGCTTGGCGTGACGCGTCGCCCCTGGCATTGCGGGGATTTTGCGAGGATGCGGGTATGCGGTGATAGCGTTGACAGTACTTGGGAAAATTAACTAAATCTGATTCTTACACAGCTCTAGAAACGTTGAGATGGGATGTAAGTAATATTAGGGCCTCCCCGCTGCGCCCGTTCTACAGAACCATCTCAAGTACAATTTTTATCCGAATCAGACCTGGCCTTGCCACAGGACCCCACCCGCTATCCGACTTTTGTGACTGGCATTGGGGCCCCAAATCCACTTTTTTATCCGAAATCGGCCTGGCATTCGACGAATCTCGGGCATTTTTCTCCGAATCCAAAATTTCGCCGGACAGGCATCTTGGTTGGGTCCTAGCTGAAGATGTTTCCGATCATTTGATCTGCACAGCCTCCGACGTCTCGTGTGATTTAAATAGCCGAGCGGTTCTAGGTGTTGGATGAAAATAATTCGGCAACTTTATATCTCGCAGGTCGTCGTGCAGCTACAGCAGGGATAAGCACGTCCTGAACATCGATAATCTGGTTTTTGATCGCGGCCGTGCACGGCGGAGTTTCGGATGAGTTAATGTATAGGAAGGATTGAATTGGATTGTGTGGTGGCGCTGTGGTCCGTGTGGATCCAGATTGCAGAGCCGAGGACCCACGATTCCATCGGTGTAACCGGGTATTTGCGGGACCCATTCCTGAGCGGCGTTTGTTTTATTTCGTGTAACCTACACAGATCGGTGTAGGACCAGCGGCGTTTCGGTGTATCAGCTGGTCGACAGCGATACACCGGGAGTTCGGGATGTATCAAAATATCTCACGGATCTTCAGGGAACAGGGTTGAGTCTTAATTATTTAAGATACTCTGCAATTGAGGACGGGCTTTACGGTGTGTGGGTTTGTGGATCCTCGTAAGTACTGATCCTAGATAAGGCTGGCAGGTGCAGATTTTTAAATAGACTTTGGGGTTATTGTATCCACCTTGGAAGAATTTTCTCAGGGTCTGTTGCGATGGACCCACGATTAGGGCCATCTCGCTACTGAGCGTCTAATGGTTTAGAATAGACACCTATTAACCACGCGAAGAGATGATAGCGGCCGCCGACAACTGGGCGGTCGAAATATATGTGTAGTTGCTTGGCATTTTAAAGTTTGATCTTCCCTGATTGTCGCAGGGAGAAATTAGCGGAAGAGATGGGGGACCTCGTGTGGCCACCGTTACCCATATCACTAGCACGCATGTATTAGACCTATTCGGTCGTGGTCATGCCTGATATTTGGAAGCATTCCTATCAACATCATGAACGGAGGAACGTGTTCGATGACGCCGGTCCTGAGCCAGAACTGGGGTAACCTGTGATCAAGGAAGCATTCAGAAGGACGGCATTCGCTTCCGGAGCGGTGCAGTGATGGCATCGGGCCGATGCGATCTTTGATGCGATCAATTGTATTTTGGTTGCCGGCTTAAACAACGGAAATGTGGATCATCAGACAACAAATCCCCCCGCTTCTGACGACCACCACCACCTTACTGCCCGCGAGCCCCCCCGGTCAAAGCGACTAATCCCACCTGCCGTAGTCCCCCATGGCCTCCAGCAGCATATACCAGGTGCCTATCTCCCCCCTATCGCCTCGCTGTACAGCCTCTAGGAACTTATATCTCGCCAGCACAGGGCTCTGGGCCCCGCAGGTGGTCCTCCGCAGGATGGCACACCAGTATACAATGCCCGCGGCCTCGCAGAGACCCTCGACCGGGTCAAGCAGGAGTTTGACGTCCTTGCCAGCGAATTAACCATATCGCGCGACCAGCGGGAGCGATATGAGTCCACCAGTGTGTAATCCGTCCTGTGTCTGATCCTTGACGACTGAATCGCACCAGTTGCATTGCAGGCGGACGAGCTCGAGAAAATCAGGGCAGCGCTCCACGAATTGGAGGCCCAGCACAGCAAGGTCCGACAGCAGTACGAGTACGAGCTCCGGATGCTCCGCTCGGAGGCACATACTTCCCGACAGCCGCGGCCCCCGTCCGCAATTGCCACCCTGAGCTCGCCGAGCATTTTCATGGGCGGCTCGACACACTCCCCTGTGCTCGATCCGCACCACGGTGGCTCCTCCCGCGAGCGAGAAAGTCGGGAACGAGATGCACAACGGGCGCGCTTTTTGGAGCAGGGAAGCAGTAAGCGCATCAAGCTCGATCAACCAGGTGCGAAGCCTTTACTGGCACTCTTGCGTTGTTTAACCACATTTGCAGAGTCGAATCGGCTCCCATTGATTGGCCCTGGCTCAAGCCCGTCCTCGCGGCGAGCACCGACCCCAGCGGCATCTGCGCCGCCGCCGCCTCCGCCCGCAGCGCAGCAGACCTACATGAATGACTTTCTCAACAACCTCGAGCTGTCGACCATCCACCCCGATTGGAAAAAGGAGGGCAGCGATTGGTTTGTCATCTACAATCCGAAGGTCAAGCGCACCTTGGACGTCAACCTCATACATACGTTCATCCATGAGACGTGCGTATCCAGCCGTTGTCACTTTTGATGTGGGCTGAAAGGGCTTCCAGGGTCGTGTGCTGCATACAGTTTTCCGGCGACGGGAAGTACCTTGCGACGGGGTGCAATCGGACGGCCCAGATATACGACGTGCAGACGGGGCGCAAGATTTGGTGCGTCGCAGGTCCTGTGTTACCTAGACGAATCCTGACGGCAAGCCCAGCGTATTAGCCGACGAGGCGTCGAGTAAAACCGGAGACCTGTACATCCGGAGCGTGCGCTTCAGTCCTGACGGGCGGTTCCTGGCAACCGGCGCAGAAGACGAGCGGATCAGGGTGCGTGCTGTCAACGTGGTTATTCACCACGTCCGCTCACATTCAGAATCTCCACAGATCTGGGACATCGAAAAGCGGAGCATCCGCGTCATCTTCGAGGGGCACCACCAGGACATCTACTCGCTCGACTTCTCGCTCGACGGGCGGCGGCTCGTGTCGGGCTCGGGTGACGCGTCCGTGCGCATCTGGGACATGGACGACTATGCTGACGCGCGGGTGCTGACCGCGCAGCCCGAGAGCGACGCGCCCGACGACGACGCGGGCGTCATGTCCGTTGCGATCTCGCCCGACGGCGCGCTCATCGCCGCGGGCTGCGTCGATGCGCTCGTGCGCGTGTGGAGCGTCACCTCCGGCGCGCTCGTCGAGGTGCTGCGCGGGCACCAGAACAGCGTGCATAGTGTCGTGTTCACGCGGGACGGGGCGGGGCTCGTGAGCGGCGCGCTGGACAATACCATTCGGTGCTGGGACCTGCGGGGGAAGACGAAGAAGGAGGGGATTCCGTGCACGGTGTTTGCGGGGCATAAGGTGCGTCTGCGGCTGCTGGTGTCCAGGGGGACAGCCACTGATGCGTGATGGGCAGGATTATGTGCTCTCTGTAGGCATCTCGCGCGACGCGCAATGGATCGTGTCCGGGTCGAAGGACCGCGGCGTGCACTTCTGGGACTCGGCTGGCGTGGTGCAGTGTATGCTCCAGGGGCACAAAAATTCTGGTGCGTCCTCGTCTATCATTCCTCTACTTTTACTCACCACCGTCGCGTGCGCAGTCATCTCGACCAGCCTCCACCCCGTGGGGAACCTCCTTGCCACGGGGAGCGGGGACAAACTTGCCCGGATATGTGCGCTCTCCCTCTTTCATTCGTTACCTCCAAGCCACGTTGCTGATTGAGAGATGTTTAGGGAGCTACAACGCTGTATAATGTGATGGCCGGGACGGTCTATGTTGTATATGTATTCAATTAATATAGGTTATGTGTAAGTATGTGTACTTGCTTTGCGTCGATGTTATTCGTCGGCTGTATTCTATGGCGGTGGATGTGTGAAGAGTGGGCGGAATGGGGCTGGGGTTGTGGGGGCGGGGAGCGTACATCGGCGGACGTGCGCCGGGCTGCGGTCGAGAAGCTTCGAGAATTCAGAAGCTGGATTTTTGCTGGATGACCCGATTTGGACAGCGAACAAATATGGCACGCAATTGATGGCGGACATCCTCTCGTCGTCCGTTTGCAACTTTGAAAAAAATGAAGAAGCCAAACTACTTCGCTTGCATACAGGAGACTCCTGAAATTTAGATTTGTGTATTGAGATGTGAGGCCAGACCGTGCAGATCACTTTATTCGGTGGATCGGCGGGCAGCAAAATTCTCACTTCGATGCCTTGCCTTCCTGTGCTCTATCAACCAGATAGATATTTTACCCAGCCATAGAGAAATGATACGGCTAGTCGCGACAGTATTTATGGTAATTATTTTGTTAGGGCTTAGTTCAAAACTGATTCTTTGAATTCGCTCAACTCAAGAAGAATTCAAAATCCGTGAAATTCCAAAATACATTTGTTCGTCGGCTAATTATTACACTGTTCATCGAGGAGTAGCGAATCCAACGCGGGAATTCCCTTGGTCGAAGACTAGACATCGTGTCAGACTCATTGCAGCTGTTGATACATATCTGGCCGAGGACGTACCGGTGTAGAAGTTCTGGAATAACAAATAATATTAATACAGGGTGAGGCACATTAGTTCCATTACAGTAGGTACGCACCCTGAGGAATATATCGCCCAGCACCCAGAACGCTGCCATGACGTGTGAGACTGAGGGAACGCGAGGAAGAGCGATGCTGCCTACGAATGCCTTCGCTGGAAACTACCCCACCGACGCAGTCGTTGCCTTCGAGGATGCCGAGGTTGAAGATCGCAGGGGCAACGTTGAAGAGCTGGTTTCCGAGCACGATGCCGGCGGTCGGGATTGCGTTGCACGGGACGGTGAAGAATCCGTCGCCGATGATGGCGGAGGCGTCTTTGGCGCCGGGAATTGCGCTGTAGAGGATCTCGACACCTTGGGGGTCGCCGATTAGGAGGGTGGTGCCTGGGGAAGGCGCCTCAGTACAAAGTGGTTGAGGGGTCACGAAATAAGTACCGGTGTCGACGATGGCAACTACACCGTTGGCGGTCGCGACGGTTCTGCTGTTGACGTCGAGGGCTTGGAGAGCGAGGGCATAAAAGTCCTGGGATATGCACAATCAATTGAGTGCCATTCAAACAACGAAAGAAAGCCGTGCCTCCTCGATGAGCGACACATTACGGAACGCGCCAGTGAACTGCGCAGTGTCCACACCACCCAGGAAGAGCTCCGATCCGGTCTCAGCCAGCTTCACGCCAAAGACGGGGGGAACGGTCCCCTGGGCGGCCAGCGTAGTGAAGAGCGGGTCGTCGCCGAAGACGGATAGGGCGGGGAAGGCCATGCCGACCAGACCGTCGGGCGGGAACTCGTCCACTTCGAATTCCACAGAGTAGTGGTTCGATGCGCCTGGATTTCGTTATATAAATTATAAGAATTTAAATTACGAGCTTTGCAGCGGAGAACGGACCGACGGCTTGAGCTTGAGCTGTAACCCCTGCGACTTTCACGGTGTCGGTGAAGATGAATCCGGTGGCGTTTCCGGCGCCGAACTGGAGGAAGAAAGCTTTATAAAGAAAATGGTTATTAGTGTGAATGGCATTGCACCAATTAAAGAGCCTACGGTCAGTAGTGTTCACGGCGGTTGAGCTAAAAGTGGCACATAGTCAGACCGGTATGTACAGGATCTACGTATGGTAGGTACCTCGCAGCTGGGTTGTAGAGAGTGTGACCGTCGCAAGTCGAATCGCAGCCCACAGCGGGGAGGAATGTATCACTGCTCCCTGTATTCCTCGTTGAGTAGGTTTATAAGGAGCGTCGGGTCACGAGACGAACCGGTATCAAAGTCGACTGGAGGTTAAATATTCGTTAACTCCAATCAAGCTTGAAATAATGATAATTTCGCACCTGTGAGCGTCTGTGGAGGGGTGCCAACGGTGATCGTCCCGAACCAAAGGGAGTCTTCGGCATCCGTCAGCGGTTCAGAAGCGGTTGCCCGCTTGGATGTCGAGGTAAGCTTCGGAGGAGCAGGGTTATTGCTCGTCGCGGTGAAGCCGCCTTGGAACCCTGTGACAGCGGGGTGGATCCGCCCGGTGTTCCTCTCAACCGCTGTGAGGCCGGCCTGGATTTTCCTTGAAACAGGGAAAGGAGTCAGAGGATTAAGAACACAGAGGCAGTTGGGATTTGGAGTGCATACCTCTGGGTTTTGGCGATCTGCAGCTTGAGCGCATTTATGTTCTCGAAGACTCCATTGCGCTTACTGGCAGCTAAGATGTCGTTGCGTTTGGAGAGAGGGATCTTCGGCAAGGCGACGGCGCAGGAGACCAAGGACAAGAGGGCCAAGGCTTTGAGGGAGACCATGATTGCGGGAGCTTGGGAGCGAAGTCATGGCTGCGAGTTGATATAGGGGATGGATGAGAGCATAGATTGCACGCAAGCTTGTCATTGGAGCGCAGCAGAAGCGGCAGATAGAAGGATTCCCATCGGCGTATTCGATGTGAAGAGTAGGTTCGGATATAGAAAATAAACCCACGCAAGCTAGTCACCGGACGCGCAAGGCTCCAGTTTGCCGGCACATTTCGTGGGTTTGGTACCCGCGAGAGTGGGTGTCGGCGCCTCTCCGGGTGCGCAGGTAGATAGGCTGTAACTATCCCAACATAGGTGTGGAGTCCTTGGTACTTATGAGAGGGTCAAGAGGTTGGCCATTTTTACATAAGGCGGAATAACAAGATAAAAACCACTTCAATCAAGTACATCCCATTAGGATCTATCGACGGCATGCTTCGATTTCAATTCGAGTCTGTCGCGACAAGGTTAATGGCTGTTCGGAATATGAAGTGGATGACGTCAACTACTGACTCAACATCTACGGGAGCACGTTAGAGCAGTTAGAATGAGCCTTTTGTCAAGACAAAAGTAAAGATATAGGCCAGTTGCCAGCCTGGGTGACTGCAAAATGGCAATAAAATGGTGCAGCGTTAACTTGCGCGGTCTAGAAGGGTCTAGACCGTCACATCACTACGTGACCGTCACATCAACCTTCCTATTTGCCTTTCGAATTCAATGTCCTTTGGATTTTTTCAGTCCTGCTTGACGTGGGGTAGAGGAGCAGAAAGAATATCACGGAGTTGAGTGCTCCGGTGTCGCTGTATGATTTTTATCATAAATAGGTTCGTCAGACGTCAAGTCGAAAAATGCGTCAGCAACTTCTGCGTAGTTTCCTATAGATTCAGTGAATCCATCGATACCTGCATTTGGACTGTGCGGAAACCCTCCTACACACTGTTCTTCGTCTCCAAATCTGTCGTAACGATCGCCATGGACCGCGCTTTGACACCCTTCTTCGCTTCCTTTCACTTTCGGAAATCATCTCTCCAAATCCGGGGTACAATGAACATCTGCGCATCCCCGCAGGCCTCTTTTATCCTGGTCGTCTCCGCGATTCTCCACTAATAGAATTACTGTGGTCTGCGCTTTGGCGCGTAATTTCCTTTTAAACCCTCGTGCATCAAGGCAAATCGAGGACACGCGTCAAGAACCCCCGTTCACTTTGACTCATTCCCGATCTACGCCAGGCTTCTTTTGGCTCCTACATTCAATTTTTCGTCGTCCACCACCACCATGCCTGAAGAACGCCACCGATTCGTCTACAAGGAATGGGTACGCGACCCGAAGGGCAAGCTCCTCGAAAAACCACCGCCGCAGGGCAAGAGGCCCGAAAACAACATCATCTGGGGACACACCATCGACGAATTTTATTGGTGCCATTCGCCTTTTCTTTCAGATCTCAGAACGCTTGCTGACGACGCGCCGCAGGATCCCGCGCATTCCCGGCGTGAATGTGCTCACCATTTGGTCGCGTAGCATGATCCAGGACTACGGAGAGAACTATCTAAAAGAAAAACACGACGAGGAGCCGGAGCCGCGCCGTCTGCGCCCGTGGCCGTGCTTGACGCTCCCCGAGCACATCCAGTCGGCGTCTGAGCTCGGGTATGTCGACGAGGGGTGCGGCCAAAACCATGAGCACCCGCTGCGGCGAGTTCAGGACGAGGTCGCCGTGACGCGCAAGGTCGCCGCTGGGAGCAAGGCCAAAGCCAAGCGTACGCGTATCTGTGCTGTCCTTTCTGGCTGGCGGTCGATTGAATACGTTTGCAGGTGTTACTCGCGCTCAGCTGCCCGCTAACTCCGAGGCGAACGCCACCGCTGGCTCCCAAGTGGACGCCACCGTTGTTCCCGTGAATCCCAGTCCGTACCATCCATCCATATCCCATCTTCGCCAATACTAACTACCCACGTGTACAGCCAGCGGTACCCCGCCCACAGGTATCTCGTTCCCCTCGCCTCAATCACGTAGACGCTAACGCACTGCTGCAAGCAGCGAGTGGCAACGTTGCGCCTCCTCCAGCACCAATCGCACCTGGCGTCGGTAAGTCTCGTACCCGCGCATATAGGCATATAGGAACCTCATCGACGATTCGTGTATGTATAGTCGGCGCCGCCGTTCCCGCCCCCATTATAGACGCCCCTGCATCCGATATCACTCCCGGTCAGCCTGGTCAGCCTTCATGCATTCTTGCGCTCGAAGCCCCACCTCATTCATTCCCTCTGCCAGTCCTCGTACCGTCTGCAGTCCCCCCGCCGCCCCAGGATCCCGCCCCACGCGCCGATGCGGCCGCCCTTGCTCCCACCGCAGGTAGTTTCCCCCGGCCCTCGTATTCCGTTGGTTAATCTCCTCTATCTTTCTAGACGTGGCGCCGATGGACGTCGACGTCGACGCCGCTGCTGCAGGTACGCTCATCTCCCCACCGTGCCGCTGTGTAGCTCCCCACCGACCAATGTATCCCAGTCCCAGTCCCAGCCTCAGCCCCGACCCCGGCCGTGTCACCCACCGGTACGTCTAACCCCGCCACCCTTCCCACACATTGTACTCAGTAGGTACATCCTCGTATAGGAAGCCCCAGCTGGGCGTCCGATCGCGCGGAATGGGCCGCGGCGATGGGTGCGGTTCCCTTGGACGCAGATGCGGAACCTGCGCTTGAGGTATCTGCAGCGCCCAGTTCGTATACTTTCATCCCGCGTTCCGAGTCTTTGTTTATATTCCTCGACAGATGAAGCTGATGCGGGGAATGTACCCGCGACGCTCGTGCAAAGCCTTGACGCCGACGCGATGGACGAGGATGCTCCCAAGGGCGAGGGAAACGGAGACGTACCACTTGGAGCACGGGAAGGCGTCGATGCGGCTGCAGATGCGATGTCCACCAATAAGGACGTGATGGATACTCGTGAGGTCGAGGATGGTGTTGGCGAAAGGGACAAGCCAGACGTTGGCGGTACGTCCTGCGGTATTCTCATTGCCTTGATCCTCACTTTTCACTACTGAAGGTATGGACGTGGATGGTGCCGTCAAGGAAAACGAGAAAGGCCCTGATGGGGAGGGGATGGCTGCAGATGCCGCTGGTGCGGATCCAATGGACGCAGATACGCCCAAGGTCGAGGACGGCGCTGTGGCTGGGGACAAGCTAAACGTCGGCGGTAGGTCCTACCGTATTCGCGTAGCCTTGATCCTCATTCTTCACTACGGCAGGCATGGACGTAGAAGTGTCGGAGCCGCGCGGGGATAGTACGTCCTGCACAATGTATCTCGATCTCCGTCTTATCCTTCTGCAGTCGCCAGCGACCACGTTTTGGTCGGGGCTGAGGCTGATCCCGGCGGAGCTGGTGAGATCCCGTCTTCACTCGCGCGTCACCTGCTTGCTGGCCCTTCGCTGCTAGATCCGAAGGTCGCCAGTGAGGTCGATGTCAAAGCCGGGACAGGGGACGAAACCGTCGCTTCAGTACCGTCGACCACTGAAGCTGCTGACGCCAAGACTACACCCGTTGATGACAACACAATCGAATTCACCGGCGCCGATGTGACAGCGGTTACAGACGCTCCGCCGCCTCGACAATCTCCACCGCCGCCTCCGCCTACACCAGTGGTAGCTCTTCCTTTGCCCATCGACATATATCATAGCTAACTCACATTCACCCGTCCAGCCTCCCATATTCCACGACCTCCCCAAGCTCGAGGAGTTTATTCCAGAGGAATATTTCCCCGACATCCTCTACGTCAACGACCCCGATAAAAGCACCGCCCTCTCCGGGTATTACTCGATACCCAAACCCCCAACGACCCAGTCGGAAGAACGCGTGCCGCGCAAGTACAAGCGCGTCTGGCCGCGGTTTGCCCGCGACACCGAGCCTGCGACCGCATTCAATACGGACGTCGACTGCGCCTCCATCAAGCTCCCGACCCCGCCCGCCGCTTCCGTGTTCGCGCAACCACCCGGATCCCCGCTCGTGGTCCCGGGCCCCGAGACAAACCTCCGCGTCGCGCACCTAAATCTCTCCTCCGCCCCGCGCCTCGGCGTGGGAAACCACTCGGCCGTGCACCGCGCCGCGCTGCGCCTCCCCCGCCCGCTCGGCGCGCGCTCCCCCACGGGTGAGGTCACCGTCGCCGCCAAGACGGGCTTCTCCAACTCGGAGGCGCGCCAGCTCCTGCTGAATGAGGGCAGGATCTATGGCGCGTTCCCGAAGCAGCTGATGGAGGACTGGTGCGGCCTGAATCTCGTGGCGCCGATCACGCATCCGGTACCGGTGCATGCGGTGGTACCAAAATTCTACGGGTACTATGTACCGGTGCGGGAGGACGTCGAGCGGGATAAGCGGGAGGCAATCCGGGTGTGGAAGGAGACGCAGAGGGAGAAGCGGAAGAAGGCGGCGGCTGCGTTGAGAGAAAATAGAGCACTGAAGAAGGCGGCGAAAGCCGAGAAACGAAAGCAGGCGGAGGCGGAGGGAGGGAGTGGGGACGTCGCGAATGACGATGGCGTTCCTGTCGCCCCTCAAGGCGAGGTGGATGGTACTTCGACAGCGGCTGCCGGCGCTGCCACCAAGATCGAGAAGCTGGACGCGGAGGCTGACGAGGACGAGGGCTCCTCCGAAGAGGGGAGTGGAGACGATACTGCCGACCACGACAAAGAAGATGAGGCCGCGGGATTACTTCACTTCATGAGAAGCACCAGCTACAAGGACTGGCAGAGGATGTCCCCGATTCTTCTCCTTGAAGAATGTGGGTCGCCGATTATGCCTGCCAAGTTCACTGATGATGCGAGGTGCGTCTCCCGCTTCTTTCTTTGGTCGTTAACCTCACCTTACCTCTAGGTCCGAGTGCTACTCGCTGGCCCTGCGCCTCCATTATGCCGAATTCACGCAAGGCTCCTTCTACATCCGCAATATCCTCATGCAGCCCGGCCCACTCACGGTCGCACCTTCCGCCCGCTCCGCGCGCACCCCCAGCTTCCGCATCATCGACTTCGGGCGCGGCGAGCACTGGCAGTACAACCTTGCCGCGGCGCAGGCGGAGAATGCGGAACGGCGACAGAAGTCCAGGTCCAGGGCGCAGATGCGGGCCGGGATGCAGGTGCCGACGGAGGCAGAGATGAAGCAGCGGATGGAGGACGAAAAACAGGAAGACTTGGCGGACAAGAAAGCTTTGGAGCTCGTCGGGAAGAGCTGGTGGGAATCTAGGGACTATGAGGTCCGAAAGGCGCACTCTGAGCTGCAGATCCGAGATTTCAATTATTGACGCGTCGCGTAACCCCAACGAAATAATTTCTTGCATCTTGTAATAATTTTACTCGTACATAATAGTCGACTTGTAGACATGTAGCAGCGGTATTCAAGAAATAGACTCTGTAAGATCTCTGCTTAGCCCGAGAGGTATTGAGATTACTGTTCCTTCATCTCGACAATAGCAGAACTCGATTCCATGTCCTCGTTGGAGAATTGTAGCTGTTTGGTGGACGTAGTCGCGGGGGCGGACGACCCGAATTTGGAATGCGCCGTCTTGGAGGTCCGCTGCCAGGACGAGCTTGGTCTGGCCAAGCCAAAGGATACGCGGGCAACAATCAGAGTCGGGGCAATACCCTAGGCGCCGGCTCATCAATTGCGGCAACAATTAATGATGACTGGGACGCACCGTCATCTGAATGAGAATGGCCTGCGCATAACCGTCGTTGTTGCTTGTGTCCGCACCATAGAGGAGCGCGATGTAGACCGCGAGAGTGGCTGAGTATAGCAGCGCAGATTCCACAACCATCTCAACGATGGCGCGGTACCCAGAGAACGCGGTGCGTCCGTGGTCGCGAGTCAGCCAGAGGATGCGGAACACGATGAGGATGGTGGCCAGCAGGGTGGTGACGAGACACATGGAGAAGTATGGTCTGGCGTAGTCCACGAAGCTGTTCGGATCGCCGCCGGAGAGAATGTAATGCCCCGTCTCGACGACGGTGAGGATTCCCAGCGCTGGAAAAAATAGGTGGATAAGTGAATTCACTGGAAGAAGGGCTGAACACACACCTGTTCCGCCGATTGTGCTTAGAACTGGAAGGACAATCACCCGCCAATCGTGGTTCCAGATCGCGAAGCATCTGAAGATCTGCAATCCATGGGGAATGCTCGTTAGGATGCACTAAGGTCATCCTAGCAGCTAATGCACGTACAAGGACACAGTCCGCCAGGAAAGTATTCGCCACCAGCATTGTCGCTGGCATGACGGTCAGGGCGAACGTGGGCTGGGACAAAAAATTGACCGTGTCGTCGGGACTGCTGCCGTGCGTGATGAATGCGTTCCGGATTATCGCCCAATGCACCCCGGTTTGGATCGTGGCCAGGATGTACATCAATACAACAACAGCGAGAAGGCCCTTGGGAGTTTTTCTCTTGAAAACTAATAGGCATCATCAACGAATGTGTATCGGCGTCCGAGATAAAAGATCGCACCCATCGCATACAAAGCGAGGAAGAACACGACGAAGTATACGCCTGGGGGGATCCTGGTCAAGATACAGAACTCGGTGGATACATACTCATGCTGACCATTGCCGAACGCTTGAACCAGAGTGATATTCAAGTAAACATCGCGTAGCGCAAATAGCTCCGAAGAATCAGAAGACATGGTAATTTCTTGGGTAGTGGGAGGGTACCGCCAGAGGTCGGTGGTCTTTTATAAGGCGGGAAGTAACACAGGTTCATTGCGACGAGATACAGACAGGCGAGACACGCGGGCAAAGCAAAATGAACGGGGATAGTGGGCATCACATTTAGTCTTGTCAACGTAACCTCGATCTAAGGTGAAGGGTGACCTTAGCCTTGAATTTAGATCCGATTTCAGCCTACGTCTGCATAGCCCAAGGCACCAATGGTGGGCGCCGTGAACGCCAGCGATCCGCTTTGAAGTAGTGAGTTGCAGCTACCGACCCGACGGCTGTAAAAGCATGTCCTTGGATCCTATCTCCACGGGCTTCCTTTCCAGTCAGCGAGAAGCTCAAGAAGCACCATTGAGTAGGCAAGCCATGCGGCAGCTGTAAAAAATCGTGATCGCGGCGTCAATCTGCGTCAAAGTGAAGCAACTTGTTGAAGTCGTACGCCGTGTGGCCGCCGCCTTCAAGAGCGTTAGCCCAAATTCAGTTTGAAAGCTGCGACAAGTCTTAACGGATCAATTCGCGGAGCGGAAGAGGTCCAAAGTCAAAAAGATGTATTTACCCGGCGTTGGCGCTCAAACGCAGCGGTAATCGAAACATATTATCCCTCGAGGTAGACACTTAGATCTGGGAGAGACCCCATACTGTGCTCCTTCGCCCAGTCTTGGATCCGGTTAAAATCTCTGCATGTGTGCAGGATATCGTCGCGTTGCTCAGCTTCCTTGTATCTGGTCGACCATTGCCAAACGACGGGGCTGATATCCACGTAGCACATGAGGGCTTGCCGTATTGCGCCTATGCAGTGCCGTAGATGAATGGCTGTCTGGCGAGTGTAGTTGTGACCGGGGTGCACTTGCTGCCTAAGGATATCCTGGGTGGGGACGTTAGCGACAATGAGAGTGCGGCGGAGGACTGGGACGGACCAGACAGTGCAGTTGATGAAATACATCCAACGCAAGCAGGTAGTTCCCTTCCTCGTGAAGGATAGGCCATGTAGTATTTGTCATTTTTACCACCTCAGACTTTGGGACCCGGGATGCAGCGTCTAGTGGGCGAGATGAGGAAATGCACGCTCAGGAAAGATCGTGATTTGCATACACGCGTACAGTTCCTCCCAAGCCTGGTCGACCTCTGCGGAAGGAGGGCGCTCATAGATAGGGATGTCTTCCTGCAGGCCCCGGTCAAACTTGACCGTGTGGTATGCGATCATATGTTGGGCCGGTGCTAGAGATAGGGTTAGCTGCGGCGGGATAGGTGACTTAGATCGACTCACAATAGCCGGCCTCGGGGAAGTTAAGAGGTTTGCTCCAGACGAGAGTGATCCAGCGATATGCGAAGATTGCGTTGCAAATCAGGGAAAGAGATAGGAGCAGGGTCATGGTGAACCGAGAACGGCGGCTTTCTCTTGTGTCGAGATAGGCAGTCGGCAAAGCAGTGTACTCAGGTTTAGCCATGATTTTAAAGGCAAGGGAGCGTCGAGAATGCCAGGCACGGTGCGATGAGGTGAGGTTAGCCTTGGATTGAGCGATTTAGTGTTGTCTGGCTGGAGTCCGCTTCGCGAGGCTTCGCGCGTAAGAAAACTGTATGCCGGCACAGGGCGGGAGAAGATAGAGTCAAGAGGCTCGGCCCGTTCATGAAGCTTTTCAGGCAGGTGACATTCAAAGACCGTCTGGAGCCATAGACCTGGGAGTGTGTTGCTTGAGAGGCCAATTCAGACACCGAAGCTCCCTCTTAGTGTTTAGGCCTTCCCTGTGCACAGCAGTGGTATCATCGTTTTACCATGCTAGAGGATCGACATGCCACCTCACAGAGAAGCCTCGGGATTTATTCCCCGCCGTGATGCAGTACTGGTTGGGCCTGTGAAGTTCCGAGAACGAATGAGGCCGTTTATCGGATTCCCGTTTTTCGAGATTCTAGAGAAGTCTGGGAGAAACCGGGACCCAGCCGAGACCCCTGACCACGCCTCAATAAAATGAACTGGATCCCCGGAAGCCAACCGGAAGCCGGTCATGAGAGGGAGAGGAAATCGTGATGGTATTGAGATTAATATTTGGCTCAAAGTTTGGTAGACCCCGATCAAACCCTCCTGATCCCAACGGTCATCTCAGGTTTCGATATTGCTTTCTGGGTTCCTGTGAAAACCTGCTATGTGTGTGGCTGACTCCAGTCTCTCCTACTGAATCACTTTCTACCTGCGCAATCTCTGCAGTCAAGTTCGTCTACACCACCCCGCGATAAGCTCAGGCTCCCGACGCGCATTCACCGACTCTATTTCCTTCTTCTCGGCGCGACGTCGCGGCCTCTCCCGGTTTTCGGGCTCTCGCGCTACGTCAACGACTAGGAAGCGGATAGCGATACGTTAAATTATTACCAACTTCGATGCAGAAGTTCTAAGGCACGACGCAGGCAGTATAAAGCTCCAATCGTCCATCCATCCTATCCGTTGATAAACTCTCAAGTTAAATCTCCCAAGCCCTGCCTTCATGCGGTCTCATATCGCACTCGTGTTTTTGCTCGCGTTGAAATCTGTTGCTACATCTCCTGTCGGTCCGAGTCTCGGTGAGCCTACGCGTCCCTCAGTCAGTGCGAGTTCTAACGCCAATTCGGTGAAAGAATCCCGTGGCGACCACCAACATGTCCCGTTCGTTAAATACCCGTCCGAGGAGTGCGCCCTCATCTCCACATAGACCCTTTCTCGTTATCTAACCCCGGATCCCCTCAGGAGTACCGAACACGCCCGAAGATCGTCTCTTGGTTAGCCCCGGTTTTGTTTCATTGGCCACTTGTCCACGACGCGTCAACCAGTGTCGATCCCTTTCGGCGAAGATTTTAAAGAGTATATCATTTCGATTCATCAGAACGTACGGAGAACTCAATATTCTTCCTGATAGAACTACGCGCGGCCTTGATGATGTTGCCAGCAAGGACAACACGAGTCACTGTTTTCCTACGTCTTCAAGGAGCACTCTTAACAATATAGCAGAATACCATCCGTGCAAGCGTGATACCGTTCATTTTGGGCGCAAACCGTTCATCCAATACCCGTCGGAGGAGTGATTTTTCGACCCGTGAGTTAAAGCGAATATATATATATTTTGCCGAGTTCCTCGACTGAGCAGTGGCATAGACCCAGAAGATATTATTTAGACGACAGGAATCGTAAATCGGTCTAAGCAGACAGCGAAATATACATCTCTATCAAAGTATTCATGGCGCTAATTTGTCGCGAATGGGACTCTTAGATGCATGCCATCATCTGGGCCAAATCTAGGTGCTTGCCTCCGTTTATCACGAGTTGAGCGGGAATTATGGTTTTTGTGAATCACCCCGGACAGCGGCGCAGGAACTATCCGCTTAATTTGAACCACCCGTCAAAGAAAAAAAATCCCTCCTTCTTGGGCTGCCTCCAGTGAAACCTAAGTATTTATTATCTTGGTCGCCGTTCTCTTTCCTCGCTTATATTGCAATCATACCAACCAGCCAGTGGGTGCAGTAGTCAGATCGCGGTGCTCTCATCCTTCGGACCCTCGCTTCCCAGCTCTGTCTCTCTTAAGTTTACGACGCTCATGGGCAGATGCTCCTACTGGGGCAATCACGGGCAATCGCCGAATAACATATCAGGGTCAGCGACTCAGCGGGGAGAGACCCTCAAATACATGTGCACTTCCTCCGCTGGACGGCTGTCTTGAATTATAGCGCTGAGAAGTTCAAACGGATCCCCGACGGTGGTCTCGACCCTGTCGAAACTCCGGCTGTTATAGATTGACAGAACATGGGAATGTTGAAAGCAAGCCGAACGTGCCGGCTCATGACAATCCGCAGTTGAGTCACTTCTTTTTAGACGCTTGTACCACCGAGCTCCGAGCTCGCCGCGTGTGCCACACCCTTAGATTCAATGCGGGAAGACTCAGTCTCGGACTCGGAGCAGACCCCGCTCCTTGATACCACCCCGGCAGTACCACTTTCGCTGACTGCACGCCAAAAAGCCGCCTCTCTCATCATTCCAGTAGCACTCCTTTGCCGCCTCGCCATCCTCCTTCCTTCCACCACCACCTTCCATGTTGTTCACCAATTCATCTGTCGACTGTGGTATTTTGCCAATGACCCGGATAGCATTCCTCCCAATGGTCGAATGCCGGTAGCACTCTGTACCTTGCCCTCCATTGAGCGCAACTATGCCACCGCGGTTACGGTGATGGGTCTCATCGACGGCGTCGGATGTATGTTTTCTTTCTTTTATTCTGGGGGAAAGCGTGTCTGATTTCTGTCTCGCAGCCATGACCGCATATGCCTCCCTGAGCTACTTCATGTCGCGATTTGGGCGGAAACCTGCGATTCTAGCGGTTCTCATCGCTGGCCTTGTGTGCGACGTCTCAATGATCCTTGCCAACTCTTTCAATCTCAAGTTTGAGATTCCATTCCTGATTGTGTGGGTCATATCCCAGGCAGTCTCCCAGCCGCTTATTGTGGTCTTCGCCACCAACACGTATCTTGTGGATCTCGTCAGTGCCGAGGCGAGGTAGGATGGATACCCCTCGGCTAAACATGCCACTGACCTTTTGTATTCAGGACGGCTGCGCTCAGTGCTCTGTGGGGATGGGCTAGTCTCGGTGCGTCACACCGACCTTTGGCACAAATCCTTCTCTGACCCTTGTCTAGGCGGTGCGCTGTCCTTCACCATCGGGGGGACGATTACGACCCGGGCAGACAATGCCCGGCCCGTATACTTTGTCGCGGGCGTTATATGGACCTCGGCTTTGATCTACATCTGGACCTTCCTACCCGAGTCTTTCCCCAAGGCCCGACGGGAAGAGCTGCGGCGGCAGAGGGAGGACCAAGCGCGCGCAGCCGCTCTCGCAAATCCCGGGAACAAGAAACCCAGTGCATTCGCAGCCAAAATGACCATCATCCTCGAGCCGCTGCAGCAATTGAAGCCAAGGCGCGATCCGGTCACCGGGAAATCCAATTGGAGACTCATATACTGCGCCATCCACATTTTCTTCGCCGAGATCGGTGGCACCTACATCGTTTCAGCACTCATCGTCTACCTCACAACTCAGTTTAACTATACCCCACAAGACGTGCGTCCATATTCTCCATTCCTGGTCCCCATTAACATCGATTCTAGACGGGATATGTTCTGACGACTCTGAATCTCTCAAATGTCTTCATTCTGATCGCCGTGGTCCCCCTCGTCGTGCGGTTGCTCCGCCCGCTGTACAAACGGCGTCAGCCAGAACCACAGCTAGAATCCTCGCAGAACGCGCAGGTAGTGACGGGGGCAACAGACCACCTGGACGTGCACATCGTCATTGTGTCCTGGATATTGGAGGCCTCCGCCTACATCGTCCTCGCCTCCATGACGACGAAAGCCACGCAACTTGCTGGTACGCTCTCCAGTCCCTCCACGATTCCGTTCTAACGCTACGACAGCGGTCGTGCTCGTTGGCTTCGGTGCCGGTCGTGCTCCTGTCTTCCGAAGCTTAGTAGTCGGTTCTGTAGATCCGCTGAAGCAAGGTGCGTTCTATCCCGGCCTTCGGATGTCCTCCCATATTGACGACCTTTGCAGGCCAGACCTTAGCGGCGATCGAGATGGTCGCCAGCGTCGGGATGTTTCTCTCTCCCATGGTCATGGGCTCTGTCCTTACTGCGTTCGCATATTTCTCGCTCTTTTCAATTACATGTCTTTAACGCGTTTGTTATAGGTCTATCGCGACGTGGCCTCAACTCGTATTCTTTGTGCAAGCTGTTCGTCGAAATCCTTCCCCCCATGCGACACTGGCTAACTATCTACTACCCGCAGGCCATCGTGATATCGGCATCATTTGTATTATTTTTGGTTCGGGATGTGGACCGATACCAGGGGGAGGAGACGAACGAGGCGAGCCTAGATGACTCATCGCCTCCGGCATGAGGGCCGCATACGACGGTTGTGAATGAGCGGTTGTGAATGAAGATGCAGGGCGTCGTCCCAATTCACATCAGAATCTCGTTATCCGTCAACATTTACCCCGGCCTGATATATATATCACCCCTAGATTTTTCATTGGCGAATCATGCCGTGACAATCTCCGTGCATCTACATACAGTTACGTACCGCCCAGAGCGCGGCTTCGGCACTCCGTAGGTCTCCGTGTGACCCCGCCTTTATCCTGCAGATCGTTACCCCATGTGCAAACCACACGTCCTGCCTTCCCTTCTGCTTCGACCTGATATCGAGCTGGGTTTCTTCGACTAATCGGGCGAAGATGAACCTCCTAGCGGGCCAAGCTGGTGCGAGGTCATGCGCGGTCCGATTCCACTTGTAGATTTATTGCTGTTCCAGGTCATAGCCTGGCTTGAAGTTCGCTTTCCAGTAAACCGCCTCCTTCTCCACGCGAAATGGGCGCCTCAGCAGAATATACTCCCCTGGACGTCGACGACACGAACGACTCCCAGGAAGACTTCCACATCGCGGAGACTAAGGACAAGCGTCGCCGACTGTCGATTTTGGTTGGGAACGGCGCCTTGCTCCTCATCTCCATCGTCCTCTTTGCGGTGTCCCGACACATTGCGTTGCCGCCCAACGACATCGAATGCGGCAAGCTCTACTCAACGTTTTGTAAAGTCATCTTGGGCTCGAAGGTTGCAGGTTCTTACCCGTCTTACAGCGCCTGCTCAGCAGGCTATCAAGTACAAGACGGTCATGTTCAACGGAACGTTCGAATTCCCGTCCATCTATCGTGGTACACCGACTCCCGAAAAGGACGCTGCTTGGGATAGGATATCCGTCGACGGTGGGTTAACTCCACGGCAGACCGTGCTAATGGATCCTGACGTTCGGCACTTCCAGTGAAGCCGACGCGGCTAGACAAGAGCCTCCTGCCGAAGATTGGCAAGGCCGAGACTCCGTCGCTGGTCAAGTTCCGCGAGGAGGACGGCGGCGGGTTTATGGCGTCGTACGAAACGTTCCATCAACTTCACTGCCTTGCAAGTCTTCCACTCCGCATTTTGGCAACGCCACTGACGGAACCTGGCAGAACCTCTTGAGGAAATACACCTATCACGAGCACTACGAGAAGTTCGACCACTCTTTCCAGGAGAAGCCCGCCACGTTCCGCGCGCATCTTGGTGCGTATCACGGCTCCTACAATTACATTATTAGTGGAAAACTGACGGGTGTCCTGTAGACCACTGCATCGAGATGATTCGCTCAAATCTTATGTGCGCTTCCGATGTGGGGCTGATCACCTATGAGTGGGTTCAGAACTGGACGATGCCCTACCCGGACTTCAACACCGTGCACCAGTGCCGCGACTTTGATGCGATTATGGACTGGCAGCAAGCGAATGCGGTCAATATCCTTTGGGACAACGTGTATCGCCTGCCTGGAGAGGTTGATTTGCCGACACCCCCGTAGTTATTATGCCCATGTGTACGAGTATCGTGTGAATATGAATATCCTTCCAAACGAACATTACCCCGACATCGAAAACGTGGTTCAAAATGTCTTCTTCGATGTTATCGGGGATCGATTCGCATCAACCCCAGGTCGATTAAAGTCGATTGCAGCTCCTTCCCTTTGTTGTCTATCCTTCACCATGGCAAAGTACCTCGACGTGCAGAAGATTGCCCCCCTATGCCTGAACCACCCCAAGTACTACTTCGTCCAGCTCGCGGCCACGCAGCACCGCATCGACATGGTGGAGAGATGGGGGATCCACGAAGGCGCGCAGGTTCTTGAGCTCGGATGTGGGCAGGGGGAGACCACTGCGGTACTAGCGGAGGCAGTCGGCCCCACAGGCCATGTCACAGCCGTTGATCCCGCCCCACCGACCTATGGTGAGTCGGATACCTGGATCTACTCATCGGAGGATTAATCGTGGTTCAGGCTCTCCGTTTACTGTGACGGAGACGCGCGCGTTTCTTTCGCAAGGGATCTTGGGACCTCAGATCAGCTGGCACACCTCGGATGTCGCCGCATATCTCGCCAACGACACCACGCAATACGACTTCGCGGTCTTCTCGCATTGCCTCTGGTACTTCCGCACATTCGAGGACATCAAGAACATTTTTGGCTTACTCAAAGCTCGGGGCGTCCGCCACATTTGCATCGTGGAGTGGAGTCTCACGGCGCCCCATATCGAGTCCCAGCCGCACATCTTCGCGTCTCTCACCATGGCTGCGCTCTCGATCTGCGAAGAGGCTCCCGAGCGCAATGTGCGCATGATGATTTCGCCGCACGAAATCAAGGAGCTCGCGAAGGAAATCGGGTTGGTGCTGGAGCACGAGACTTTCGTTGATACGCGCGGCAAGGGGCCGTTGGACGGGACATGGGAGGTGAATTCAGTTCTCAGAACCAACTTTACCAGCAGGATAGACGAGTTCGCGCGGAATCCCCGAGAACGGAGCTTTATTGCGGCGTTGAGGGACGCGACTGTTGCGAGTCATTCACAATTGAAGGGCGGCGCGATAGAGTCGATGGATGCCTGGTGTGCGGTATTTTCGCCGGGGACATAGAGCTTTCCAGCTTGTAGTTTGCTTAGAAATGTGTTGACGTCATGAAAGTGTAATGGGTTCAGGATTTACTTCTTGTCTCGCTCGGCAACAGAACTGTGGGAGTTGGTCTTCTTTGGATGTTCAACTGGACATGGACCCGGGTAATAGTATACTTCCCCTTTGCGCACGGTCCGTAGTAACCCGTGCGCCATCCTCTGGGGTAAGACTCTTACCTGCGGCGAGAGGCGCGCGGTAAGGATCTCCGGTTTGCTCGCTCACTGCTCACTGGCACCCAACTGGCACCGCACACGGAAGTCTCGGCCAGGTCACGAAGCGTTCTTGGACGGAATTAGACCAGGTCCACATTGTCTAGACTCTACCTGTCCCAGTCTGACATTTCCCCATAAATTCTACACCAGGCTTTCTCTCCACAAACCCATTGCCGGCCATGGAACTTGAATGTAGTAAGTGGCTCCCTGAGGCCAGTGAGCGCCGCATACCAAGGTGGTGAAATAAATCGTGTTCAAGTGGTTGCCAACAGCCCCAGAGGACGGCGCAACTGCCAGGTGAGCTTCCGTTTCACACGGGTTTAAGATGCCAACGCAGCTATAATTACTTAACGGTAGCAAACTCGGCTCCACCTCAATTCAATTATGATGCCCCTTAACCTCCGATTCTCACCGCACATGCTTTCCCCGGTCTTCAAATAATCACGACGCCTTTTGCTTCTTCGTGTTCCCTTTCGAATCCAGGCAGCGAGGTTACGCGATCGCCACTATGCTTCGACTTGTCATCAGCCGGGTGCATTCATTGGAAACAAGACGTGCGCGCGGCGCAGGAATCAGAAGATGGCACAATGTGTCGCCCAAATTGTCTATCTACATGTCAACGTGTTCTCGACCGATGTCCTGAGCATCCTGCGTTATTCGCCACTCGAGTGGTTCTCAAGGACTCCTGCCACCCATAATTGACGCTCCAATTTTATGGCCGGCACGTTGATTAATTCTGAGCTCCTCAAGACGGTGCATGAATTTCCAGAAGGCTTGAACAGGCCAGTCATGTGGAATTCTTGAACACTCCGGCTCGGTTGGCTCGAAAAGCAGGACGGGGTTCTGTTGAATCTATTTACTGGGAATCGCCTCTTGGAATCCCCCACATTTACTGCTTGCTCATCTCTCTGCCTCAACCAATTTCCCCTCTCTCGATTTGTTTCCCCAATCATGGCTGAGAAATACTCGGACACTGCGACAGATGACGAACTCACTCAGATGCTGCTCTCCGAGACGGAGTCGGTGCGCACATTCCCTGCTATTAGGTCCCAGTGGAAACGTTGGATGGTCCTTCTCTCCTTTGTCAACGGCATCATCTTCTGCGTTGCGGTCACTGCTTTGCTCCTCTCTGGCCGTTCGCGCGCGCACTTGGCCGCCACCCACTGCCTGTCGCGCTTGTCGAATTACTGTAAGCCCAGATGCTAACAGGGAGCATTCAACTCACTGCCATGCAGCGCCCGGCCTCGACATTGTTGAGTACAGCACAGTCAAATTCAACGGGACGTTCCGCCACCCGTCTATCTACCGCGGGAATCCGACACCTGAATTGGATGCCGCTTGGGACAGGCTCACAATGGATGGTTCGTGTACGACATCGTCATCGGTGTGGTATTAACTAGCATACCTCCAGTTCAGCCATTGAGGATCTCTCGGGAAACACTGGAGAGAATTGGCAAGGTTGACCGCCCTTCGCTCGTGCGCTACCGAGAGGAGGACGGCGGAGGCTACATGGCATCTGTCGAGGTCGTTCATCAACTGCATTGTTTGGTAAGCTATACTCGCCGTCCAACAGGGCCGTCCTTTACTCACAAGGAATCTAGAACATGCTCCGCAAATACACCTACGTGCGCCCCCATTTCTCTTTTTGGTCCCAGCCGGACTGATCCAGCCTTGTGTCTAGAACGATTACTACAAAGATTTCGACAAGTCTTTCACCATTAGGCAGGATATTTTCCGGACCCATCTCGGTATATGAGACCAGCCCCTCATTTATTTACATCCTGACCGTGGATCTCCGCAGACCACTGTGTTGAGCTCATCCGCCAGAACCTCATGTGCATCGCGGACACGGGCGTCATCACGTACGAGTGGGTCGACGGGTGGGAGCTCCCATACCCGGACTTCAACACTGCGCACCAGTGCCGCAACTATGAGAAGGTTCTGGAGTGGGCGTACAGCCAGTCGGTGCATGTCCCCCGGCCGAACGTGACGCGGGAGGCGGTTGATTGGGAGGTCGACTTGGTCGCGCCGCCCTAAATAAATGGAGACGTGAAGTTGCCGGTACTTATCAGTCGAGTCGGAGGTTACCATGATCTGTTATGTTGTACGAGTGGATCGATACTTGGGAAGATTCAAATATACTCCTTTGTTTCCGAATCAATGGGCGTTCTAGACTGCTCACCTTGCCTACTGTATGGATCTGTACGGTAGCAACGTAACGCGTAACGAAATGTTGCCTAATTTCCGCAGCATAACACAGAGCGGAGGCCCGGTTCCTATCAAATTCTGTACTACTTTCCAAACGAAAAAATCCTGGCTCTGAAATAGGCCTAATCACCAAAATTCCTAATCATTAACGCAGATATGTAGACTTTCAATGCGACATAGGTCAAATACCGTCATTTGAGTAGTTTTGGGGATCCTGAAGTTGCTTACAACTGTTTCCGAAATCCTTGAGACGCGTTGATATTTTTTTGCTCCTGCTCACCTTCTGATGAAATGATAACGATGCCCATTTTCGGGAGATATCATAATATCATTGATGAACGCTTGCTACCGCTTGATTGCCGCAACTTTCCCCGCGTCTTTCCAAGTTTTTTCCCCCGACGCGGCGGTGACAGCACAGCCCGTCTGCGGTCTATTACCATCCACTTTAGATTGATAACCAGTTATCTGATCTTTCTAGCACCCCGAGGAGGTCAATTGCTCCTGCCGAGTTAACCCATCACAGTCAAGGGACCCAAAATGGGCATCGCTATCATTCCATTAAAAATTGACTGAGGGAAAAATAAATGTGCGCGTCTCAAGGATTTCGGAAACAGCTGTTACTGGGTCAACGTAACACCTAACTCACCCTTCGTTGCTACACCGTAGCCCAAAATTTTCTTAACGCCTCCGGCGCGGTTGCTACCATGTAGATCCATACAGTAGTCCTTATTTTCCGGTCGTCAAGTCGGATTCAATCACCGTAAACACTGTACTGTGTTAACTCGCAGCAACATCCGTTCCGTGGAAAGGGTTGCATGGTGGTGGAGGTCCATCGCTGACCAGGGTGGGAGAAGAGGGTGGTTTGATTGTGCCTTCCCACATGCACGCACTTGCATTTATATGTGGTATGCCGGCAAGCCAAGTGTTGGAGACATTCTTTTGGCTCTGTTTCAGATTGCGGGGCTTCCCGCGAATCGGGATCACTCGACGCTTATTAGGAGTAACCAGAGACCCGCATTTGGCATTCGTGATCGGCGCTGGCCGTGGGAAATGTGCAGAATCGGAGTTTGAAAGTCTTTTTCTTGCGACCTACCATCTCTTTCAAACCTGCTCAACGCTAGCTTCTTGATTCTGTCGGGTTCCTATCTTTTATTGTCTCGAACGCCCAGGCTTTTATACGTACCGCGGTGCCGGCGGCATTGTACTGGCCTTTGCCGGTTTGCCAAATTGCCAAATTGCCGGTTTGCCGGTTTGCCGGTGATCTCGCCGCGAGTCATAGATGATTTAACAAGCGTCATCCCCTTCTGCGTCCTCCGTCGTTTCACCCATTTTCGACGGGTGCCCGAGTTCACTGACTTCCCCCCACCTTCGTCTCTCTCTCTGGTGTACCGGCCTGTACTGGTGGCAACGTAGTTTATAAAACTACAAGAGGTACGATGAGCACAACAGCTTTAGTTGTAATTATCCTGCGAGAAAATGGCTCCAGAGGCTCCTACATGTGTCGAGATCTAGCCGATGGTAGTTCCATTTTGATTTTATGATGGTCCGGCTCATAGCTCCATCCCTGCGGAGCTGCGTAACAATCTATATCTATTCGTTGCTGCGCTCTTTTTGTCCGTCTTGGCTCCCCCAATCTTCACCTTAAATAGTGCTCTAGTCCATCTCTGGTCCCCATTGCGTCACAACTCCATCGTCCCTTCTAACCTTCCAAGATGGCGTCGGCAGCACCCTCAGAGAAGACACTATCTGTCGCTGACTTGAACGGAAAATCTCACTCTAGATCATTCCTCGAGTATGAAAAGGTTCCGTGGTACGTCGTGCGTTTAAAGGACACACACATGCCTTCAACTTCACTCTAGGTACCTGCGCGTCCCATTTGTCTCCCATAAATCCTCGCCCCCGACGATCACCGACTTGAAAGACGCCGAGATAATCCCGGAAGCGGAATGCGGGTTTTTCAGCAAACTCACGTTCGCATGGATGACTCCCATTCTGTCGCTGGGGTACGCCCGCCCTCTTGAAGCCTACGATCTGTACAAGCTGCAAGATGAGCGATCTGCCGCTGTCATCGGCGATAAAATTCTCGAATCTTTCGCCCGGCGGCGTCAACTTGCCGACGCATACAATGCACAGCTTTCGGACGGGACTATCAAAGCAGGATGGCGCGCCGTGTGGTGGACGTTGAAGGGCGACCGGGCAAGGAGAGAGAAAGAATGGAGAGAGAAGACTGGGAAGCGGCAGCCGAGTCTCATCTTCGCTATGAACGACAGCGTAAAGTGGTGGTTCTGGACGTCTGGAATTTTAAAAGTGAGTTCGGGGCCACTCTACGTTGTGGGTATGGCTCTCACGCACATGCAGCTCTTCTCCGATGTGGCGCAAATAACCACGCCATTAATAATTGGCGTGAGTGCACGTACTTCCGGGGTTGAACTCTCCTGATCTTTATTCGCGTTTTCAGGCCATCATTGACTTCGCTACCGAATCGTACGACGCTCACAGGCAGACTCCTCGAGGGAAGCCTCCCCCAATTGCGAAAGGAATCGGTCTGGCGCTGGGCCTCGCCGGTCTTCAACTTGTTGCATCGCTGTGCCAACATCACGCTTTGTACAGATCAATTTCCACTGGCGTTCTCCTGCGTGGCGGGTTGATTGCCGCGCTCTATAAGCAAAGTCTCCGTCTCACTTCACGAGCGCGTACTACAGTTACGAACGGCAAGCTTATCACGCACGTAAGTCGATACATTCAACTCCACGACGCGCATTACTGATCTTTGCTTAGGTTGGAACCGATGGTGAGCTCGTTTTCGCCTCCGAGCCCTATCGAATTCATTTCATTTACTCATTCGGTGCATTCAGTCTCGCGGATTGACTTCTGTGCGGGCTATTTCCACCCTGCATGGACCTCTCCGATCCAGATCATCGTCTGTCTCATCCAGCTGCTCATTATCCTGGGTCCGAGCGCGCTCGCGGGCTTCAGCATTCTTTTCCTCTCTCTGCCCATCCAGAGCTGGATCATCCAGATACAATTCCACATTCGCAGCAAGAGCATGCGGTGGACGGACCAGCGCATCACCCTCATCTCGGAGATCCTGAGCGGTATGAACGTGATCAAATATTTTGCTTGGGAGAAGCCGCTTTTGGAGCGTCTGGTGGGCATTCGGAAGAACGAGATTAGGTGCGATTTCTTTTGAATTATTTTTATGAACTTCTGCGGTCGCTCAAGTAACATATTACAGATACGTGTATTTCTTGGTGCTTATCCGCTGGGCAAACAGCGCCGTGGCTTTCTCGTTCCCGGTGATTGCGAGCGTACTCGCGTTCATTACGTGAGCCCCTTGACCACTTGAACCTCCTGTGCGCTTAAATGAATCTCCCTAGTTATTCGCTCACTGGACGTGCGTCTGTTCTTTTTCAACGTGCTCTGTCCGGGCTACTAATAAATGCCCCACGTAGACAAAATGACGGCGAGCGTCATCTTCACCTCGCTCACGCTCTTCCAGTTGCTCAAAACACCGATGATGATGATCCGTATGTCCTCTTATGTTCGCAACAACGCCTACTGTATGTTGATGATTTTGGCAGCTGTCTCGTTCGGCGGTATCACCGACGCGTACAATGCGACCACGCGGATGTATCCCGCCTTCATGGCCGAGACCCTAGACGAAACGCGCGACACCGACACCGAACTGGATGTTGCCGTCACCGTCAAGGGTGGGGCGTTCACTTGGGACGGGCCACCGCCTTCGGAAGACGATTCCGGATCCGCAAAGAAGAAGAAGAAGAACCGGAAGCGCAAGGTGGTTTCGCTCGACCTTAAACCCGCAGAGGGTCCGGAGCCCGTGTTCGCTCTCCGGAGTTTCGATCTCTCGATCCCGAAGGGAAAGTTGTGCGCGATTGTGGGGCCGGTTGGATCGGGCAAGTCAAGTCTGCTGCAGGCACTGATTGGGGAAATGCGCAGAACGGCGGGCACGGTCGCGTTTGGAGGCTCCGTGAGCTATTGTCCACAGAGCGCGTGGATCCAGGTGCGTTTTCTGAATCAAGTTGAACCGATGACTGATTCTATATATGCAGAACGCCACCATCAGGGAGAACATATGCTTTGGACGGCCGTATGAACCCGAACGCTACTGGAAGGCGGTGCGGGACTCGTGCTTGGAGGCCGAGTACGTCTTTTTCTTTTTTTTTAAAAAAGTTTGGATCCTTACAGGACCACATTAATTAGTTTCGAGATGTTCACCCATGGCGACATGACCGAAGTTGGGGAGAAGGTCCGTTCATTATTCTCATGATTATTTCTGAGGCTGACGCGAGTTCGTTAGGGAATTTCACTCTCCGGTGGACAGAAGCAGCGCATAAATATCTGCCGAGCTGTTTATCGCGACGCTGACATTCTGATCTTTGACGACCCGCTATCGGCGCTCGATGTACGTACTTTGGTTGCTTTTTCCGATCCATATCTAATCCTCCTTGTCATATTGCAGGCTCATGTCGGCAGCGATGTCTTCCGGAACGTCCTCCAAGCTCCCGGGAAAACTCGGATACTCGTGACGCACGCCCTTCACTTCTTGCCTCAGGTAACGGAGACAGAATTATTCGGAGCCCTACTGACGTTCGTGCAGACGGACCTCATTATTACTCTACTGGACGGTGCGATTGTCCAACAAGGTACTTATGCGGAGCTTGAGGCGGATGCCGCTGGCGCCTTTTCCAAAATGGTCAGAGAGTTCGACATCCAGGACAACACCAAAGACGAAGATCAGGAGGACAGTGTTGACGACGACATCGTGGCCGAGGAGCCCGGTCCGTATCGGGAACCTGGGGAAAGACGCCAAGCAGCCCCTGCTCTCATGCAGGTGGAGGATCGCGAGACTGGCGCGGTCGCAGGCCATGTCTACAGCAAGTATCTTAAAGCCGGAAAGGGTAGGCAGTTGTGCAGATAATATCCGCGCGCGCTTGACTAACATTAATTCGCAGGAAATGTCCTATTGCTGCCTTTGATTGTGACACTAGTCCTGGCGCAAGCGACGAATGTTTTTGCGTCTTATTGGTATGCCTGCATTCTTTTCTAACTTTGAATATGCTACAATGATATAATTTAGGTTGATCTATTGGGAGGAGATGTACGTCGGACTAATTCCTTCATTTTTTTGTCTTGCTTAATCATCTGTCCCAGAAAATGGCCAGAATCTCAAGGCTTTTATGTGCGTCCTCCATCGTTATCGTGAATCTCGGCGCTAACTATTGTCTTAGATGGCTATTTACGCAGGGCTCGGCGTTCTGCAGGCCGTGATCTACTTCTTAATGGGGACACTGTTCGCGATCTTGACATATTATGCCAGTCAAGAGCTGCATCGGGTGCGTACCTCTTTTGCTGTCTGCTCATCACATTGTGCATTGCTTAACTCTTCCCTTATAGGTTGCTATCGAGCGCATCCTACACGCACCCATGTCCTTTTTCGAGACGACAGTATGTACCACTTAAACGAATGTCCAGATCTATCGCCTCACTTAATTACAGCCAATTGGGAGAATCACCAACCGATTTTCCAAAGGTGTGTCCGGACATAACCCTATGACTGGGAGACTGATGATCCTGGGAATCTTATAGACGTCGGTAAATTACTTCAGACGGTTTGACACAGATCAACGCTTATTCTATGGCAGACACGATGGACAACGACATTGGGGATAATTGGAGCGCTGGCGCCAGCACTCTCGGTCAGATCGTCGGCGCCCTCATATTAATCTCCATCATTTTGCCATACCTCCTGGCACCTATTGCGGTCATTTGTAAGCCACGCACTACCTCGAACTCTCAATTAATATCTCATACTTTCATAGCCGTCTGCTACTTCTACTTCTCTGTCTTCTATCGTGCCAGCGCCCGTGAATTAAAGGTAAGAACCGTCTCATTATTGTTAGCCAACAAATTAAAATGAGCTTGCTCAACAGCGCCTAGGTACGCGTCGCATCTCGAGATGGTGGTGGCTTTTGTTGATTTCCAAATATTTAGACTCCGTCCTGCGATCTGGGCTATACACTCATTTTTCAGAAACACTTTCCGGATTGCCGACGATTCGGGCATATGGGGAGACCGCTCGCTTCAAAGTCGACAACGAAATCAGGGTGGATAACGAAAACCGGTCAGTACACATGAACGCTCGTGCTCCTGTAACCTGACTCGTATATTATAGCTCGTACTGGCTCACTGTATCAAATCAGGTTAGTTAACGTGGTTCATTGCCTGTAGCTTTCTCATTTTTCCTCAGAGATGGCTTTCGCTCCGCCTGGATGTCCTGGGAATAATTCTCACGTTCATTGTTGGTTTACTTGCGGTTGTTGCCCGTTTCACTATCTCCCCATCTCAAACTGGTAAGTTCCCTTCATCAGCTTACAGTTTGAATTGGCCCTGACCATCCCAGGTTTGATGTTATCGTATATTCTGCTCGTTCAACAGGTTCGTACAAAGATCCATTCTCACTCTATCTAAGCCCCCTATCTACAGGTCTTTTCTCAAATGGTCCGGTTCGCCGCCACCATCGAAAATGTATGCAGAGTTTTGCACAACGAATTCCTGGCATCCACTGATATTATTTCTAGGACATGAACAGCGTTGAACGCGTCTTGCATTATGCCGACGATATTGAACAAGAAGCTCCACACCATATTGAGGGCAGCAAACCGCCGCCCACTTGGCCCGCGGAGGGACGAATGGAGTTCAATGACATACAGCTTGCTTATCGCACTGGTCTACCTCCCGTTCTCAAAGGGCTCACAATGAATGTGGCAGGCGGGGAGAAGATCGGGATTGTTGGACGGTAAGTGAACTGCGGCAATCTTTTCGTTGGATGCATATTTACCATCTCTCGTCAGAACCGGAGCAGGCAAGTCTTCCATCATGGTAGCCTTGTACCGTTTGGTTGAGCTCTCGGGCGGCTCGATAACTATTGACGGCCTGGACACTTCTAAATTGGGTCTCGTTGATCTGCGACAATCCATCTCGATCATTCCCCAGTCTGCTGTACGACTTTCTTTCTTTCTCGTATATACTGTCCACTGAGATTTGCTTCTCTTAGATTCTGTGTAAGCCAGGCTGTGAAGGTTCCCACAATCAATACTGACATCGTTGAAATCAGTCTCCGGAACTCTGCGAACAAATTTGGATCCCTTTGGAGTGCACGACGACGCATTTTTGTGGGATGCACTGAAGCGGTCGTTCTTGATCGACAGTGGTTCTAAATCGCAGGCAGACATCCTGAATGCAGAAAAGGATTCTGCATCCTCTGGGACCCTGGGGCTAGACACGATAATAGAGGACGATGGCGGAAATTTATCGTTTGGCCAAGTGCGTGGTCGCTATAAATCGTTCATTCAAGGGCTTATCCAGTGTTATCCAGCGCTCACTGGTATCATTGGCACGCGCCATGGTCAAAAACTCCAAGGTGCTAGTCCTCGACGAGGCTACTGGTATGTTTAATATTTTCAGGCGCTCGGATCAATTCTGACTTGGAGGAAGCTTCGGTGGACTACGAAACGGACAAGAAAATCCAAGAGACCATTGCCCGGGAGTTCCATGATCGCACTATCCTGTGCATTGCTCGTGCGTTATATTCCGTGCTTCCTTTTCCCGTCCTCAACCATCTATCCCATTAGATCGCCTTCACACGATCATCTGGTACGACCGGATCTGTGTGCTCGATGCAGGCAGAATTGCGGAACTTGACAGTCCCATGAAACTGTATGCGAAAAACGGGATCTTCAGGTCCATGTGCGATGAGTCCTCAATTTCCTTGGAGGACATAACAGCTGCTCGCAAGCGCTACAAACTGACAGAATGAACTACTCTCTTTCCGCATCTCGACACTCATTCCTTCCGCACGTTGTTTATTGACTACATATATCCTTCTCATTCGTCCTACCGTACATAACGAGCTAATGTATATACACAGCTATATGAAACCCACTCGAGGGGAAACCGCGTTACACCGGAGGCTCTGCGAGATCCACCTCATTCCCCAGCCGCTTCATGTCGCCTGCAGGTATGTGCACTTGATGGTTGTGGCTCCATTCAAGGATCCTGTCGAAGTTCCTGCACTGGTGCCAGGTGTTGAGGTCCGGGAACGGCGTCTCCCAGCCCTTGATCCAATCGTAGGTGATGACTCCGACGTCGCCGGCACACATCAAATTCTGGCGAATTATCTCGATGCAATGGTCTGAAGAAAATCAGTCTCTGCGTCAGACGACAGGTTATGCCACCTACCCATATGGTTCCGGAAGAATTCGGGGCGCTTGAGTTCCATATTTTGGACGTCCGGATAATATTCCTTGTAGGTGAATTTGCGCAACATGTTCTGTTGCAGACGGGTGAGAATCGATCTGCAAGCACGCCTGCCACGTGCTGCCACATACAAGACAGTGCAGTTGGTGGAACACCTCGATAGAGCCCAGGCTACCTCCCCCGTTTTCTGGGCTGATCTGAACGTTGGATGCGCGTCCTGATTTGTAGATCTTCTTGAGCTCCTCGTCGGAAACCCGAATAGGGCGAACTAGAACACAACAGCACAGTTGTGAGAGCGCCATGTTCGAGATCCGTCGAAACTTACGAGTGTTATTCTCTGAGACTCTGTCCCATGCGGCATCCACCGATGCACTAGGGGTACCTCTGTACGGCGACCCCAAGGTTAGGTGGCCGTTGTATCGAATGTTCTGGTACTCGACTACTTCGTGCGCTGGGGCTAAAATAATGATGATTAAGTTGAGCACAGGGCACCCAGGGGGAACATACAATACGTCGAGAGCATAGAGACACACTGGGCCATCGTGGCACCATGCTGCATAGTCACATACATGCCAGTGAACAGTATCGTGTACAGCACGAATATCGCTGCATGAGTCAACCAAAGCCTAGATGGAGAGAAGACCTGGCGGCGGTTGGGCGGAATATCAGGAAACTCTTCCTCCTTGTCGCTGACAGGCGAGTATTTCGCAGATGAGGACATTGGGAAAGGAGGGGAGATCAAGAATGTTCAATCTCAATTGACCTTGTAACGCTCTGAAGGATCTCAGGATATAATTAGTCCACAAGCCGGATAAATTACTAAGCGCCCTAGTCATCATCTTCTCTGGCATGGAGAACATACTTAGAGTTGAAACCCCAGTTTCCAAATGGACACAGTTTACTCCGCGGGACGAGACCCCGGACACACCGGCAGCGCCCCCGTTGGCAGCTTCATCAGCTGATGCCATTGCCACACGCTTTCTCCTTCCTCGTCCTTGTCTCGTGTATTGTTACATCTTCCTTTACCCGGGTCCCGTTCTCAACAAATGCGCCATCGTTGACTAGACGCCTCGCGGATTTCCATCCTCCAAGAAGGCCTTGAGTCCTTGTCCTTCGGTGTCTGTCAGCCTGTGGCAACTGTCGCCCGAGCCCTTTCTTGTTCTCATTCTATTTCTAGATCCCCGTCCTCGAAATGTTGCTGCTGCGACCATACATCATCTCCGGCTAACTCGAAACGATTAGCGGGGACTTTACTCTTGATTATCCTCATCTGCGCATCGTAAACTTGGACCTCATCCGACTTACTGCGCCAGGCTTTCAACAACCAAAAGGACTAAAGGTGGAGTCATGATTTGATACAGATCAGACGCCGGTCATTCAATTCGTACCGAGTCAAACGTTGCTGCATTCCAACTTGGGGAAACTTATTAATATCTTCTGGAAATGTCCTCCTCTTCTGTGAGCCAATTACTCGGACGATACGTGACTTCCCGGGCCATATTCGATGGAACAGAGAGCCTCACGCAACGCATGCAAATCCACACAGTTTTGCGGGGTGTTCGGTAAGTTATCAGCTCCGGAAATGTATTCTGCTCTTCTGTGAGCCGTCTATTCGGACGCCATGCGACTTCCTGGGCTAGACTTTCACCGACAAACATGACTAAGCCCGCACCGTAAGGCGCGCAACTCCACACCGCTTCTCGCGAGTGAGGCCGTTGGTTGTATTCCAGCTCCTCGGTCCAGGGTGACTTATCAGCTTCTGGAAACCACAAAAACCTGATGCACCGGCTCACTTAACGGTCGAACTGGTTTTCCAGCGTGTCGTATTGTTCAATCTGTTCTAACTTCCTTCGTGGACAAGAGTGGAGTTCAAGTCCCAACTGTGGAGAAGCAGGCCATGCGATGCGCTTTATCGCGCCTTCTTCGCGCTCATGATCAACCCTGGACAGTCAGCTCCTAAAGGTCTGAACAGTCACCTGATATTGAGACTTGGGGTATAAAATATGGAGCAAGATTCGATGGGGTGCATTGCAGCATCTCGCAGCAAACTCTCCCAACATGCAGTTCAAGCACCTCCTGGCGTCTCTCCTTCTCCTTGCATCGCTTGCGGCCGCTGCACCGACGCCCATCTCAAGTGAGTATTGAACATTTTGAACAAAGTATTTAATTCCAACGTTTGTAGGCTTGAACCGCGTCAACAAATTCAGCTACGACAAGGCCACCCGTGGTAAGCTCGCTATTCTAGCCCGCAGAGTTTTTCTCACGAATTATCTGCAGAGGAGTTCACCGACGATGTCCAGTCGGGGTACGGGAGTATGTCCAGTTCCAACTTCTGTGTTTATCAGCTCATCACTTCCCTTAGAGCGTGAGGAGTTCACCGACGATGTCCAGTCGGGCTACGGGAGTATGCTCTCATTTTCAACCCCCGTGTTTATCAACTCATCCACTTCTCCAGAGCGTGAGGAGTTCACCGACGATGTCCAATCTGGCTACGGCAGTATGTTCCCCTGTTTAAAACAATCCGTCTCTATTCACGGCGCGCCCAGAACGCGAGGAGTTCACCGACGATGTCCAGTCTGGCTATGGCAGTATGCCTTGTTTATTATCAGTGTTATCACCAACTCATCACTTCTCCAGAGCGCGAGGAGTTCACCGACGATGTGCAGTCTGGCTACGGCAGTATGTTCACCCTTCAGCGCGACCTGTCTTTGTACTCATCTCGTTTCCCAGAGCGCGAGGAGTTCACCGACGATGTCCAATCCGGCTACGGCAGTATGTCCTCGTTCGTAACTTCAGCTGTGTTTACTCAACTCCTCCCAGAGCGCGAGGAGTTCACCGACGACGTGCAGTCCGGCTACGGCAGTATGTCCTGGTACATGATCTCCCGCCTCTATCAACTCATCATTTCGCTCAGAGCGCGAGGAGTTCACCGACGATGTCCAGTCTGGCTACGGTCGTCGTGGTATGCCCCGTGCTTTGCGCGATGGCACTTTTATACTGATTATGAATTTGAATCTGCAGAAGAATTCACCGACGATGTCCAGTCGGGCTACGGTCGTCGCGAAGAGTTCACCGACGATGTTCAGTCCGGATACGGCAGTAAGTCTTTGGTTTCAAATCCGTCTTTTTTGTATTCAACCTCACCCCAGAGCGCGAGGAGTTCACCGACGATGTGCAGTCCGGCTACGGCAGTATGCTTGTTTATCTCAAATCCACCCGTTTTTATTCACATAGGCCCAGAGCGCGAGGAGTTCACCGACGATGTCCAGTCCGGCTACGGTCGTCGCGGTATGCCCCGTGCTTTGCTCCACAGGACTTATCATGCTGATCTTGTAACTTTAATCTCCAGAAGAATTCACTGATGACGTCCAGTCCGGGTACGGCCGTCGCGAAGAGTTCACTGACGACGTCCAGTCGGGCTACGGAAGTATGTCTTGGTTTCAACTTGCGTGTTTGTATTCACAACTCGTTCCAGAGCGCGAGGAGTTCACGGACGACGTTCAGTCCGGGTACGGAAGTACGTCCTCGTTCCCAACTCCCTCTCCTTTTATTTACCACTCCCTTCAGAGCGCGAGGAATTCACGGACGACGTGCAGTCCGGGTACGGCAGTACGTCTCGGTAATACATTCCGGTGGATGCACAACTCACCCCTTCCCAGAGCGTGAAGAGTTCACCGATGACGTCCAGTCCGGCTATGGCCGTCGCGGTATGCCCCACATCTGTCCCGTGGCACTTTTATACTGATCATGTAAATTCGAATCTCCAGAAGAATTCACCGACGATGTCCAGTCGGGCTATGGTCGTCGCGAGGAGTTCACCGACGACGTCCAGTCGGGCTACGGCAGTATGTGCTCTTTTTTCAACTCCCATGTCCATCGACTCATCAATTTCCCCCAGAGCGTGAAGAGTTCACCGACGACGTTCAGTCCGGCTACGGAAGTACGTCTTCGCCGTTCTCAGCTCCCTCTGTTTTTTACTCACAGCCCGCCTCAGAGCGCGAGGAATTCACCGATGACGTCCAGTCCGGGTACGGCAGTATGTTCACATTTCCTTCAACTCTCCCGTTTATCGACTCATCACTCCCCCAAGAACGCGAGGAGTTCACCGACGACGTCCAGTCGGGTTACGGTCGCCGCGGTATGCCGCATATGTTGCTCCCTGCCGACTAATTCTCACTCCTCTTGTAAAGCCCCCGAGGAATTCACCGATGACGTCCAATCCGGCTACGGTCGTCGCGAGGAGTTCACGGACGATGTCCAGTCCGGTTACGGTCGTCGCGGTCTGTTCCATCATTTACTCACTTTCAAATTCATTCTCACTCCTCTTATAGAGGAATTCACGGACGACGTTCAATCCGGCTACGGACGGGTGAGTCGCCGAGCTCAACACAATATAATCCAACTGCTGACTATCTTAACAGAAATAAACTCCTACGCTTGCCCAGGAATTTCGGCCTCTGGCAATCGGTGTCCTTTTGGACTCGTGGCTTTCGGAATTCCTTCGCCTCCGCTCGGTAGAATCTCAATCTCCCTCGTCGTTGTATATCTGTGTCGCATGCAAACTTGTAAATCTATATACGAATTTCAGTCTTTTGTCGAAACCCATGCACCTCCCGTGAATTTTTCAACACGCTCGACGTTCGTGGTGGATTTTCCCGGTTGATCTTGTCGCGGCCGGCCGATGCCTCATTTGGACTTTTATGATGCGCTGATGATGCGACGGGGGCTGTAATCTCTCTTTGGCTCTTGCCACTATCTCGAGGATGGCGGACACGCAGGACACTGAATGGAAGGCCCAAATGTCAGATCTATTCCGCGTAGAAACGATCCACAATGTCCGCCCGCCCAAAGAAGCGAAGGTCCGTCTAAGCCCGCAGATCAAGCAATTCATCGAAGATCAGGGTACGGTAAGCTTATTCGCAGAAGAGCGCAAGTCCCAACAGCCTAACCTCAAATAGACCACGAAGGAGGTGCTGCAGCTGCCCGTAGTATGCCCGCCGCCGGTGGACGACTCGTTCCCGCTCACCCACTATTTTATCTCGTGTGTGCGTTTACCCGCGGTGCATCCGGCAAGAGGCTTACTCGAGGGAGCGCAGGTCGTCGCACAACACGTACCTGATGTCGCGGCAGCTCATCGGACGCTCGTCCGCGGCGTCGTACGAGCTCGTCATGGGGCGGAACGCACGCTGCGTCGAGATCGACGTGTGGCCATCGAAGAAGGGGCTCATCGTCACGCACGGGTACACCTTCAGCAAGGCCGTGACGCTGCAGAGCGTGTGCGTCGCCATCAACGACGCGGTCAAGCCCGGCGACTGGCCAGTGATGGTCAGCCTCGAGTGTCATGTCGATGTCAAGGGGCAGGAGGAGCTCGTGCGCGTGCTGAAGGGCGCGTGGGGCGACAAGCTCGTGGACAGGAAGCTCGAGGGCGTCGACGATGCCGTCGTCTCTCCTCGCGATTTTAGGGGCCGCATTCTGCTCATGGTGCGCATCTCGAGCTCACGGTGACACTATGAGGCTGATAGCAATAGGTGGAGTATTACATGGCCCCGGTGAAGGGGACGGGTGTGGCAGAAGAGGACAGCTCGAGCTCGAGTTCGAGTTCCGAATCCGAGCTGGAGGAGGACGGCGACATCATGGTCAAGGTCGGCAAAGGCGAAAAGGCCAAGATATCAGAGGAGCTTGCCGCGCTCGGGTTCTACGCGCGCAGCATGAAGCCCACCAAGGGCTGGTTCACCCAGAGTACGTTCCCCCCTCCTCTGACCCACCCGCACTCACCCGCGCGCAGAGATCAGCGACCCCCTGCACGTCCTCATCAACATCTCCGAGTCCGCCTGCGGCGCGCTCCTCCCGCACGCGGCCACACAGCTCGTCGAGCACAGCCTCACGCACCTGCGACGCATCTTCCCCAAGGGCACGCGCATCGCGTCGGGCAACATGGACCCGCTGCGCTTCTGGCGCACGGGCGCGCACATCGCGTCGCTCAACTGGCAGAACTACGACACGGGCATGCAGCTCAACGAGGGCATGTTCGTCGGCTCGAGCGGGTGGGTGCTCAAGCCCGCAAGGTTGCTCGCGCTGGGCGGGGCGATGCCGGGGCGGTATAGGCTTGGGGGGGAGATCGTCGGGGTTAGCTCGCGTGCGTGGCCACCTAGTAATGCAGCGCCCTTGACTAACCGCGGACAGTACCCCCGCCGAACGGCCGCGCGGAAAAGTCGTACTCGGCATACGTAGCCGCGGAGCTCTTCCACGCGCAGCAGGACCAGAAGTGGCGCTCCAAAACGGTCAAGACGCGCGACGTGTACCGCGCGGGTGCGGACCCCATGTGGAACGAGCGCTTTGAGTGGGAGTACGAGGCGGACGACCTCGCGTTCCTCCGGTTAGCCTTCCTTCCTTGCTTTTTGGGCTGAATGCTAAAGCGAGTGCAGGCTTACGGTGATGGAGAGCGAGTTTGGGCGGGACGACAAGATGGTCGTGTTCTGTGCGCGGGTGGACCACCTGCAGCAGGTATGTGAAAATTGGATTTCGACAACGATGCATCGCTGACGCCGCGGCTCGCAGGGCTGGCGGCTCGTCCGGATGCTGGACATGCAGGGCAAGAACTCGGGCGCGACGCTCCTCGTGCGCTTCTCCGTCGCCCTCGTCGAGTAGTAGTAAGAATGGACTCTATGCGCATCACCTGCAGCAGGTACGTCGTCGGGTGACATACCCCCATCGTACTATGCATCTCTGACGCTGCGCTCACAGGGCGCGACGCTCCTCGCGCGCTTCTCCGTCTCCCTCGTCGAGTAGTAAGAAAGAATTTATGTGTATTTATGCGGACGGACGCGATGTACACTATGATAGCACGTAGCAGTATAATGTACCGGCCTCCTACTCGTACTCGTACAGGATAAAGCAAAAACTAAAAGAGAAAAGAGAAAAACAAGAGGAGAAGAGAAAGGGAAAGGAGAGAAAGCTCATTTAATCTCGGACAGCTGGCCACCCGCCGCGCGCTCGATCCCCTTCATCATCTTCGCGAGCTTCCCCTCCGAGTCCGCGCGGCGCTTCTGCGCGCGCGCCCTCCCAGCCGCGCCCTCCTCCTCCTCCTCCCCCTCGTCCGCGTCCGGCCCGACCATAAACTCGGCAACGAAGGCCGCGACGGCCTGCTCCCCGACCTCGCTCTGCGCGCGCGCGCCCCAGCGCCACTCGTACGTCTGCCCCGCGTCGTCGTCCGCCTGCGCCACGCGCGCGCGCTTGCCCTTGTTCCCCGCCTTCTTCGCCTCGCCGACCTGCTGCCGGTCGAGGAAGCCCTGCCGGATGAGAACGGTGAGGTACGCGTCGAGCGTGAGGACGCGGTGCGTCGCCGCGGCGGAGAAGGCGACGCTCCCGCCCGCAGGGAGGCGCAGGCGCGTCAGCATAATGCGCAGGTCCTCTGTGCAGCAAAGTTTTAGTTAACGTAGCGGGGATGGGAAGGGAGGGACTCACGGTCGCCCATGACCCGCCCGCTGACGAGGATGAGCGCGAGGATCACGTAGAGGACGCCGATGGGCCCGACGTGGTCCGCGCTGCTCCATGAGATGATGCTCCCGTACGCCGCGCTCCCCCCAAACTCGTCCTCGTCGTCCTCGTCGTCCGACGCCGCGTCCGCCGCCTCTGCCTCGAGGATTGGCTCGCGCATACTCGCTGCCTCCACGATCACGCGCTCGTTCAGCGTCGAGCGCAGGATGTACGTCTTGGAGCCGGCGGCGGCGGCTGCGGGGGGCGTCATGATCAGTAAGTTCGTTGGGAGCGGCTCCTGGTTCCCGTACCTTTCTTTTTGACGCCGGTAGCCTTGCGCGCCTCCTCGAGGTCGGCTTCCTTGCCGGCGCCTGTGCCGGACCCGGGCCCGGCGGTGTCCTTGTCGAGCTCCGCGCGCGAGCGCAGCTCGACGAGCTCCATGCCCAGCGTCGTGCGCAGGATCGCCTGCGCGGTGCCAAAGACGCGCGCGAAGGAGCGGGTGTTGGCGCCCAGTACTGGGTTATCGCGGTGGTATCAGTTTACTACCACAGATGCAGGTGTAGACCCCGAGCCACTGACCTTTCTTGGAGATCTCATCGCGCCGCAAGGGGACGCGTTTGTGCTCTGTGAACATGGCAAGCCGGACGAGCGCGTTGGCTGCGCGGGTGATTTCCTGCATACCTGCATTGAGCACCGACCCGACCAGCAGGTGCTATAGATAAAGATACCTCATCGCCACCGCGCACATTTCCGTCCTCGTCGTCGACGTCCATGTTGCGGCCCTCTTCTTCCTCATCCTCCTCCTCCTCCTCCTCATCTGGCTCTTCAGCGCGCCGCTTCTGGGTGCGCTGCGTCTGGCTGGGCTGCGCCTGGGATGCTTTGCCGGGCTTTTGGGAGCGTGTTGCGCGTGGCATTATCGTGAACAAGACCTGAGGTTCTGTGCAGGAATGCGAATCGGACTTGGTATACCGCACGAGGAGGGCGTATCCGGCGTCCGTGTAGCTTCTGGCAGAGTCCCGACGCGAGAGGCGATGCCAATTGGGTGCCAAAGGAGAAAACGCGGTGTGACCACATTGTCACATATCTCGTGATTCATCACGTGTCTCATCGCGTCTAAAAAGTATCGAAAATAGGTTATTGGCGCCGGAGACTATTGAATCACCCGGAGTTTGTACCGTGTTGTTGAATCACCGTCGCTTTTGACCGCGATCCGTATTGAAATGACTTTTTTTTCTGACGTGTGATATTGAATCACCCTAGGGCTGCCGCCCGTTGCCGTCGCGACGGTTCGACGGCACCCGTCGAACGGGTGCCGTGCCCGTCAAACCCCCTTGGCCTCCCCCACTCTGACATCCTAAAAGGGTAACTGCTTACAAAGAAGATAAGATATCGCTAAAGGTCTTGTACTCGTATGAAGAAGTAAATGTACGCGTTTATCCTATTGCAATGAAATCCCGTTGAGAGCACCGGCACGACTCAACGCCGCACGTCATCGGAGGCCGCGGGTCTAGCGCGATAGAACATGGCACTGCCGGCAGATTTGTCCCACGTCGAAGGTGCCGGGCCTCGTGTCGATGTCAATCTCTTCTCCTTCCCCAAACACGCCCGAGCCAGTCGCAGGAACGATGCTCCCTCCCTCTCCAACGCTTGAAGCATGCGCTGGTCGCGAAACTGGCGCTGAAACTTGAGGCCTTTTGCGAATTCCACAATCAAATCAATATTCTCATCCATTGCCTCGACGAATGTGCGCCGGTCGCCGTCTGGCTGCGTGTCGACAAAGTTGTAGTCATCATCGTCGTCCGAGTCAAGTGACGCGTTCGCATCCACGTCTGCACGCGTCATTTCACTACCAACATCCTCAGAAGACTGGTCCGGCGCCGACACATCCAACACCGGCCGCAGCGACGGGTGTGTCCAGAACGGCGCTGTGCGCTGTCGCTTCACCTCCAAGAAGAACACAGGAGGAACGGGCTCGACGCCCTGTACGACATGTTTGCAGAGCAGGAAGCGGGAGACTGGGAGGGAAGGACAGGTACAGAGCATTTTTTTCGCATCTGTTTTGTATGCAGGGTTCACGGGGAGCGTTATAGGTGTTCTCTCGAGCCGTCGCCACGCGCGCTTGAAGTCCTTGCGCCAAGAGGACAGCTCCCGATAGCGCCCGGTGTCGGTAAGTAGCCGGTCGAGTTTTCGATAAAAGGTCGGCGCTAACTTGACAATCAAGATCCACGCAAGCAAATCGCAGCGCGGCATGTGGAAATGGTGTAGGAAATCATGCTTGATACGACGCCAGCTATTAATCGTGAGTAGATGCATTCGAGACGATCACGTAGGACTTACTGGCTTTCTAGGATCATCGTCGTCTTGAGGACGGGGATCTCTGGATGTGACGAACGCGCCCAGAGCTCCCAGCGCGACCTCCGGTACCAGTTCTCCCATAGGTAAGCCCAGACCTCGCGCAGTCCATGCTGGACACAAAACTTATACATCTGGGTTACAGCCCAGCGCTTTATTCCTTCAGGACTAGGGTGCGCGTAGCCCGGGAGCAGCGGATGAGCACAATAATGCTTCTCCATCATAGCGAGGATGGGTTCACGGTACTGCGTCGGACAGAAGGTACGCCGCGTCCGTTTTTCTTTTTCCTCCTCGTCCTCACTCTCGCTCGCAGGCGCCGGGTCGACCGCAGCACCTTTGGCACTCGCCTTTGCCACCTTCGGACCCGCCGGCTTGGCTGCTAGCCTCGTCACACGAGCATTCATTGCGTGATTAAGCACCTTCGGGTCCGCGGCGTCGATGTTGTGGGTGGGCTTTGTAACGCGCCCGGCTCTTGTCCGCATGCCATTGTGAGTCTCTGGAGCTTCATTCTCCTTTTCTTCGATAACCGTCTTTGCAGAGGAGCGCGGGGCAGTAGAGCTCGGTGCTTTTTTAGGCGGCACGGGGGTGCCGGCACTGGGTTCCTCGCCTCCGCACTCCGTGTTCCCTCCCTCTGCTCGCCCGCTCTCATCGCCCCTCAGCCGCTCCGTCGCCCCGCCATCACCAATGACTGAAAGAGGCTGATGCGTCCCGGGCCGTATCGTAATGCGCAGGCCATTCGCTACCGTGATGGTGCGCGGCTGCTGGGAGGCGGTTACGACAGGTGGAATGATGTCCGGTATGCCTCCTTCGTACTCTCCGCCATCTGCCTGCCCAAGCGGAACAAATGCTACGTCGATGAAGGAGAACTCGGCGTGCGCGCGGCCGGGATCATACGGGGTAGTCGCGAGTTTCGCGTTCGCGAGCCGGGTGCGTACTGCACGACGTAGGTGCCACCAACACAGGCTTATCTTTGCATTCCAGACGTCCTTCAGCATCCCGATCTCCGCCATGTCCTTGTCAACGTGTGTAAATTTCGCGATAATCCCATATGTGTCACGGACACATTTCGCCCACGCCGTCAGTGCCCGTGTCCGCTTTCCTTGATCTATTGATGATGCTGTCGAGAGGAGTAGATACGACAATGGGAATCCAGCTCCGTCATGTTCTCCCATGATGCTGTACAGCTCAAGGTGCTTCGAGTTCGTGTTATCTGCGCGGCCATTAGCCTCACTTTCCTAATTAGGGAATGCGCACGTACATGTCGCGTCGACGCCGATTTCGACGATTTTTCCCTTCAGCGGCGTCGCAATTTTCTTCATCCCCCAACAAATCATCTCCACACCTTCCGGAACGTCCTGCGGTTCGAAAATATCCACATCATCAATATGTTCTTCAAGCACCTTCTTCGTGGATAGAAGCTGATCGTCGTCGAAGCGCCAGAAAGGCTCGCTCATCTCCATCCAGGCCCTGTGGATTTGCGCGGCCGTAACAGTAGGGAACGCCGCCTGGACTTTGGCAACCATCGTCACCGGCGTCATCCACTCCACATTGTCCCGAATCATGGCAAGAGCTTCGGGAGGCATCGCGACATCAACATAGGTGACATGCTTCGCCGCGTGCTTGAGCTGGACAGTGACGGTGAGCTCGTCTTCATTGTCCTTTCGTGCCCGACAGCTGATGGATAGTTTACTTCCGCAGGGGAATCTCTTCATGCCGACAGTATCACGATTGCGAATATCGGGGTTTTGCGATGCCTTCGATTTTTTCTTGCGTACTTCGTCCTGACTACACCAGTAGCGTGTACGATGTCCGCTTTTAAGCTTGCGATGGTCTTTCACGCTATGAGTGCCCCGATCAGTATTATTTTGCGCGCGATGTACATGTCACTCACGTAAATCGGAAGCCACTGAGCTGCCAAATCTCTCTCGCGACCATTTCTACACGCGTGCGCGGAGATACAAGAGGGTCCACGGGAACAGGGTAGGAACCGTGGAAATCCACGGCTTCCCCTGCCTTGAATTCGGCTCTCAAAGCCTCGCAGAAGCTCTCGGCGTCAGAGAAAGTCTCGACAACCTATTATCGTGTTAAATATGAGGTGAGGAGGCCTCTTGTGCACATACCTGACTCTCATCCTCATCCCCTCGCGTGTCATCGTCCGAGTCGCCTTCTTGCTCGGCATCTCCTCGGGTCTGCGTGCCATCCTCGGAAGACCGGTCTGTACGTGGTCGGGTCGCAGATCTGTCATCGGCACTGCCAAGGGAAGCTCTTCTTCGCTTCTTGGACGCGGTCCCGCTACCATTTGCGTTGGCGGCGGCGGCGGCTCTGGCCCTGCTGTCTTTTTGATTTCTCCTGTTTATAGCTCGGCAGTTGTCACAGCGGCGAAGCTTTGAATCTAATGAGATCCTATTTTTGCACCCATTTGTGTTGCATTTTCGTGTCATGTCAGAGGGAGGCGGCACCGCTACAGGCGAGGAATCCATAGTGAGAAAGTGTTTGTTGATGCCCGGAGCGTATTGTTTGGGCGTGCGAAGCACACGGGCACGTGCTGATGAGATATGCCTTTTTAGGCAATGTCAGAGTGGGGGAGGCGTGGGCCAGCCTGCCCGTCCCGTCGACCACTTTTTTCCTCCAGCAACGGCCCGTCAAACGACGGCTGCGACGGCCGTTTCAACGGGTCATATAAATCTACCTGTAAATTGACGCTTTCCGTCATTATTTACTCCACAGAGACTTCCATCTTGGACGGGATACACTTTCCTGCTTGCCTTATGTTTTTGCTAGCTCCAAACAGACGGTATATTGCTTGTGTTGGATTTTCGGCAACTCCCGATCATGATTCAAGTTGCCGACGTGCAACATCAAGGTTTGGGTCGATTTCTCTAGCTGGAAGCACGAAAATATCAGGGTGGGCATGTGGGAGTTAACTTATGACATGGCAGTACTAATCCACATTTTATTAGGGTCAAAAGGCAAGTTAAAGTTTAAATTCCCACTCTACCTGTCGAGACGGCCGCGACGGCCGTCCCGTCGCCCGTCCCGTCCCGTCAACCTTTCGGGAAGAAGAAAAACGGCCGTCGAATCGACGGCCGTTGCCGTCACGGCAACGGGTGGCAGCCCTAAATCACCCTTTCTTTCCCAATAGTGGCTCCCTTTCGCCGCAATACATGTATGAGCCAACTAATCACGCTGAGGACGATCCTAGAAATTTTCTACACTTGGTATAAACATTTCTCAGTGCAGCTCGCCAAGCGGCACAAGTCCAATTGAATAAAGTACAGAATACACCCGAAAAAAATCGGCTCTCCTGAGGGACTTCATCGGATCGAGCTCGCACCATGTTCAATGGAAGGAGATGGATAAAACGGTCAGGTGGAGCAACGCCGCCCGGTGCAAAGTTAGCTTGTTTACAAAACGGGAGCAGACACAGACAGTTCAATGCGAAGCAGCAGCAGAGTATTCCAGGTCGCGATTCAAAAAGAGGGTTGATTCAACAGGTAAATCAACACCATCGAAAGCTCGGGTGATTCTCCGGCGCTGGGCAACAATATCATGTTTTGCATAATGTTATCGTTCCCTTCGTCCAACCTTCGTCAGAGAAAAATCTGTGGGCCAGCAAACACGTCGAGGACCCTGTATGCCGATCTTAGGAGTTTTCTTCACATACAGTAGTACAAGCATTTTGCAGTCCAGCTCGACAAGTCCAAGGGTACTATTGAACAGCCTTTAGGACCAAAAAAAGTGGTCTCTCCTGACATCATCGGATCGAACTGGCGCCTTGTTGACAGATTGATTCTGGTTTAAAAACGAGACGACTAGCTGCATTTGTGGATAACCAGGAACGCGCAATTCAACCGATAGCTAATCCACGATAGCCTGGTTCGGTATATCCCGCTGCACCTGAATCTCCAAGCTGGAATACCAATTGAGCGTCGGGTCCGTCAGCTGCGCGCTCCGCACCATCTGGCGATGCACCCCAATCGGCTTGAACCTATTTATCTCGCGCAATCAGCCCCGACTCTTTCTCTTTGTTGCGCTTCAAGCCCATACCGTATCTCCGTGCTGAGGCCACCGGGGAGCGCATGCGGGCCGCGGTTCTGCGCGATCACGACCATGGTGGCGTAGTCCTCCACCCCACCTGTGCGCGCCTTGAGCGCCGCGCGGTGCTGCCGGTGGAGCTCCATCACATGGGGGCTCGTCCCGCCGCTCCGCGCCTGCGTGCGCTGGAAGCCCATGAGCACCTCAATCTCCGCCATGGGCCGCACCTTCGCGCTGAAGAGGTCGAACCGCGCGCCGGCCTCGGCGTGCGGGCGCGGGGTGAGCGTCACGACGAGCCCGAAGGCGTCGATGTTCGCGGGGTGCTTGTGGAGCTCGAGAGCGACGATGGTGGCGCAGACGAGCGAGCCGTTGAAGCGAGCGGTCCAGAGGCGGAGGTGGCGTTGGAGGGCGGGCTCGCCGCCGGTTTCGGGGTCCACTGGGGCCGGAAAGTCCGTTGCAAGCTTGCAGGCGGGTTTATGGTGTCCCCAATCTGCCCCTGGTGGAAACGAGTCAGCGGTGAAGCTTAAAACTTGAACGGATAAAATGCCCGCATACTCTGACACTCCCTGCTCTTTCGTCCGGTTTCAGATAAGCCTCCCGCGCGTAGAGAGTTCAACTCACACAATACATAGCAGTCCTGGGTAGATATTTTATCAGCAATTAACTTTGCCGAGGAAGCTCGCCGACCCAACTTGCATCGCGCGCACTTGTTGAGGTTCTCGTGGTTCTTGCAGTCCCGCAGATCACACATCCGTGTCGTCCATTGGTTGGGGGTGCGGTCCTCGGCGCCGGTTCCTTCGCCGGCGATTACTTAGCGGCTGTTATTTCGGAGAATGTCAAAAAAACATAGGAGTGTATACCTCCGTACTTGAAGACGAGTTCCGGCATGGTGATGGAGAGAAAGAAGCGGGTGTGACTCAGATGCTGAGTGGCACCGCGGCCGGGCGTGACGTGACGTGCCTGCTTTAACCCGACCATCCAACGTTGATCCAACGCGGTAAATCCAAGGTAAATCTCTGAATTCCTAGGTGGGAGCCTGAAGCCCAGTTAAATACTGTATTAATCCTTACGAAGGACGTCCAGAAACACAAAAAAGCTGGGCTTGGCCATGGCGTACATCCTGCCAAACGAACTCATGTCCGAAATCTTCATCCACTTCCTCCCAGTATATCCCCTCTGCCCCCCACAAACAGGCCCTCTCTCCCCAAACATCCTCACCCAAATCTGCCGAAAATGGCGCGAAATCGCCTTGACCACCCCGGCGCTCTGGCGCGCAATATCGCTGTACTACGTGGAAGAGAATAGCCGCGACGGACAGGTCCAAACATTGGAGTCCTGGCTCACGAGATCCGGCGTCTTCCCCCTCTCCATCCAGATGGAGGACGCCTACTCCGACCTCCCGTCGTTCGAAATCCTCGACGCCATCGTTCCCCACCGCGCGCGCTGGGAATACGCGAAACTGCACGTCCTGCTCTCCGACCTCGCCTTCGTCGAGGGGCAGATGCCTCTCGTCCGTGAGCTAGAAATTTCAGTCGACGGGCCGGACTTTCCGCACCTGCTCACCGTACCATTCCCCGACGTCCCTCGGCTGCGCTCAGCGACCTTGAACGAGCTCGCCGGCATCACCGTATTCCTACCCTGGGCCCAGCTGACGTCCCTGACCTTGCTGGACACGACTTCCTCCGAATCAGCGGAGATATTGGAACAAACTCCCAACCTCGTGTCCTGCGAGCTGGTGCTATGTGGCGCGCATCTCAGCCAGCGCGATATTCACCTCTCGTCCCTGCAAACTTTGGTGCTAGTCCAGTTGGACCCCGACCCATACGAGGTCCCGGTGGCACGATATCTCGACGTCCTCACCGCGCCCTCTCTTCGGCGGCTCCAAGTCCCGGAGAAATTCCTCGGGGCGGACCCCATGGCGGCGCTCGAATCGTTCATTTCGCGCTCCGAGTGCAAGCTGCAGGAGGTGCGCATTACTGGCGACAGGTTGGTGGCACAGGCTGTGTACCGTAGGGCGTTTCCCTCCGTTCCGAACCTCTGCTTCAACCGGGCATGGTCGGCGTGGTCTCGCGAGGAGCCGGACGACGACGAGTCGGACGCGGGGAGCAGCTCCGAAGTGGAATAGAAGAACTTGGGGCGTGGCCTTTTTTTGGGGGGGGTTGGTTCTTGCACTTACCTGTGAGCAGCCGTAGAAATCTCGTCGGGAAAAACGCCTTCAAGTGCCGTAGATGCGGAAATAAATGTTTATTGCGTTCAATCCTGATTACCGAACCAGATTCCCCCCAATTCCCCCTTTCAATCCACCGTTGAATGCCTCGAGCCCCTTTGACTGGGATTTTGCGCAGAACATCTCTTTGGAAACCATGCGGCCGCCGTTCGTTTTTTAATCAGCATTTGAGGTTGAGGAAAGTGCGATGGGCAAATGTTGAATTGAAAGTGAAAACCTGTGACCCTTTTATACGCGGCAATGGTACCAGGTGAGAAGAAGGATCAAAAATGCTGGCAAGCAAACGCCGACACCTTCTAAGGAGGCTTATCCCGCACCACCCGATGATCTTCGTCCGCCACTATATTGAAGCCGCTGAGCATGCCTCCCACTGCAGCCAGGAATACGCGCTGACAAGATTTCCAGGGAACCAGAGTGCGAAGATATTGGGGGCATACTCATGCAAAGCGGTGCAGTTGGGGTTTTGATTATGGCAAGTTTACTGTCATTTCGCCGGAGAGTCGAGTAAGCCACAGCGTATATGTGCCGCTTCACTGTACTCACCTAGGAGCAGCATTCAACACAGAGAGGACGTAATGTAGCGGCAGAAAAAGAGGGCGTAAGCGTACTCCGACACAAGACGACTGAGGATACCCTTCAAATTCGGAGTACCACACACTATAACCTAAAACTAAGATATGGGACGCGCTCGCAACTTCATCGAACGAGGTACGAGTTAGATCCGATGAAGCGTCTGTCAAGAGAGACTAACTCGCAACCTCAGATTTCGTAGTCTCTCTTGACAGACGCTATAACGATCCTCACGCTCGTACCTTGCTAGTTATCATATTTCCTGCCTTCTTAAATTTTTGCATCGCAAGGTGATAACAATGACCGTCACCTACGCAACCTAGTATGTCTCATTCTTAAAAGCCGATTTGCATGCTAAATTTTCTAGTGTCGGTCTATTCGTTCAATGTAATCTTCTGGCTAACCCATGCCCAAAGACCTTGATTATGCACCAACCTCTCAACGCGTCGAAAGTCTTCTCCAGCATGACTGTCTTTGATCTTCTGAGGTAGCATCACACTAGTTCCTGTTTACTAAATGCTAACTGCGGTTCAGGGACAGTATTGGCATGGTATGATCCTGTTGACATGCAATCTTCCATGGGGGCTGAACAAACGACCTCTAGATCACATACCGGTTGAATAACATTGTGACGGGGAAAGTCTCGCTAGATCGCGTGAACAGTTTTCTGAAGAACGTGGGTTGCAGAATATGAAATCATTATCCAAACAAAATTCAACCGGATTACAGACTGAACTGCTGGACGCTTTCGACGAAAAGGGAACTACGGCTCTCTTGCTGATTCGTTAACCGATGAACGGAATGGCTTCTGTAACGCCACATTCGCTTGGTCAAAAGCGTCCGATAGATCACTCACACAATCCGACCATCAATTCTTACTGAAAATGGACGGGGAGCTTCTGTTTCAGGGAGGCCGAATCAATTTGGTGGTTGGACCTGGAAATTAATGGTTAGACCAACTGGATCAGGTGTGGGCCAGTCCGGCTTGTTTTGAAGCCGCGATACTCATTAGCAATAGGCAAGACGTCGCTTCTCATGGCACTTTTGGGTTGGTTGAATCCTTTGCGATTATGGGGTACTGAGATCAGTTTTCTAAAGGGGAAATGCACTTCATTCCCTCGTCACCCAACTCTTGGTACAATCTTCCACGAAGCTTCGGTGTTACGTATGGTGCTCAAGAGTCTTGGGTGCTGAACGAAACTGTTCGCTCCAACATTGTGTTTGACACCCCCTACGAGGAGGAACGTCACAAGAAAGTATATTGATAACCAATGCTCTTTAGAATGAGATGTCGAGCTTATAATTAAACCCTTCTCTCATGGGAATGGATTGTAGTCATGTACTCCCGAACATGCTCCATTTATCTCGATACCGTCGACGTGCTGCGATACTTTCCCGTCGGCGCCGAAGCGGATGAGATCTCCCCCATGCGGATCACTGGCGACCAGTGGTTCCCAGCCCATCTTCTGTGGGCCATGATACGGATCCTTGGCGAAGGCCAAAATATGGTCCTGCACGGACTGGCTGACCTCGACTTCGAATCTAGTGGTGTTCGCTATGTCATCTAGAAGCCCATACGTCCCAAAGGTTATCGGCAGGTCGCTGGCATGGTACGCGCCGAGCCACTTGTAGTAGTTCAAATTGGGAAACGTGCCCGCATACTGGAAACGGAAGACGGGCACCCCCGCACCCATCCGGTTCCGATACACGGTCGAGTTCAGGATCTCACACATCCTTGCAATGTCCTTGGCGATGACCGCCGGCTGGTACGGGCCCGCGGTTAGGTTTTGTACCGGATACGGAACCATCGTCGACGCCTCGTTGGCGGTCGTCGAGATGATGACCGGCGCGCGCGCGATTAGGCCTGCCTCGGACCGCGCGTTGTAGTCGGCGAACATGATGCGATCATCGGTCATCCCGTTGAAAAATAGCGCGGGCGTCGCGCCCCGATCGCCATACTGTCCGATGAAGTTCACGATCGGCGCGAACGGCACCTGGCGCATGCAGTCGAGTTCCGCCGCGCCGTCGTCGTCGTCATCGCCGCAAGGGGCCTCGCACCCAAAGTGGCGCGCTACGAAGCTGAAGTTGGAATACGACGGATCCTTGGGCGGCGAGAAACTGAAGACCGTCCCCGATTGCAGGAAGTAGGCTTGGGCGATAGGATCCTGGTAGAAAGCATAGGCATGGATATCCGCAGCGAGGGACCCAGCTGACTGCCCCCACATCGTGATGCGGCCCGGGTCACCGCCGAAGGCCGCAATGTTGTCGCGGACCCATTCGAGTGCGGCGCGCTGGTCGAGGATGCCGAGGTTCTGGTGGCCGTCCGCCAGCCCGCGGGCCTTGGGGAAGCCGAAGATGGTGAGGCGGTAGTTGATGGTGACGACGATGTGCGACTGCGACCGCTCGACCCACGACGGCGGCAGCTGCCACGGGATATCGACGCCGCCGATCACGAAGCCGCCTCCTGTCATGAAGAAGAGGACGGGTAGCCCGGCGGCGGGCGGCGGCGGCGCGGTCGTCGGCGTCCACACGGCTAGGTACAAGCAGTCCTCGGACGTGGCCTCGCCCACCAGCCCCGACGAGTCATTCTGGTTGCCGTTGTAGATTAGGTTGCCCTTGGTCAGGTTCTGGCTATAGAGTGAGGGCACCGCCGTCACGAACTGCGGGCACGACGGTGGGAACCGCGTCGCATAGTGATGCTCGCTCGCCGGCGACGACAGTTTCTGCGGCGGCAGCCAGCGGCGCGACAGCACCGGCGGCTTCGCGAAAGGGATGGCGCGGAATTGGCGGGTTCTCGGAAACTTGGGATCGATGAGCCCTGTGTAGGTGCCCGTGGACGTTTGGACGGTGAGATGGTCCGAGCCCGGGCACTGGGCTTCGAGACCGAGGGCCAGCGCGAAGAGAGACAGGATCGCGAGCTTCATGTTGCGCAGCTTGCGGGCGTTGTTGCTCCCAAAGTGCTTCAATCAACCGTCCTCTCTCCATGATGTCCTTATCAACCGTCACGTAAGCAATTGATGATACCCTGCTGGTAGGTCGATCCCCGCGGAAGTAATTGAGCCAATGAAATCATTTTTTTAACGCTGACATCAAAAACAGGAAATCGAACCATCATCCTTGTTGTGATCTACCCATCAAAACTCTCCCGCTACATGATGAGCTTTGTGAGCTACAGTAGAACATGCCCCAATTGATTTTCTTCGACTACAATGAGCTTTCCATCTGCTGGCTTGGTAACCGGGTTCTCGGCGTCAATGTCCTGCTTTACCTTGTGCATCAAGAGGTGAGCAGATCAATGATCCGCCCCACGAATGATGTCGCGTGGCGAAATGCTATGCCTTCCTTTTTGGGAAGCCCACGCCACTCCTCTCCGCGCCACTCGATACAGACTCGACTTGAGGACTCAATGAGCACATTTCAACGTCCCAGGTCGTCATTCTCGAGGGTAGCATCCATTTGCTACCCCTTGAACTCCCGCAGATTACTTCAAACCACCCACAACGGTTGAATGTTGCTTGTGGAGACTTACCCAAGAGTCGCGTGATTCAGCACCGGACCCAAAAGGAAGGCACAGCATTTCGCCACGCGACATCATTCGTGGGGCGGATCATTGATCTGCTCACCTAGGATGTGAGGAATCACTCGCACTGCCTTGCCGATTATTCCCGCCGATTATTCCGACACTCCATTTTCCGCATCCCTATTTTTCACTGCATTTACTCCACTTTTGTCTTGTCTCCTCCTCTCTTTTGACCTATACAAGCCTACCTAAATATCTAGTTACGTCGTTCAATCAACTCTGTCAATAGTTGAGATTGAATTCCATCTTTGATTTCTCTCCTTCTTTTCCGTCTCGTCGTCCCGACGGCGGCCGACGCCAGTCTGCATTCCTCTTATCTTTCCCCTTCGGGATTCGATTCCCACACATGACTTGTTTGTCCTCCGGGATCTGGGCCGGCGGCCGCCAAGGGACCACGCTTTGTGAGTTCAGAAATGGAGCCTTGCCCACGAATTCGGCCATCAGTCCCGAAGCTGACAAAGTCCGCAATTGGACGGGCTAAAGCAATATTACACTGCGTTCAGTGCCCCGCAACAGTGTTGAGTCGATTGTTAGAACCCCCATCAGATCTAGCCCCTTTGGGCTACTGTTCGGGAGTCATGCGGGCGGGCCTGGCGGCCCTCCTAAGTACATTCCTACGTGTCTGACTTATTTTTTGAGTTGATTCAGCTCTGACAAAACGAAAATCAAGACGAAAATTCCAAGTTCTTAACATCCATCACGAGGAAATTCCGAAAACATACCAAAAAGGCCAGATTCCGGCATCTCTGAGACGAAAACAACGAAGAAAATGGTTCTCATGTGTCTCGTCTCTTGCAAATTAATAATTTATGTGTCGCCAATTGGATATGCCAAATTTCAGAGAGCGAGAGGCTGCCCCGAGCTCCAACCGTAGTTCTGCATTCAAAATTTGGTCAAACAACGGATTTGCCGGGATGAAATTTTAATACCTTCGCATGGAACCTTTGCTGGGTCATCTTGCTTCTCTCACACAAAATCCTGGTCGAAAAACGACCTAGAAAGTGATTTATTCATGAGTCTGTGGACAAAAGCGGAGTTGATTTGGCATGTGCCGACAGACGCATCGCGTCGTCATTTTTTCCACACGGTTTTGTTTTCAAAATTGGTCAAGGGAGGAGTGTCCTATAGCATTTAATATACAAGGAGATGATTTTGGCAGCTTCCAGCTTGGAAGTGGCCAACAGTTGGTTCCGAAAGCTTTCGGCAGGTGCCGGCATCCGCCACTTAACCTTTTCCGAACTGATCGGAGTTCTAACAATCCACTACGGACTCACTCCTAGTATGTAATTACCGCCCGGAGACGACCCACGTTATCTCAGGGTTAATTTACCCTGACCCGTCTGTAAAGTCGCGGCACCGTGACCGTGGTTGAGTGTAATTACCGACCGAAGCTTGGTCGGAGTTATAAAATGTGATGGCTGCCGCCCACCAGGTCGGAACTCTTGACTCCGAGTCTCAGCCGGCAAAAACAGGGAGGCCGCACTGAGCGGTAGGTAGACCCACAACTCAGCATAGCCTGGCGACCTAACCCATCACCAGCGCATGGCTCCCGCTACAGTGAACACCCAGTCAGCCTGTGCAGCAGATCGTGCCCGCGTCGCAGACATCGAGGCCCAGATCCTCAATTTACACTGCTCAATCAATGCGCGGCGCATCCAGAAGGATCTAGTGCAGAAACGGCTCGCCTCCTACAAATACCCCGTCTTGACTTTGCCGAACGAAATCATGTCCGAAATTTTCACACATTTCCTTCCGGTCTATCCCCTCTGCCCGCCACAGACGGGGCTCCTCTCCCCGACTCTCCTCACCTACATCTGCAGAAAATGGAGGGAAATCGCACTAACAACCCGGCACTCTGGCGTGCAATATTGCTATACTGCACGGGTCCCAATATCGGCCAGGATATCGGCCAGGCGCAAATCCAAACGTTGGAGGTGTGGCTGGCCAGGTCTGGTGTCTGCCCGCTTTCCATCCAGATGGAAAACTACTATCACGACTTTTCGTCCGTCGAAATCTTAGAGGTCATCGTTTCCTATCGTGCACGCTGGGAATACCTCAAAATCCACGTTCTGCCGGCCATCCTCGATTTCGTCAAAGGGCCGATGCCCCTGGTACGGCAACTAGATATTATAGTCGGCGCAGGTTTTACAGAAGCTGTAACGTTTTGGCAAGCCCCTCGGCTACGTTCCGCCATCCTGAAGGGCGGGTACCTGAAACCTGCCATGGTCCTACCCTGGTCTCAGTTGACGTCCCTCACGTTGCTTGACGCAGCGGCCCCCGACTTTGTCAAGATTCTGGCTAAGACCACGAGCCTCGTCTATTGCGAGTTGGTGCTACATGGCTACCATGTCAGCGAGGAGGACATAAGGCTTCCGTGTCTGGAGTCTTTGGTCTTGGTCAAAATGGACCCCAACGACCCTTGGAGCGAACCCGAGTCATCCTATCTCGACGTTTTCGTCGTCCCTTCACTCCGCAACCTCCACGTCCCGGAGACATTCCTCGGGCCAGATCCAACCGCGTCGCTCGCATCGCTTATTTCGCGATCCGAGTGCGAGCTGCAGGAAGTGCGCATCACTGGCGAGAGATCGGTAGCACAGTGGGCATACCGCGTGGCGCTTCCCTCAGTTCCGAAGCTCTACTTCAGCCGGGCATGGTCGGCGTGGTCTCGCGAGGAGTCGGACGATGACGAGTCGGACGCGGGGAGCAGCTCCTGTTGGTTTTTCTGGTGCGCGTAAGGCTAAGCTGTTAGGCTTAGAACACTGAGGTAAGAACACAAGTTTTCCGGTTGACTAAGGCTAGGGAATTGCCTGGCAAACGGATGCCAGTGCCCGTTACATTACGGGGTATTTATACTACTACAAAAATGATCTAGAATATTCTACTAAGTTCAACCAAGATGAGTAAGGGAGCAATCTAGAAGATTCTCCAGCTGGCTAGTTGGATCTCACAAGACCATACAGATTCTCAACAGCTCCGAAGTGGAATAGAAGAACTTGGGGCGTGTTTTTTTTGGGGGGGTTGGCTCTTGCACTTGCCTGGGGCATGGACTCGCGAAAGGCCGGGTGACGAAGACTGGGACAGTTCCGATTGGGAAAAAATTGTGCGCTGTACGATACGGTACGTTCCCAATATTATTTCCTATTGTACTTGCATGCCAGTGGCAGTAGAATTCCTTCGGAAGAAGTCCGTCTTCAGTACATTTTTGATGCATTAACAAAGCTCCTTTCTATCCACTCTCGATCCGTTAGCTTGGAACTTTTACTCGCAGCGCTCTGTCCTGCCTTCCTTTCTTTTTCAGCCCCAGACGCCGCTTCTCTTCGCCTTGGGAACGAAATCTGCCAGTTTATCTGGCTATAGCCAAATATTCTTCTTGGTGACCTCATGCGAGGTGGACTAAACGTCTGACCCACCACTGGCCTGAGGTTCACTTTGCACGAACTGTGCAACGGACTGTGACGTTCTTTCGTTTTGATAAAATGAGGTGCTTGTCATACAGCGTGTGTTCACTGCGAAAACCGGCCACGATTGTTTCTCCCACTGCCGACTGGCCTGAACCGCGCTATGAGAGCCTCGAACGGAATTCGGCGGATGATTGCACCACATTAAAAATTGCCAGCTTTCCATTTCTACGAATTTGACGCCGCGGGACGTTCAATTTAGCCCAATTTCTCGACGCGAACATTCCGTGCGCTGGGAATACCTCGAGCTGATGGTGCCCCTCGTTCTCGTTCCCCTGATCCACCGTCCGATGCCGCTCCTCCGCGCGCTGACGTTCGGGCCAAGCTACTTCTCGCGGGAGGCCTCCTCCATATCGATGCGCGCTTCAAATGGATTAAGTACTTTTAAAAAATGTCGACGCGAGCTAATCATCAGTCCGGGGGAAGTGATACGTGGGATTGAATAAACAGTGCAGCACGGTCGACCGAGCGGGGTGCTCGTCCTATACGCGGGTCAGCACGAGCTCCACAGATAAAGGGACACTTACGTCGTACGTCCACGTCCACGGGCCTTCGCCGTAGGGATCCCCAAGAAGGGCGCGCGCGGCGAGTGGCGGGAGATGGCTCTACTCGCACACGGCGAGCGGGCGGAGGACCCGGAGGCGCAGCTCGCCCTCGTTTACTGTCCGTTCGAGGCGCACGAGCGCGGAGCCTGGGTGCGGCGGGTCAGAGGCTACGCGGGATGCGGACGGGGAAGGGTGCGGTACCGCAATGCGCTACGCGGGGATATATGTAGGCGCGCACCACGCTTTGGGGCCCGAGGGCGCACACCTTCGTCGGGGTAGAGAGGTCGATGAAGAACGGTTGGGCGATCTCGTGGATGAGGGTCGGAGGGGTTTTATCTCGGATATGGTTGCCGCCCAGAAACTTCTGGGCGGCGGTGATTTGTTCGACGGTGAGGAGCCCGTCCTCGACGAGCTGCCGGAGGAAGACGGTGTGGCGGCCCGTGGCGAGGCGGGGGAGGGAAATGTCCCAGGGGAGGTCCGCATGGTCTGGCAAATCGTACCCAGTGATTTATGGCAACACCAGCGCTTCACTCCGCACCCCGACTCCCGACGAGCAACCCCGCCAAAATCGGTCACAACCCCGATTAAAGCGAACTTGCCGGGCGGCCAAACCCTCGGCGATCTGAGGGCATTTCCGGCGAAATGGATGACCGTTTTTTTCCAGTTGAAGGCCAGGTTAGCAGGAGCGCGTGAGCAGATCGGAAGTACATCAGAACAAAGGGACGACTCCGAGTCGATGAAATGCTGATTGACCTGGGAGTCAGTCTAATTATAAGTTCTTCTAGACCCGAACCCAGTGCGAGATGTCAAAGTCCGAGATTAGGGGAGCTCAAAGTTCTCCTGCGCCGGACGCAGGAACGCTTTTTCGCCGGACGCTTTTAGTCAGGTGACTTCTCTTTTGTCACATCACTTAAACCAAACAAATGCCGAGCGCTGCGCGACAGCGGCCGCCGCTGTCGGGCATAACGTCGGGAACGTCGGGGCATCTGTCAGTGCTCTGAAATGGCAATCTCCCACAAACTTTTCATAGCATTGATCACTAATTGATAGTAGTATGCCCAATAATCCTCATGACTATTCACGCGATGACTCCCGCTTCAAATTGTCCTCGCCGATTTTGCCGGCGACGACGCAGAACGATGTTCGGCGTTGTCGGCGCTGTGAGTTTGGCAATTGATGTGACAAGAGAAAGTCACATGACGAAAAGCGTCCGTCGAAAAAGCGCACAAGCGTCCGGCGCCGGACAACTTTGAGCTCCCCTATTGATGATAGTCGATCAATGATTCATAAATGACACAGAGTGATCAAACGACTGCCAGAGTCCAAAGTTCTTCTCGCGGCGCCATTAGTCAACCAACTATTGAAGTACAGTCTCCAGTAGCAGCTGGGTGTTCCGCCTAGTCTATTGCAGACATAGCAACATCAACACCGTAGGATCGAAGTCTTACACGGCAATTGTTACACCGTACGCGATGCTTACTCACTATGTGTTCCATTTGGTTTCATCAAGGAAGACGGTGGCGAGATTTGCGAGATACGTGTTTGACGTTCTGGCTCCGTACCGCAAGTTCCGCCGACATATTCCGGGCGGGTACGGCATTCCCTAGGGCTAAACTGGTAGTTCCTTCCGGTCTACAATCGCTCGTTTCGTGAGAAGATTTCATAGTATTTCTGTTGTATCGTTCGAAAGGTAGTCGACTGTAGCATACATAGAGGCTGTGTATGTAGGTACAGTATCCGTACGTTCCTCATTGGGACCACCGCGGTAATATAACCTTCTCCTCCTCCTCCTCCTTGACTCATTGAGATAATCAATTTTTGACCGCTTTAAAGGAGCAACAATCTGCCCAATAACCTGGGGCGGATCCGGATCTTTGCTCTTCCGCGTTTCTTCCATTTTTCCAGAAGATCGAATACCGTTGTCTCTGAATAGTCGCTTAGAAAGTGATGCCGGTTAGACTCTTTCGGCCCCCGGACTCGGGTAGAACTCCACGCTCATGGGTGAGTTGTAACCCAACGTGATGGCACCGCACCGTTTGAACTCTTAACAGAATGCTGTATGCTAAAATATTTCAAGATTTTTCTGCAGTGTTTATGGAAAGATACTTATGACCGTTCCGAGAGCGCTTGGTCGCGTCATGGTTCCTCGGTCGATTTAGCGCATATATTGCAAGAATCTGCAAGAATTGAGAATGTCCACTGAATCAATTCACCCCTCAAAAGAGGGATGAGAAATAACCCGTACAGTGGAAGTATCGTCGTGGTAGCGGATTGTCTTCCTCCCGAATACTTTTCGACACGAGGATTTGGATTCCGTGGCTTGAAATATTTCAGAATTTTCTGAGATGACCGCGGAACAATATGAACATGCCGAGACGGGGCTCGATGCCACTAGTCCCCGCATCAAATCGATTCTACGCGTACGCCATCCAGTCTACGCGCCTGTCCACTTTCATCATTTTGTGATTGAAGTCTCTAGAGATTCTCTCTGTGGAATTGATCCCAGCGGATTCGACGTCCTCCATTTTCCTTTATTAGTCCTCCTAGTGTTCGAGATTCATAGGGCATGGAACCATCCCGTTATTTTACGGAACCACGGGCCGTGAAAACGATTACGACCCCGTACCGTGAGCATCTTATCGCTCAACTCGGTACGGGTACGCAACGGCTTGACCCGTAAACGGGCTAGGCCCGTAACTGCCCGTTTACGCGTAAACGGCCGCTCCACATAGCAAGACACTGCCGGGCGCCGGTACCTTAACATGACCGAAAGGAAAATGATGAAAGCATTGCAAAACGTGAATTGCCCGCTATATCCCTGCAAACTACGATTCCGCTAATCCTGCCGGCAACCAATTTACCCTGCCGTGTGGCTGGCAAGGTACCAAGCCTGCCGTCTGCCAACATCAAGCATGTGCTCTGAGCGCCCGAAAATGATCCTTCCAACAATATTTAAGGCCTGGTCTTCAGCTAAATATTTCAAGCCACTAGGAGGGATCGACTCCAATGCAGTTCTCTTTCGTGTTCCTTGTGCTGCAAATTCTCAGAAAAAAACCCTTAAAATACGCCGTATACGTACGGTACGTACGTTACCCGTCCCGTTCGGGCCTCCGTCTTCGGTCTCGACGTACAGGTAGAGCCTGGTAGAGCCGTGGCGTACCAAAATTACGGCGTAAAAGTTACGGCCGTGGGCGTAAAACGGACGGTTTCATGCCCTATTCGAGAAGCACAGGAAAAGAAGCAATGCGTTCACGTTTCTTGGACCCACCAAGTAACCATCTGCCAAACTGATCAAATCACAGAATTCCGTGTACGAGTTCCGTTGCCAGCGTGTTGGTAGAAAAAGGCAGCAGTATTTAGCAAAGCGTCTCGGCACGCGAACAAGGTAAGTATGAAGGCACCATTCTCCCCCCGGACCATAAGGGATATCCAATATCTGTACTTCCACACCTGCTCTGTCTGCTTGCAACCTCTCATCAAAGGCCAATGCGCGCACCTGTTCCGGAAGGCGGCCTCGGGACAAAAAGAAGTGTGTATTGTTGGAAAAGGCGACCAGAGACTCATTCTATCATCGGTTTAGGTGGAGGAGGCGATATCCCTGGGGCTTTTACCTGAAGAGCCATATGAGCGGACGCATGCTGACAACGGCACCCTACGTACGTCAGCTGGCTATAGCATTGCTTTTCCTCGGATAAGTATGAATGGAATTTCACAGAATGTCCCACTTGCCATCTAGAGTACTTCACCAAGCGGCTTATGGTCTGGTCGCCACCTTTGGACTTACTCAGGTGGATATACAGAAAAATGATGGGTAAGAAAGAGACGAACGAGATTCGCCGGGTGAGTTCTCCGGCGTTCAACAGCTACTCTCAAACTCAACACGGTAATGGCCCAGATCTTTGACATGCTTGATTACGAGGAGACTTTCCCACCCGAGCTTGAACACCTCTTCAGTCTTTACTCCCTCATTCCAATCTTCAAGTCCAAGCACCCAAACAAACGTTATGATTTGCATTGTCGACTTCCACCGCTTTCAATCCTCGTCGACGGCCGATTTCGACAAGATATAGTGGCAGAGGGGGGCGAGCCTACCTTCAGGGTCTTTCAGACCTGGGAAAAACAGGCACGCAGAATTTTCAACTCGGATACCACTGACGCCGGTGTTATATCCTTCTTTGCGACTCCACAGAAGAAGGATAACACTACTGTCCCGACGAATTATTGGTGGCTCCCTGTATCTTGCGGCGTGATACTTTATCTCTTTATTCTGGAAGCCCGTGAAATCCCCGAGGACACTCGCCCAGAGCTCCGTCTCGCTCGACAGATCTACTCCTACCTGCGCCGCATCGAGGAGCGGAATGATAAACGAAAGGCGAAGTTTTCAACGAAAAGGGCTATGAAGGAAAATATCCATGTCTCCGTCATATGCGCATCATATGTATGCATCTGCTCTCTGACCCGTTATATTTCAGGATAAAGAAGAGACCGAGGCTTCATATACAGCAGAGACCGATAGCGATGTAAGTGACCTTGCACATTCCATCATCCCCTCTCTGACTGACTCGTTACATTCCAGAATAAAGAAGAGACCAAGCCTTCATCGACAGAAGGAGACATAGATAGCGACGATGTAAGCGACCTTACAATATATCTACGTTGCCGTCACCTGTTCTCTCTGACGCGCCGCATTCCAGGACGAAGAAGAGACCGCAGAGATGGGTGACGATGTAAGCGGCCTTGCCATCTATCGCAATATCTTATGGTGGATTCAATTTTCACGGCCTAGGACGGTCTCAACCGACCATCAACAAGTCATGTCACCCCCCGCATCCAGAGGGCTCAATCTGAACCACTGAGCGGGAGAAAGGCCACCCCCAAAACAGCAATGTGTCGCATCCATTCAGCCCTGCACCATCACAAGTCGTATTGCAGGAAATGCTACAGGATCGAGCGTATATCCCCGCCCCGACTCAGCCTCGACTCTGCAGATGAGGAGGAGGAGCCGGAACTCCCTGGGATTGGGTCGCGGAAATGGGAGCGAACTGAGGGACCATCAGGTTCTCCTTTGCATGATCATCTCGACGACCCGTTCACTGCGGTCCGTGCCCCATATCGAGAAGTGAAGTAGTATGCCAGAACAGGCCTGGCTGAAGTACGCACTCGATTGAAACACTGTCTGCATCCTCTTTGGGCTCTTCATAGTCGTCCTCCACGAGCTCTATCTTCTTCACGTTTTTGAGTAGTCTGTAGTTTATTGCGTGGGCATCAATTGGTAGAAACACAGGAAAGAAGCAATGCGTTCACGTTTCTTGAACCCACCAAGTAACCATCTGCCAAACTCATTCCCACAGTCCAAAAGTAGGTGTGATTTTAATCAGCTACATAAAACAACAGCCTGAGCGTACCGCGTCGAACTTCCATGGAGTTCCCCACCAATGTTAAGGCGCTTATATGTTGAAATAAAGGTAACCACGGCCTTTACTCGGGATTAGCAGAAGACCCTCGCAAACGCGCAGGGGATTCATTCGCAAACTACACGGTAGTTATACTAAAATCTGCCTGGAACTACTTAAACTAAAGGTAGGTGAATCAAACCAACTGGGGAGTATTTTACCAAAATGAGAGAGAACAACACAGAACAAGGTAAATGAAGAGGATAGATTAAGGCACAGTACCTGTTGCCTTAATACGCCAGTCAACGGCGCAACACGGCATCGGAGATAGCGGGTGATGGACTCGGAATTCCAACATTATACGCAAAAGCTACAACTGGACCTGTACCATTCACTGCGTTCAGGGGCCGCATAGCCACAGAGCACCATAGCCAGCATCGCGAGCCACTGGCGAGTCGTGGGGATCTGTAGCCCAGCCGCCTCCCCACGGCACCACGGATCTAGCGAGCCGGCTACCGTTATACCTAGCAACAAAAAAGTAGCGGCAGCTTGCCGAACCTCGCCGGGCTGCGGCGAGATGGCCGTGGCTAGCCGCCTAGCCGAGGATAGCCGGTAGGTACCAGCACCTTACCGAACCTCCCTGTGGCCTTGGCTATTACGGCGCTTGTTATATACTGAGCCGAGAGGGGGAAGAGAAGTCCCGTGGAAGTCCGGAACCGGAAGACGTCCGGAACCCGGAGCAGGACTGGAGGTGAAATAGTCGGCTATTCTCGCAAGCACCACAACTCAGCAGGGTGTGCGACTGTCTGGGTGTCGAGCCGGGACGAAAATCAGGACAAAACGGAAACACTCCACAACATGGGGTTCTAGCCCGATTGGGACGACTCCGGGAGGCCGGACCGGAAGGCCCGGACCGGAGGTAAACCGGAGTGGCATAGAAGCTGTGGGAACGAGGACGTGAGTCGGAGTGGTGTGGAAACCGGAAAGACCGGAAATGGACCGGAAATAAAGTCGAAGTGCGAAAAGAACGTCCAGAGGCTTAAGGGTAACCTCGGAGTCGAGTTGAAGACAAGGATTGAAAGAATAGACTCAGTCCATGAAGGGAAACATGGAACAACGTTAATTTTCCAGATGAAGTACTGGACGTGGCTAAGACAGATATATACTAAAGTCTGTAATTGTAGTCCTAAATGTGGATAAGTAATGTGACCAGTGCGTAAAACAATAAGCCACTATCCAAATGGGGACAGAGAAGTAAAGCAATGTTAAAGACAATAAAGGAACCTCGGATAAACGGATAAACTGGAGAAACACTTAGTAAAGCGTCGTGACATAAATACCCGAAGTTCTGGAGTGTTCCGGTTGGTCCCGGATCGGTCCGAGGGTCCGGATCTGGAGTGTGACTATAGCGTGACCGGAGTGTGACCGGAGCCGGAGTGCACAGATATAACAGCGCTGAATGCAGTGATTTGTCTCAACCCACTTCCAGTGGAAGGCAGTCACTGCGCACCCGTTTTTCAGGCATCTAAGTTTGGCGAGGAGCAGGTTGGTAGCGGGATTCTCGTTGAATATTCCTGGCCGACACCTGGGGTCGCTGACGCAGTCTCCCTTGGATTACTCGACCCAACAAAGCCCTACAGCCGTAGTGCGTTTTACAACGGCATCATCCGTGCGTCTCATGTCCCTGATCCGCTGAGCTCAATATGATGTATGCCTTTTTAACTCGATAGAATGTCCCACATGCCATTTGGGATATTTTATCCCAGTGATAAGCCGTCTACAAGGCCAGCCTTGCAAACACGCATTTTGCGATCTTTAGTGCGCATCTAGAGTTAGCACGAGACCCGAGTGTGTAACTAAGGGCTAGAACCATACAAATGGTGCCTACTATCAAGGGGATAATTATCATCCACTCTGTGAACGATGGACGGCCGTAATAGTATATATTCACGTGAATATCTACTATGTTGACTATTATTTTGTTGTAACGACGCGACGCGACACATCACGTGACCGACCGGCAGTCGGGGATCATTAACCGCACTCCGGTCGACATCGGGTTTAACCGGGTCTGGGTCTATTCCGAGTGGCGGTTCAGTCCGCGCTAAGGGGTTTGGTCCACAACAAGAGTAACGAGGGAACTAAGCTCCCAACCAGGGAGTTTGGGGTATCAGTAGGAAGCTACGGTTAGTCCGGAGCTAGCCTAGTACGAAACAGGACGGAGGGAAGAAGAATATTAGAGATTAGTGGTTGTTCGCTCAACAGGAGCTGCACCATATGCCCGATCGAAACCAGGGACCATAGGCCCGAAGCCGGGCCAATATGTCAACAAGTGACATAAAGGAGTTCCTAGGAAGCCAATCACATTAAATAGCTCAGGCAATTAGGATATCAGATTTCATATCGTATTAAGTAACATATATCCGCGATAGCGTCATCACGTAGTGTAAGCGTAATTAGAGTAGTATAAAGCTAGTGTAGAAAGAGCGAGGACGACACTGAATCACCACCCAGCTAGAGTTTATCTCGAACAACCAGGCGGTCGCATTTAGGGCTTTGTTCCGGACTCCTTATTGTCCAACGAATATAGGCTTTTGGTTATCTGCAATAGTGTTCTGCTTTGAGTTTTATAGGCAGTGACCCCTGTCTTGAGTACCTTGTCCCATAGGCAGTGATCCCTGTCTTGAGTACCATTTGTGCGACTACAGAAGAGTTGGCTCGGTTACGGAATTGTGTATTGTGTATCGTGTTGTATCAGAGGCTTGTTGGTCTCCAAAGCGGACTTACGTCCAAACCAAACCCTACCGGCCATCCACGCCGTTATTTGCACTATAGCTGTGAAGCTTTACAATCAATCAGAATTGTAACCTTGACTCGTCAAAGAGCGTGTGTCGTATTGTTGATTTGAAGACTTTCCTTCGGAATAAGCTTCACATACAAACCAATTACTTGATTTATCAAAGCCTAGTTTCCTTAGACCTATACTACAACCCTAGGTCTATAAAAACCCGTCTTTCTTGTCAGGTCACCCTAAGGGGCATACAAGGAGTGTTTAGTGTTTGGGATTTGATTGTTTGAGTGTTTGAGTTGTGTTAGCCTCTCTCGTAGAGTCTGGTTCAGTCTCACTCGTTCGACAGTTGAGTTTTGTTCATATTTCACGTGCAGCCTTAGACCCTGAGCAACCGTTTCACCGGGACGTCTAGCCCTTTCGCCTCCGATTCCAGTTCTGGAATGGATAATTCACCGGCTTGAGGACGCGGTAGATGTCGGGGTTATATGGAAGGTTCACCTTACTTGTTTCGCAGTCACGGTGACAGAGCACCGTGTTGTTAGATTTTCGCCGAGTTTGAACTCACTCGCGAGCCCACACTGCTCCCCTACAAAGATCTCTGCTCTTTGATCCCCTTATTTCACCCCCCCGCCACTGGCAAGGTCTTGTTGTATGAACTATACTGCAATATGCCAACGATATCTGTTATCAACGACAGCGACGCCTTTCAAACCACGACCAGCCTCGAGAAAACGGGTCAGGGTCAGTGTTACCGCATCTTTTCTTTCAAGAAGGCCCATCTTCGCAGCGCCGCGAGAATTGTGCGATTTACTCCGACGCGTCCTCGCGACGTACCGATCGATTACTGGTACATTCCGGTCCCGTGCCACATCATTTTCAAGTCGTACATTTTCCTCCAACGTGCGAGAAACTGTAAATCGGAGAGCCCCGAGGTTGCTCTTGCCCGCCGAATTGACGTCCAGCTTCTCAAGCTCAGAGCAGGCATGCCATCGCAGCCCATTCTCTCGAGCATGTTGGTTGGCGCCTGGGCGGAGTCTATGTTGCTCGAGGAGTCATCGCTTGCCGGCGGTTTGATATCCACTGAAGTCGTCGGTTCACTCACCTTCCTGTATGTCGTCCATAATTAATTCGCATGTATATTCAGGACATAGAACTAGTCTCGACGAATCCCCCAGGATCACGGCCGAAGTTGAGCCCAATGGTTTGGGCCTTCTTTCCTTGCCTTCAGATTCACAATTGACGTCTGGAGAAGCAGAAACTCCAGGGTCACGATCCAAGCGCCCGGCGCACACCAAGTGAGAGGAACCCACCAACCCTTAAATGCTGCGGTCGGGAGACAAAGGGGAACTCGAAGACCATGTGCACGATCTGCTTCGTCGAAGTTCACACGTCTTTGATAATGTCGGTGAGCCCTGGCGTCGTTCCCGAGTACGGGACGGAGTGCGAGACGCAGGTTGGGTCGGTTATCCCTGGTGTTGGTGTCGTTCCGGAGTGCGAGGCGGAGTGCGACACGGACGGTGGGTTTGAAACAGGGGGAGTTATTAACCATGAACTGGTGGAATGGATGTTCACTCCAGATATGAGTCTACCTGCTTCCACAGCGACACTGGCTGGGGGGGTGATCATGGGCATCCTTGTTACACTCATCCTGCGCCGCAGAGTCTCATAGATAGCACAGAGATGAATATTATCAGAACCAGCCAATAAGGTTGCTGGTGGTTGACACTTTCGTGGACATATTATTTCACCAGTATTCAGGCCTCCCAAATGACCGCTTTGCCTTTCCTTTTGAGATATCTGCGGAACGGGTCCGGCTGATGACCATAGATGCGGAGATGTAATGTGTAGGCGGTGCGCGAGGAGTTGCAGTTGATGGACGAGATCGAAGACGAGATGGTGCTATATGGCTCCCATGTCTGCGAGGACATAAGGCTTCCGTGTCTGGAGTCTTTGGTCTTGGTCCAAATGGAGCCTGACCCTGGGAGCGAACCCGAGTCATTATATCTCAACGCTTTCGTCGTCCCTTCACTTCGCAACCTCCACGTCCCGGAGATATTCCTCGGGTCAGATCCAACCGCGTCGCTCGCATCGCTTATTTCGCGATCCGAGTGCAAGCTGCAGGAAGTACGCATCACTGGCGAGAGATCGGTAGCACAGTGGGTGTACCGCGTGGCGCTTCCCTCGGTTCCGAACTACTACTTCAACCGGGCATGGGCAGCGTGGTCTCGCGAGGAGCCGGACAACGACGAGTCGGGCGCGGGGAGCAGCTCCGAAGTGGAATAGAGGAACTGGGGCGTGCGTTTTTTTAGGGGGTTGGTTCTTGCACTTGCCTGGGGCATGGACTCGCTATAGGCCGGGTGACGAAGACTCAGACAGTTCGGATTCGGATTGGGAATAAATTTGTGTGTTGACGATACGATACGTTCACAATATTTAAATTTATTTCCTATTCCCGGTGGTTGTACTTATATCCCAGCGGCAGTAGAACCTTCAGAAGAAGTCCGCAGTCTTCAGTCCATTTTTGACGCATCAACAAAGCTCCTTTCTACCCACTCTCGATCCGTTAGCTTGGTACTCTTACTTCCAGCGCTCTGTCCTGCCTTCCTTTCTTTTTCAACCCCAGACGCCGCTTCTCTTCGCCTTGGGAATGAAATCTGCCAGTTTTTCTGACTATAGCCAGATATTCTTCTTGGTGGCTTCATGCGAGGTGGACTGAACATCTGATCCGCCACTGGCCTGAGGTTCACTTTGCACGAAATGTGCAAAGGACTGTGTGACGCTCTTTTGTTTTGGCATAAAAGGAGGTGACTGCGAAAACCGGCCACGATTGTTTCTCCCACTGCCGACTGGTCTGAACCGCGCTCTGAGAGCCTCGAAACGAAATTCGGCGGATGATTGCACCACATTAAAAATTGCCAGCTTTCCATGTCTACGAATTTGACGCCGCGGGGCATTCAATTTAGCCCAATTCCTCGACGCGAACACCCCGTGCGCTGGGAATACCTCGAGCTGATGGTGCCCGTTCCCCCGATCCACCGCCCGATGCCGCTCCTCCGCGCCGACGTTCGGTCCAAGCTACTTCTCGCGGGAGGCCTTCTCCATATCGATGCGCGCTTCAAATGAATTAAGTACTTTTAAAAGATGTCGACACGAGCTAATCATCAGCAGTCCGGGGGAAGTGATACGTGGGATTGAATAAACAGTGCAGCACGGCCGACCGGGCGGGGTGCTCATCCTATACGCGGGTCACCACGAGCTCCACAGATAAAGGGACACTTACGTCGTACGTCCACGTCCACGGGCCTTCGCCGTAGGGATCCCCGAGAAGGGCGCGCGCGGCGAGCGGCGGGAGATGGCTGAACGGTGGCAGATACTCGCACGCGGCGAGCGGGCGGAGGACCCGGAGGCGCAGCTCGCCCTCGTTTACTGTCCGTTCGAGGCGCACGAGCGCGGAGCCTGGGTGCGGCGGGTCAGAGGCTACGCGGGATGCGGACGGGGAAGGGTGCGGTACCGCAATGCGCTACGCGGGGATATATGTAGGCGCGCACCACGCTTTGGGGCCCGAGGGCGCACACCTTCGTCGGGGTAGAGAGGTCGATGAAGAACGGTTGGGCGATCTCGTGGATGAGGGTCGAGGGGGTTTTATCTCGGATATGATTGCCGCCCAGAAGCTTCTGGGCGGCGGCGATTTGTTCGACGGTGAGAAGCCCGTCCTGGACGAGCTGCCGGAGGAAGACGGCGTGGCGGGCCGTGGCGAGGAGGCGAGGGAGGGAAATGTCCCAGGGGAGGCCCGCATGGTCTGGCAAATCGTACCCATGCGCGAAGGATGTTGCGATAGGGTTCGTGCAGCATCTGAAGCGGATCCCGCCCGAGAGAAATTGGCGTGGATATGGCACGTGGTAATATAAGAAGCCTCGGATCGGCGCGCTATAAGCAGGAGCAGCGCGCAAGAAGGTGAAATAGTTGTTGGGGACTTCAATCTTGTGACTTGCTGGCATTTTCACGCGAATGCGCGCTTTGGTGTCCACGTCCCGGATGAAGTCTGTCGACTGTAGTTTTCTGGCATTCAAAGTTTTGACACGACGTTCTACCAGGGGAGCCCTAGAAAGAATAAGTTTTAGAGTACCAGATAGGATTTTACGTGCCTAGTCCTGACCACATGGTTGGCCATGAAAATCGAACGACGATGCAGGCACACTATAGTCTCTAGACAGACGGTATAATGATCCTCACGCTCGTTCCTCGCTAGTTACACACTAGAGACCGATTAATCTCAGCCCGCGTGATAGCATCGCCAGAACGTGCAGAATACCGCTGAAATTAACAGATTCAGCCTGGAGAACTCGTGGTGAGGAAGAACGATGGTCACACTCGGTCTGTCACGCAAAATGAGGCAATACAATCGCAAACAATCGTCGCTCCAACTTGCCACACCAACCAACCACCAACTTGCCACAGACTCCCACTGAAACCGGTCGTGGAGTCCCCATACATTGCAGTCTGTCTCGGCTGTTTTTCTAGCCTCACATCTAATGCTACTCAAGGATTACTTCGACGCCGCCATCTTTTAAAAAATTGAAATGCCACCCATCAGACTTTTGACAAGAAACTTGTGACCTTTTTGGGCTTGTGAGCTTGCTGACAAGCTCACAAGGTCAAAAAGGGTCAGAAGTGAAAAAACACCCTTCGTGAAATCGGCAATTGATGCCATGACGATCCTTGAAAAAAAAAATCTGAAGAAAATTTTGACCTTGTGGAAATTGGGACATAGTTTGTGGCCTTGCGAGCTTGCGACGTTTTTGGTGAAGCTTGTGACCTTGTTTGGCCTTGTACAAGGTCACAAGTTATTTGTCAAAAGTCTGATGCCGGCGGCTCCACTGGCATCCGACACATCAACTCAAAAATCCGCGCGAAGAGCCGCTCAGGCACGCATCCCAGAATTGGACATACAACTCAGGGCCCTGCAGTTCTTCCTCCAAGTTCTTATCAATGAGCGAAGTTCCTGCGAAGCTCTGCTCGACGAGTTCAAATACCCCTTGCCGAACGAAATCACCTCTGAAATATTCCTGAGCTTCCCTCTACCCCGCACATCCCCAGTTGGCACACTCCCCCGTTTTTCTGTGTCAGATCTGCCGGACATGGCGGGATTTGGCGCTGTCCACACCGGCGATGTGGAGCGCAATTCACCTAAACCTCGATTGGGTCAGCCGGCAGCCGCAGCAACTGCGTGTGCTGAAGGACTGGTTGGAGCGTTCCAAAAACTGCTCACTCTCGGTCGAACTGCAGCTCTCCCACTATCCCCCACAACTAACAACTGCGGTATTTGTCGAGGCGCTTGTTCGCGCTGGGCGGACATGGTCCTCGTGCTCCCACTCGAGGAACTCCGTTTGATCCAAGGTGACATGCCTCGCCTTCGAAAGGTGACAATCGGTCCAAGTACTGCGGTAGCGCAGCATGAGGAGCCCGTGGTCCTGTTCGACCGGGCCCCAAATCTGACGAATATGGTCCTCTCTCCAGCTTTCGATCCCTTCGCCATCGTTTTGCCGTGGTCCCAACTCACTACCCTCGAGGGCTACCTATTTTTGTGCGAAATCGCAGAAATCTTGCGTCACACAGCGCGCCTTGAGCGCTGCATCTTGACGATCGCCAGACATTCCACCCTCATGGACCGCATCACGGTTCCGCCCCTCCTGCATCTCGGGTCTCTCAGCTTCTTATCTGACGAAGAAGGTTGTGAGAGTCCTATCCACCTACTCGACGCGCTGGCGCTGCCCGGGCTGAAGATCCTCCAGTTCAACGAGCAAGTTTTCGCCGATGAGCCGGAAAACATAGATGTCATTCCGACGTTCGTTTCGTTTGTGTCGCGGATGGAACGCCTGGAGGAACTCCACGTCACCAGTTCACGCAGGCGGCAGGCCCCCGGGATTCTACCATGAAGTTTTCCGGGACTCGAGCTTCAAGATCAATGTGGATTATGAGGATGTAACCGACGATGATGACGAGGATTAATTTACTGTCAGTACTTACCCGCCGATACTTGGAGCTGGCAAGAAACTGTTATAACAGCACGCGATTCCAGGGTGCGGCATCCCCACCAGCTGCGTGCGCATATCTATGCCATACGGATGAGCAGAATGGCAAAACCACAAACCTTCAAAGCCAGGACCAGGCTGGTACGACGCGTTGGGTCAGACTCGTCAGAGGGATTGCGCAGAACAAGTTGTAGGACACTCCGCCATTTACTCTCCGCGCTGAGAATCTTAGAGTTCATTGAAACTTAAATGTTATGCCAATGCGACAAGAAAAACGTAATGATTAAAACAAACAGTAAGGAAGTAAAGGTAAGGAGCACAAAGTATTAAGCCGGCGAGGGGTGATCAGGCCCTCGACAGCGCGAACAAGTATTAGTATTACAATTGGTAGTAAGGAAAAAAGAGAAAGGTATTATGATGAGCCGCGCCGACCAGCGAGCGCGCGAACTTGAAGAGAAAACGCTGAAGACTAATGTGCAAGGCGGGCGGGCCGCGGAACCTGTATCTGCGGGCCGTTCTCCTTGTCGCGGCGCGCGTACACGGAAGGCGTCCGCTCCATGCGACCAGACAACCACTTGCCGGCGGGTGAAGTCGGCGCCTTGGACGTCTTCGCGGCCGGCCGCTTGACGTGGGGGGTGCGCTGCAGGTTGACGAGCGGCGAGGCGGTGAGGACGGTGGGTTGGGATGACGCTGGGATCGGGGTGGCGGACGATGGGGGAACCGACTCGGTGACGTCGGGCTCCGGTACCGTGAGGCATGCGCGCAGGGACGACGGCTGGAGGGGCGCACGAGGCTGGGGGACGATGAGGCGGCCGGGGGTGCTCTTCTCGCCCTGCTGGCGGAGAAGGGCGCGCGCGGCCGGACTCCGGAGCCAGAACGACGGCGACGGGCGCGTCGACAGCGAAGGCCGGCTTGGTGCTTGTCTGAGATGAGATGGTGTTAGACATGTTTGCGAGTCATCTAAAATATTCACACTTGTATTCTACGTCATTGCCCTCGAGGTCGTGGTCGACAAGAAACAAGAAAAAGTGGTTGGATCACGTGTCATGTATGTACGGTAAGCCCACATCCTCCGAGTCATTCTGTGGACCCTTCTTCGCGGCGGGGTACACCGCGCCGCTATCTGCTGAAGATGCGCGGTGCACCTCATGAATGCCTTCCACAGCGCTGCTCCCACTCGTACGACTGGCACCCGGCCAAGGGCTGCTCTCCGGATGTTCGAGACGCGACGAGAGCTGCAACCCACCCGAGTTGCGTACGCGATCTTCGCTCGGCTGGTGCGTCGCGCCGTAATAGTGCGCCGCAGCGGTCTGCTCTTGTTTCACCGTGGACAGTGAACGGATTAGCGGCTGGGGCGCGGGCTCAATGCGACCGCCCGAGTTGTGCACGAGATCGTCGCTCGGTTGGTGCATTGCGCCGACGTAATAATACGCCCCAACAGCGGATAGAGAATGCATGGGCGCCTCGTGCGTGGGCTCGATACGACGCCCCAAAATGGGGGAAGGGGAAGGCATCACCGGCGAGACGTATTGCACGATCGGCGACGGTGGCCCATCCTGGTCAAATTTCTGGGGGTCGCCTTGCGATACGGGGCGGGTAGACGCGAAAGAGGTCGAATCGCGTGATGCCAGAGCACCCCTTCTCGAGCGCCTCTTGCACATGCACAGTGCGATAACAAGCGCAACGACGACCACCGCGCCACCCACCACACCCCCGACAATAGGTCCTAGAGGAACCGACGATTTTGATTTTGAACTTGGCGCAGTGGGACTTGGTCCAAGCGCCTGACTCGACAGCTGCGCGAACCCAATCGAAAACGGGTTCGGCTGAAACACAGTGTACACGTTTTTCTGCGGGAAATGACCTCGCATCCAAAAATAAACAAAACAGAGCGCAACGTACCATGAACGCGGACCCAAACACCCAATTCGCCTGCCCGTCCGTGTTGATGATGTTGAAGCCGGGCTGCAGCTCGTAGATCGCGCCGAGGCATTGCGAGCTGCCCTGCGTTACGGTCCCGATGTTCATGTCCGCGGGGTCGATGGGCCACAGATGGCCGCCGAAGGAGACGCTGACCTTGATTATCGTGGTGCACGCTGCATTTGCCATCCATCAGCTTGAGAGAGGAAAATTGTAAGTAAAACCGACGGACCAAATTGGAAAAATCCGGGTTGAGAAGCACTCCGGACGGCGCCTGGGACGGCTGCCCAGAGAGCAATGACGTCCGAGGTTGGGCCCGCAATCAGTGTTGTGGTCAGATCGAATGTGGCCAATGCGGACGCGCCGGATGTGATTTGCACCGATTTGCCCTGGACGGTTATTTCTGCCACGAGTAGCGAGGCGTCTCAGTGATTCATTCGCGAAATAAAAGGAACGGAAGGAAATAGTGCACCTGTAACATCGAGCACCCAGTTCGGCCCGTTCGGCGAGCCAGTCGGGGTGAGGAAGTCGATGTTGCCAGTGTATAGCGACGCGTTTGAACCCCCCAGCGTCAACGCGCCACCGTCGGCTTCCTCCGCTTGCGCGTTGGCCGTCCCGGCGAAGCGATTGAGCCAGAAGGACATCGTGCCGGAGGTCAGCTGACCATTCGCGAGGAGCGCTTGCAGGAAAGAGGGGCCTTGCGAGGTCAACGTCTCCTGATATGCCATGCCCAGGACCCCGGAAGATGTTCCGGACACGAGGTTGGCCGTCAGTATATCGGCTGCCACTGATTTGATTAAAGCAACGCATGATGAGCACCCACGCCATTGCCAAAAAAAGACGCAGCCGCAGAAAGAGGGACTCACAAAATACCTGCTGCAATACAGTATACGGACCGAGTCGGACGGTGTCTTTGACGATCGTCCCTGAAATCAATGAGTTTCCATAAGAGATTATACCACTATCAAACTGCGTCGAATTTGAAGTCGAGGAGTGGGTGGGGTCATATAGGTCCATCGAGCTCGTGCATCCCAAAAAACACGGTGCCCCCGCCACCCACGAATCCCCCGATCCCAGATCCAGCTCCAGGTTGAGTACTTGGCCCCTGTGGAACGCACATAATTAGTCTCGGGGGAAAGGGATAGCTCGTGTGATGAGTCACGGTGTTCCGATGGAAAGTGTGCAGAAATAAGAGGAGTCGATTAGCTGAAACGAAGGACGTGTTAACTACCGTATGTGGAATATTGAAGGGCGGAGACCCACCTGATCAGTCAATGGTACCGTCGCGACGGTCGCTCGGCGCGCAAGGGGTCCATTTGGCGAATTCGCCTCCGAGGCATATCGCGCGCGAGTCCGCTCCGCATCGAGAATACCATCCTCCACAGTCTGGGGTCGACGGCGCCCCAGGGATAAAGGGATGTGCAGGGGATCCGCAGCACAGAGAACTGCAGCGAAGCACAACAAGAAGAGGGCTGCGGCAAGCATGTGGGGAATTTCCAAGGGAAGCTCACTGACCGACGGATAGAAGACCGATATAAGTACTGCTTCCCAAGAATGTTAATCAAGTTTTGATGGAGATAGAGTGTCTCTATTTGTGGTTTGGCGCTCATGGTGGTTTCGAGTTGCTGAGTAGTGAGAGACGACTCGGAGACAGAATACCAGGACCATGAGGTCCCGCAGCAGTAGTAGTTCTGGGAAGAAGCAAGTCGGTCGTCGTTGAAGTATTGAGGCCAAATGGCGGAAATCAGCGTCAGTGCCTCAGTCAGTATCTAAACCTTAACACGAAGGTACCACATGGGTGATGATTATCTGCCCGAAATACTTCTGTCCTAGTCCGGGGGCAACTAAGAAAAGACCTTGCGAAAGACAAGCGAAAGACATCTCCGTCTCCCCATCGGCAAGCTGGGGGGTGCTGCTAAATTACCAGAAGCCGGACAACGAGGGTACTTTGAGGGCCCGCGACGAAGGTTCGCCGTTGAATGCGTCCGCCGAGAAAGCTGTCGGAGGGAGAGCAACGAAAAAGCTTGGCAGAGCTTGGCAGACTGTCACGGCATTGCGGCCATCATCACAGCCACAATCTGGAGTGTTGAATCGACTCGCAATGGCTAACGGGCCGAACCATGCTTTGAACTTTGAGAAAAAGATCAGGCCTTTTATATCGTACGGCATCGAGTACTCGGGCAGGGAATTTATCGCGAACTTTCAGGTTGTTCAACACGGGTCAACGGAAAACGGAATCGACATTATAAGTCATAAGTGTACAAAAGAATAATGGCCTTGGTGACCTTGGTCACGGTCCTAGTGTGAAAGTATCCCCAATAATCTTCTCGGCAGTACATAAACTGCTGGACGCGAGTTTAGTTCGATGTACATACCCGGTTTTGCACGTACGTTCAAAAAATTCCTGGATACGTAGGATCCAGGTCTAAGTTCAGTAATTGTCCGTCCCACTTTGATCTTTCCCTTTTTTACCACGCTCTCATTGGGCCTTGAACGCACTTCTGCCTCTCATTGGCCGGTGCCCATCGTGATACTCCGTCCCAATTGTGTCTCATCACTGTTCGAAGTCACGGTCTAGACGGCGATCCCCGGAGGGCGATACTATGAGATATCGGTAGCCGATTTGGAACTCCGCGATGGCGTGTCACGGGTAGCCGGGTAAAGCATGTGACGTCACCTGACTCGCACTGCCTCGCTCAAATTATTTGGCAGGGCAGGCTTCACGAGCCCGGACCCTTAAGCTGTTTATAGATACTCGTAGCCACTTCCGATGTCTTATTTATCTTAGACCTTCTTATGAGCCTTTACTGTTTTGGAATGAATAGCGGTTTTTTTGGCCGTTCTCCTTGAAGTAACAAATTTAAGGCCGTTGGTCGACCGACCAAGCCCACTGTCGGCCCTTCGCCTTTTTTTGGCAATCTTCTCCCCTCCATCACGACCAACTTCTCGTCTCAAGCGAAGCCCGATGCGGGGTTTATACTATCATCCTTCGCCGCAACGACACAATCCGTCCATGGTATCTGCACCTCCAAATCTGATCTCCATTGGCCTGATACGCTACCTTCTCGACGGCTGGCTGCACGGCTGCTTTGCCCGCTTCTCAAAACTCTTGGCCCACCCACCACCATTTTGCGCGTCTGAATCGCGCTCGGTCCTCGGGGCGGTAGTCTCTGGTCTCTGTGGATTTTAGGCTTATTCAAGACTCGTTCAGCTGGAAATCCTCCGCGCTCATAATAAATCACACATAATCTCTGAGTCTGTTCTATTCAAGGAACCATTTCAATATGCTTCGAGAGCAGAATCACGGCGGTACTCAACCCAGGACCGAAGTGAATCGTCGTCTGCTCTCATGCCTTCAAAGCCTCCACGGACTTCGAAACCCGCGCAGGACTCGAGCAATCGTCGGATTACCACCACAAGACATGCAAGGGGTGAAGGTGCCGATGGAATACGTTCAGCGATTATGGGAGGAGAAGAGGATCAGCACAGACAACGCCGACAAATGGGACGACAATACCACTGCTCTCGCAGTCGACAGTCTTTCGCACCAAATGCTGTCTTCCATATATTCCTGCGGGCGTTAGCCGCTCCCGGGGATATATCGGTCACGGCATCACTCGTGTTATCCAAATCTCACCCGTGGAAGTACCGCTATCCCGGCTTGGAATTGAACATGCAGCAATCTGATGTGTGGTCTCTTTTAGGGCGTATTGCTCTCCGATCTCTCGAGATCAGCGGGATTGCGGACCTCTATATCGAAATGGGGAAGAATCTTAAAGATACACAATGGAAATCTTCGATCTACCAGGATCTTCATACCTGGATCAACGTATTTGCTGGCGGCCGTGAATGGGGGAGACGGTATCACTATTCAACGAGGAGGTTCGGCGCCATGATTCGCAAAGTATGGGTACTGGAATTCGACGAGGCGCAGACATTCAGGGACGAAGCCGAAAAGAGTTGGGCTCTAGCCCTCTCAGCACTGGGAAAAGTTTGGGAAGGCTTTGAACAGCATGACCGCCACATAATAGAATTGTTCCGCTGCACAACAGCGACACCTCTCCGCGTTCATTACGTTCACCTTGATAAACCTTGGAATTGGGTTGAAAAACAATTTCCCTCTGATTGCCGGGCCATTTTCGCCTGCCAGCTGGGCGAAGCTCTACTCGAGGCGGCAGCGCGCATGAAGGCGATCCCGCCGAACAAACCAGAAAGTTCTACCGGTTCAGATATAGGTCACGACGAGAAAAAGACCCTGGAACGAATTTCCGATGTCTTGGTGACCCTGGGCCACACAATTCGAACTGAACTCGAACCGGGGGGCGGGGAGGTTCAGCTTGGCGGCTCGAAGAAGCGCTACCAAAACTGGACGGAGCTCCAGAAGCTTTTCTGGGAGGAGTTGGATGATCTGGAGGCATCACTGAAGGCAGAGAATGTTGGTTCAATGGATATTCGTTGGTGTTCAAGTAGGGTTGATTTGGATATCACACAAGTTTTCGAGATCAACCCGAATTTGATTATCCTGAGTCGGAAGAGATAAAGAGTATACACGCAGGTAATTAAGGCCACGACGAGTAGATAATAAGAGCCCGAGACAGAGAGGAAACTCAAGGTAAAAGTAAGTATTAAACCGCCGGGGGGTGATCAGGCCCTCGACAGCAAGAACAGATTAGGTATTAAATGTCCGACAGAGAGATATGGAGAGAGAGAGAGAGAGATCAGGGCGGGCCGACCAGCGAGCGCGCGGGAATATTCGAGGACGAGAGGCGAGTACCAAGGGAGACGAAAATAATTATGCGAGGAGAACGCGTCGGGGGACTTGGATGTGTGCGCGCGCGCCGGCGTTCTCCTTGTCCATGAGGGAAGCCCTGGGCGACGAGCGCCGGGTCCCCTTGACAGACGGCCGCTTGACGTGTACAGCGTGACGGAGGGACGCGTTGACGATCTGGGACGCGCCGAGGACTGCGGGTGCGGGGACGAGGGTGGGCGAGGAGGGTTCGTCTTTGATGACGCAGACCGTCTGTCGCGAACCGGCACGGACGGGCATCCACGAGTTTTCGGTGGAGCGCACCATGCGGAGGCCGTCGAAGTCGAGGGGCTCCTCGTCGATGGTGTCGTCGTCGGAGTCGCTGTCATACGCGTGGTAGGCGCGGGGGATGAAGTTGGCAAGGGTAACAGCGAGGGGAGGCTGCGCGACTGCGGGTGTGATGATGACGGGGTCGGCCCTGAAGGTAACGACGGAGACGAGGTCGGCCGCGGGGGGTGCAGCGATGCGCTCGGGGGTGATGACGGCGACGCGGAGGGGGGAAGGGCCAGGGCGGACGTGGGTCTGACGGGTTCCAAAGCGTGCGGACACAGCGCCGGTATCGAGCTGCGTGCGGAGGTGGGTGCGCTGCCAAGGGAATGAGTGAGTCTCAGACATAGACTCAGAGCTGGGATTGAGACATACCGGGACGACCTTGGACTCGGCGACACCCTTCACATACACGGCCACGTGCGCTTTCGCCTTCTGAGACACACAAAAGGAGTGAGACTAGGTAGCAGGGAATAGGGGGATTCACGTACGACGGGCAAGTTGGCGCGGGCAGCGACGAGGGCGGCGGCCGCGGCGACGGTCTTGATCTAGAACAGGACGGTTAGTGAAGTGTTCAAGGGCAGAGTGAGCGCACGTACGCCGACGGTGACTAACTCCTCCTTTGCGATGACGACCACGGAGTCGGGCTTGCAGGCGTTCTGCGCAAGGACGATGTCAGATAGAGAATCGTGGCGAGGGCAGAGATGAATACCTCGGCGTCAGAGGCGCGTACGCCCCTCGACGAGCTTGTCCCTGACGTGGAGGCCCAGGAAGTAGAGGCCGGACACGGAGAGCACAACGACCACGAACACCACGAGCCCGATGAGCTGGGACGCAGCGAAGGTGGGCGCGGAGGGAGGGGAGAGGGGAAGCGAGGGCATAATTGAGGATGGGTGGGGGGGAAGAGGGATTGTAGGTGGGGTAGGAGGAAGTGAAGTTCACTATCCTTCTCCTCCTGAATGGTTTTCATTTATACCCTTGACGCGCGCTAGGAGCACGACGGGGTCTGAGACTTTCGCTGTTATCCGCACATCTTGACAGCGGAATCTGAGAAGATGTGCGGATGTTCTTGAAGGTTTCAGATCGTCGCCATTAAGTTGTTCTTAGGACTTGAGAAAAGCACTCCAGCGACCAACCATTGCAGACGAGGGACTAGAGAGACGACAGATAAGCAGAAAGAGATCCATAAAGGAGGTCAAAAGACACGGGGAAGACGAATCCACGAAGAAACGCGCGCAGGGTGACCGATCGCAAGTCTCAGATCGTTTGCGGGACTTTTTTCAGGTCTAAGACCAGCGGCGTCGGCGAGGCAACGCTTCAGACAGTTCAGTTCAGATTCAAGACTGAAGCCAATTAAGAGACGCCGAGACAGAGACTGAGAGAGAGGCACCAGGGAAAAAAAGGAAGGAGGAGAACAAGAGGAGGAAGATCTGTGGCAAGTCCATTTTGGGAAGTCCCTTTTAGGCAGTCCAATCGTGATGGCATTCTAATCTCCAAGTCTACAGACCCGTACCTAAAGGTAGCGGGAATCAGTATCCACTATGTCCCAGAAAAAAAGCAAAACGAGTCATAGCTGCACTAATAAAATATGTAGGAAATCCACGTAAAGTGTGTTCCAAGGTCGGACGAGGTCTATGTAATCGATGAAGAGTGGATGCTCTGCTACAAGCCGGGAAGATAAGACCTCCGTAAGTCTGTGCCTGTAGGCAACTAGTCCATAGCCACAGGTCACGAGGAGAGCAATTACAAGCGCGAGAGGCCCGCAGCGCCCGTACCGCTCGCGGGAGCTGGACCCGAATGGACTTGGTGCGGTTCACGATGTCTGGGGGAAAGTCCGCCCTACTCAGCCCGGATGCGAGGAAGGGGAGGAGAGGAAGATAGAAGCACATACATGGAAGCGCGGAAGAGGTCGGAAGTTTGTCTCCGTATGGCATTGTTCTGCGCGACGGCGGCGGGGGACGAGGTGCTGCCAGACATCAGCTCAGTGTAGAGGAGCCGGTGGACGGGTTACGCACATCAAACGTGTCGGGCGGGCAGGTGGTCCTGCACGGCCGACCGGCACGCAGCGCATCAGCCTTCCTCGTCAAGGAATCTCTTACGTCCTTCGGCGCCCGCCTGCGTTCCTTCACCACATACCGCAATATCCCATCTCGCACACAAGGCCCGTGTGCGGCCGCAGCGAGTCGGGGAAAGGACTCTGCGTAACCTCCTCAGCGCAGTGCACGAGACGCACGTCAGAGCGACCCCACGTGCATACGGCTTACAGCACCAGTTGCATCCAAAGATCCCGCCCAGCGGCGCAGGCATTCCCGCGCCCGCAATGGCGTGATCTTTGCAATGTGCGCCCGGGTGTGTCTCAAAGTCCGGGCTAACGGAGGATTCCTCTGCGCGCCTGTCCCACGCGCCTCGTCAAGTGCCACGTCATCGTGTCGGGCGGTGAGTCCGCGCAGCCATTCGAGGGATCAAAATCGTCTCGAGCGGAGGAGCCACACCGCAGGCGTCCAGCAATTAACCCGCGAGGATAGCTGGGAGACGAGGCAGAGCGTAGCTCAGAGCACGCAGTGGACGGCGGACGGCGAGTGCAGCCCGCGCACGTGGTGTCGGATGTGTAGCGCAGGGCGACTCAGAGCAGCTCGTCCACAGCGAGCACAAGGGCCTGGGGTGCGGATGCGAGATCTGGCATAGAATCAGTACAGTACATCAGAGAGGGTGGAGAAGTGGAATGGAGAATGGGCGGCGACGGCGTGCGCGAATTGGACGAGGGCACAGGATGAAGGAGGTTGACAACTTTAGCAGCATAGGCATTTGTGAAAGCCTATCGATCAAATGAGCGCATCACGAAATGATGCCTCGTGGCATACATGCCGCAGATTGCCGCAAAGCGGCAGGTTAGAGGTTTGGTTAGCGGTTGGAGGTTAGAGGTTAGAGGTTTGGGTTAGAGGTTTGGGTTAGAGGTTAGTGGTTTGGGTTAGAGGCTAGTGGTTCGGGTTAGCGGTTAGTGTTAGGGTTCAGGTAGTATATTATATGCTGTTGAAGGAGGGACTTTTGTTAAATCGTGGAGAAACGGCATGATTGATGGCCGGCCAACTCATTGGACTGGAAAGTAGGCGTTCCCGCCATCAATAGGTGTTCGGGGCTCAGGCCGAACGCCTATGCTACTAAATGTGTATGTACTCGTCCGTCTGCCAACTGGCAACAGCACGTTACAGAAGAAATTTCCCCCGATTGCAGGGCCATCTTCTCAGACAACCTCGGTCAAGCACTACTCGAGGCGGCAGCGTGCGCGAAGAACGCGATCCCAGCGGAAAATTCCCAGACTCTGCAGGGTATCTCGGGGCCAAACGACGAGAAGCACACTCTCGAACGAGTTTCCGATTTTCTGGAGAGCCTGGGGTACAAAATTGGGACTGAATTCGAACCAGGCAAGGGGGGAAGTGCTGCTCAGGGGCTCAAAGAAGCGCTACCGAAACTGGACGGAGCTCCGAAAACATTTTCTGGCGGAGTTGGACGATCTGGAGACGTCGTTGAACCCAGAGTATGTTGGTTGAATGTTCATAGTTGTACTTTTATGCCAGATTCAGCCTCCGACTTTAGCAGTTATCCGTTTCAATTTTTGGAGTCGCTTCCCTCCTTCATGTGTCCTCTTCCTCCGCACTCCTCCGGGTCCATCAAGCTCAGCCCCACCCCAGCCCAAGGACCATTAACCGCCGCAACACGTACAACACGTACAACGCACGGCGGTGTATCTACTAAGTACTCCTATAGTAAGTACTACCAACTAGTCTCCTAGCGAGACCAAACGAATGGGCGATGCAAATGCATACAGGTATATATCGCGGCAGGAGTACCATGACAGTCCATACGGGGCGTCGCGCATTTGGCGTTCATTTTTCGAAGAGTGCGTTCGTCCATCCGGATTCCGCAATCAACGAGGACTCAGCGTAACCACGCCGCGCCCGCAAGCGCGAGGGCGAGCGCGAGAACAGGGACGCGTAGCGCAGCGGCGGCGCCCGTGCCCGTCGTCTGGCTCCCCAAGCTGGAGTTGGTGGACGAGTTGGAGCTGGTGGTAGAGGCGACTCGGGTGCGGTTCGCGATGTCTACGGGGACATTAGCGTGGGTGCAATGGATATCATATGGGAAGGGAGGCAGGCGCGGGGAAGAGGAGTACTCACAAGCGGAGAAGTCTGGCTGGGTATAGGTGGTCTCTTGGTATGGGTGCGTCTTGTTCTGCGCAACGCCGACGGGGACGATATGCTGTGGGAGTCCTCGTTAGCTGTCTTCTTCCTTTCAGAGTCAAGAGAAGGAAGAGGGAAAAGCAGGCGGGGAATAGGCAGAAGAGAAACGCACATCAAATGCCTTAACGAGCTTGGGATAATTGTCGATCGCCGTCTGCATCGTGTAGTTGTTCAACTCGTGCGTCAGAATGATCGCCCCCACCTGAAAATCCAACACGCGTCAGCAGTCGCTTATTACTCTAGGCGCACGGGAAGGGTATGCTACTCGTGCAAGAAGTGATCATGGAAAAAACACGCACTGAATCAAACGCCCCTTGCCCCGCCTTCGCCATGAGGTCGTCGTATTTGCTCTGCACGTCCGCCGGGGTGACAGGGCCCGTGACGTTGGCCTGCCAATCGAACGCGTCGAAGCCCCACATGATCGTCTCGAGGCCGAGCTGCTCAGCTATGTAGCGGATGCGGTCGTCGACGTCGCCGCGCGGGGGCTGCGCGTAATTAATGAGCGGTGAGTTAGTCGCGGAATAGGTGAAGCGGAGAAGTGATACGAACCCGCCAGCACGTCGGGGTGATGTTCGTGACGAGTTTGATTATCTGCATCGTGTACCAGAGCTCGGCGAAGGCGCCTTCGTTCGTCGCCGCAGTCATGCTCGGGTGCGACCAGGTGTCTACGAGCGGCGTCAACGAGAGTCAAGTGCACGAAAAGCGAGAGAAAGAGGTAGGGGCATTTCGAGTGGAAGGGAGAGAATCGGAATCGGAAATAGGATGACAAAAAAGAGTACTCACGGACGCAGATCTCGTGCCCATCTGTGACGGCACGCTGTGCCTCCAGTGGGAATCCGAGCACGTTCGAACCGATGAAGAACATCGCTGTCAAATCCCGGGTCAGCTGCAGCTCATGCAAACAGGGCGCAGGAGGCAAGGAGGGAGGTACGCACTAGCCTTCTGCTGCTGCTGCGCGAGGTAGTCGTAGAAGCAGTTGTGCTCGCAGCTGGGGCCGTCGTCGAAGCCGTAACCGAGCGTGCGCGGCTGCGCGGGGATGCGGGTCAGCACACACGGAAAATGTGGGGGAATGGGCCTCACCTCGGGGACAGAGACGATGTCTGCCTTGAGGCCGCTGAGCTTGGGCGTGGTGCACAGTGTCTTCGTCCACCAACAGTCAGGGTCCGCCGCGTTGTCGTATGTGACCTTGGAGGTGTCGCCCGTGAGGGTGCCCTGCACCCGTCAACGTCAGTATCGAGCCCATGGAGGGGAGAAAAAAGCGTACCCTAGGCGTGATTTTCGGGATGTCCGCACTGAAGGAGTCGAACTTTGTGCGCGCGGCGCTGTCGTTGGGGAGGATGGTGGCGGCGGTCCAATCGCCGGGGAAGGAGAGGATGGCGTCTTGAACGGGCGCGTAGGAGTACGCCACACACTCTGCGACCGGGTCTGTCATGGCGAGCGTCAGTGAGGGTCGGTGATGGGCCTGCACATGCACCGTCGATGGCGGCCTCCTCCGCCTCGGTAGTGCGGTCCTGTCCGAGAGTACGGGTGGCGGCCAGGAGCATAAGAAGCGCGGGAGAGGTGCGTGCTCGCATGGCCAATCCTTCAGAAAGGGAAAAAGGAGTGTCGAGTAAGGAGAGTGGCTGGCAGAGATAAAAGCAGAAGACGCCTCATCGTTCCTAGATTTATAAGTATGAAAAAAAAAACATAGTCCGCGGAATCCGGATCGAAGAAGCTCTTTTGGGCGCAACGGATGGAGACCGGGAAGGGAATAAGCGCCTCAGAAGTTACAACAGGTTTGAGGCCATCGTTCCTGGTCACAATAGAAAATCGCCGTGATGGAATCGCCGGCAGGTGCCCTGTTGGTATGGAAGAAGTGCACGTTGACACTGCTAGAGATGATGATCATGCAACAAGTTCGCGGGTGGTTTGTCGACGGAGTCAGGAGCAAGTGAGGGAGCCATCAGTTCCGTTCAACCGAGGTTGCGTGGTGCGGATCATTCGCGGTCCGGATCCTGCAGACTGTCCTCTTTCCCGGACCGGCCTCATGGCTCTACGCGTGCCTGGATGCATGGATATATTCAAGTTCCTCCCATTGATCATCAATCATCATCATCATCTTCCTTCTCAGCTTGGCGGCAACGTCAAAAATTCTTCAATACAACCTGGGCGCCTATTGCACGGGCGGTTGGTTCCGCGCCGAGTACCCGACAACACAACGGTCACCGATTGGCAGGGATCTTCCCAAGTCGGTCTATTTTCTCCGCGTTTGTAAGGCTGTTTTATGGATAAATCTATTTAACAACCCCCCTTGTGGGCAACAACCCGGGTTGTTGCAATGTTCTATTTAACAACCCCCACGTGCCAAATATAAAATCCTCCTTCATCTTGGATATTCGCTCTGAACGCGCTGTTTCGAGACTATTCTGGCTATTTCGAGGCCGAGGTAACGCAGAAGGTATTCTGCCGAGTTTATCCCCGGACTCCCGTTTCTTTGCGCGGCGAACGGTCCAATTTGCGTGCACATCACAACAATTTTGAATAACCTGTGCCTTGAACTGGTGTTTTGAGTCCTGTCCTATCCATCGAGCTGGCGGGTGTTGATGATATGCGACAGGAAAGATTACTATGTGCTCCATATTTCTTTTCGGCTCGAATAGGTCCATTGCGTATAGAATTGGATGAAGATCACTGGGTTCTCCTCAGGAAAAAAATAGTTAGATGCTATCGCAACTGGGCTCATGGAAATGTTCCATGTATCAGCCAGTCACACAACCATCGGGCCTCTCGTCTACCCTCAGGCCTGCCCCCAGCGTTCATTTTGAGGGGAAGTTATAAATAGCCTGGGGTTGTTAAATAGAACATTGATGCAACAACCCGGGTTGTTGCCAACAAGGGGGGTTGTTAAATAGATTTATCCCTGTTTTATTAATGAACTTTTTGCCCAATCTCCCGCCTTCAGCTCCATCTGGATGCTGTGTATCGTTGCCTCATTTATTTATCCTGTAAGTTATCCGCCAAATGAAGGAGGACAAAGAAGTTCGTCAACAACAGTTACAAAGCACGTTGTGGACCGTGGGATCTCGAGATCTCGGTCACACAAGTGACACGTGTGACTCCGTCGCCAGTTTTTGACAAAGTTTTGACGTTCTCAAGTTCGCACCCGAGATCTTCTCCACAGCTTTCGAGAGACTTCCCAACCATCTCATGCATCTAAGGTACGCTGGAATATCGATGACAAAACTTCATCCGCCGGCAGTGGATCGACATCCGATTCTGAGTCCGCTTAAGGCTCCAACCGTTTAGTTTTCGTTTATGAAGGCCCGTAAACTAAACGGTAAACGGTTCAAAAACGTTTGCAAACATTTATAAACGTTTAAAAACGAATATATTTGACCAAATATATTTATTGGGTGTGGAAGACTGCAGTTTTGACTTGAATAAAGAAACTAGAGGTTTCTTACCCTTTGTGAGCTCCATACATGGTTTTCACACCATGTTAGCCTGCATGGACGGGCGGGCTTCCCCGACGTAGGTGTACTGCCATTGGCAAGTTGAAGTCCGAGATGCCCGGAGTCACCATCGAACCGAGCGCGAGGAAGCATAGCACAGAACCAGCCTAGATTTGTGTTCAAATTGAAGTCTCACTCATTGCTACGTAGTTTCTGAATGAAATTGAACAGTGAATTAAGGTACAAGATCAGCCAAAAGTCCCTGCAATAATATTACCGTTTAAACCATTTGTAAACTGTTTTTAAAACGTTTACCGGGGCCTGTAAACTAAAAGGATTATTAATCCGTTTAGAAACGTTTAGAAACGTTTAAAAACGGAAACGGTTGGAGCCTTAAGTCCGCTGCTAGTGTACCCCGGTTCCCAAGTTCCCCAACCTCAAAAAACCTTCGACAACCCGCAAGTTACGGAAAGATTACTCGGAGCAGATCCCAGTGGCACACTTCATTCGTTGGTATCCCGATCCGACTCCGGGTTGCACTTCCTCCGCATTCTGAGAGGCCGTTGCGTCATTCCAAGGCTTCTTACCGTACGCGTTCCCGGCGATTTCGATAACGTTCGGAGTAAGCTTTGCTAACAAGGACGATACTGTGGATCACGATGAAAGGTTTGACGACCGAGAGGCTACTCCAAACGCGGATTCGGACTCAGACGACGGGAAGGACGACGAATGAAAGGGAAGCGACGACTCGGAATGACTTGTTATGCACTGAACCATGGATGTGGTCCGCTGAGTTTTTTTCTCAGAACTATATTGACCATTGTTCAGACATCCAGCTTCTCTAATCACACCTCAGCTTCCAGCTTCCGCAACCCGTCAACTCGGTCCTCGAACCTCAAGCCCGCCAATGTCTCGCACCAGTTTTTTCCCCCACGCCGACCTTCCTTCGGCGGTTGTGGGCAGGTTCCCCCCATCTTAGCTCCTTCCTTCGCGTCGAGCGATTCTCGGCCGCGGCCGATAACATTATCTTCTCCGCCAAATCCACTTCTCGCCTTCCTTTCTCCGCATATTCTGGTAGCGATACTGAGGCACCACCTTACATCCTTCTGGCCTTTATTGAAGTTTCAGCCTTAATCCAGATCCTCCTTTTGCGCTCGACATTGGACGAAGGGGTGAAGCTTGAAGGCTACCAGGCGGCCGACCATCACTGCGATCAAACGGTGCACGCGGCCAGGCACACTTGACGTTGACACGACGCGTGTGAAACCGCTAATGACGCGCAGCCATCTCCCTGACTCTCACTCCGACATGTCTCTCCGAATTGTGTCATTCGTGGTATACCTCCTTGGTGCATGGTCTACCGCCACCGCCTCGGCCTCTCAGACGGTCTTCAACAGCCCTGGTTTTGTGCCCGCCCAAACGCTCGACATTCTCTCCGAGAGCTCATTCACTGCCCTGACGCACCCCGAGTTTCCCCAATACGGCGTGCGTATCAAAAAGAGCAGCTTCTGTGACGACACCGTCAGGTAGGAGATACCTGAGGATAAATATCGAGAAGCTAAGTTGATATACAGTTCGTACACCGGCTACATCGACATCCAAGCCCGCCATCTGTTCTTCTACTTCTTCGAGAGCAGGAGTAATCCGGACACTGATGAAGTGATTTTTTGGACCAACGGAGGTGCGTCGCGAGTCGATTCACCTGAATCTGACTCACGCTCCGGGATAGGACCAGGATGTTCGTCTGGGATAGGTTTATTCATGGAGTTAGGTGCCTATGGAATCGAAGCACCTGATCTCGATGCTCATTTGAAAAACCGCAAGGCCCATGCAGAGTGGTCAACGCAGACAACGGCACAGTTTTCCACCCAGAATCGTGGAACTCGAACGCCAACATATTCTTCATCGACCAGCCGATCGGCGTCGGGTTCTCATACGCTGAATTCGGCGAGACTGTGGTTTGTCTCGACTTTCTCCTCAGTTGTATTTGAACTTTGAATATCTGCAGAGTACTACCGAGGAGGCCGCAAAGGACGTTGCAGCCTTCGTTGCTATTTTCTTCGCCCACTTCAGCAAGTTCCAAGGACGTGGATTCCATATGGCTGGCGAATCCTACGGTGTGCGTGCTCTGGCTAATCGGCGATGCCACCGGCTAAGTTTCTCTCCAGGGCCGATACCTTCCTGTCTTTGCAGCTGCGGTGTACGACCAGAACCCGCGTCTCGTGAAGGCTGGTCTCCCCCCGATCAACCTAACTTCCGTGATGATTGGTATGATTTAATCGAGTTTGCGTCGGGCTCCTTTGACAGCTCTTTCCAGGGAACGGAATGACCGATGTACCCACTATGATCCCGGCCTGGTACGTTTCATCCGGTGAGAGCGCCGATTGATCTCATCTTGATGCCCGCTGGTTAGGTACGAAATGCAGTGCTCCCCAGCATCAGTCGCCCCAGTTCAAGACATCCAGTGAATATCTTCCTGAACATACCCGACTCTCATTAACTCATCTCTAGAACATGTGTCCAAATGAAAGCTCGGGTATGTCCTTGTGTGTCGCAACAGAGTAGAATCCCTAACGCGTCGGTATTAGCTCCCTCGGTGCGTCAAATGGCTCAAGGAATCTTGCCAAGACCAATTCGACCTCATCAACTGCGAGGCGGCCATGACCTTTTGTTCCGTTGCGACGATGATTCCCTACTTCGCGACTGGTCCGTATCCCGTTTCTGCGCCCTACAATCGCTGAGTCACCCACAGGCCTCAACCAGTACGACATCACTAAAAAATGCGGGGACTCCGACTTGTGTTACGACGAGATCGAGTGCGCTTTGGCTGCCCCATCTCCGCGCTCCCCTGACGTTTTCCCTGTAGCGAGATCATAAAATACCTGAACCAAAAGGACGTGCAGGCCCTGCTCGGCGTCGACGTGTCCACGTATGACTCGTGCTCGAACGACGTCGGGCGCGACTTTAGCTTGACGCTCGACATGATGAAGGGCGCCACGGACTACGTCGGCGCGCTGCTCGAGCGCGGCGTGCGCGTGCTCATCTACGCTGGCACGTACGACTGGGTATGCAATTGGGTCGGGAACGAGGCGTGGACGCGCGGGCTGGAGTGGACGGGGCGGGCGGAGTTTGCTGCGCAGCCACTGAGGGAGTGGATGGTCGAGGGCAAGCGCGCGGGGAAGACGCGCGCAGCTGGGGCGCTGACGTTCGCCACTGTGGACGCTGCGGGGCATATGGTGCGTTCCTTCCGTGCCCTATGTACGTCCTCACGAACAATGGTTTCAGGTGCCGTACGACAAGCCGAAGGAGTCGCTGGAGATGGTGAACCGCTGGATTGCGGGGCAAGCGTTGTAGGCTCGACAGCGTCGGGATAGAAACTATGCACGAAGTAAAGAGTCTCCGCGAGTCGCTGGAGATGGTGAACCGCTGGATTGCGGGGCAAGCGTTGTAGGCTCGACAGCGTCGGGATAGAAATTATGCACGAAGTAAAGAGTCTCCGCTGTTCACTGTTCTCAATGAGGCAAGGTTTAAGCATCCAATTTCCAACTCCGTTTTTCAACCGCGGGCGCCCGTTTTCTCTCTACCCTCGCGGCCCCACTATAATATCGACAATCTGGTGTACGGATCTGAGTGTTCTTGGCCTGAGCCCGGAGAGTATACCAACTGGCGGTCTAGGGTTCAGTAGAGTTCAATGAATGCAGCGCCATCAAAGGTTCAACTAATGCTACGAAATCCGTTGGGTTTCGTCCAAATACCTCGGTCACGTAAAGGTCATGTACGTCGCGTCCAGCGCGTCTGGCGGAGAGATTGTTCTGATCAAGCTCTGATGCGCTTAACGTGAAACAAGCTATACCTATATATACCAATGAGCGGTCTAGGGCTCACCAGGGTTCAATGACCCGTCATCCAGTCATATAAAGTCAGATATGATGTGGTTTCTTAGTCTCTTTTCGAGTCTCACCCCTCCGTCTGTCGTTGGTTCATACTGCACTCCTTCTCCGTTATTCTTTCTTTCATCACGGCCGCTCTCGCCGCACCGGTACATTTCAACTCCTCACCCCCCTGCAGAGCCTCGACCTCACGAAAATCTTTAAGAGGGCCCTCGTCCCTAGGGCAGCTGTCCCGCTCGCGGTTATCTGCACCGATGTCAACTTCGCAGGCGGCTGCGTCACAATCATCTCGCCCGCCCCCTTAGACCCCGCTCACTCCACCGTGTGCAACCAAATGGCAGCGCTTATTATCAAGAGCGTCTCTAGTGCTCGCGGGGTGACTGGCAGATACACGTGTTTCCCCTATCCGTGCGTACCCTCCTGCTGCGCTGTGGTACCCCCATGCAGCGAGCTCAACTGTGGCGGGACACGCTTGGTCGTGAGCGGGCAGATCCCCGACTTTAGGGCTGCGGGCGTCAACTTCAACGACAAGGCGCTGTCCTGGAGCTGCGGCAGTGCGCTCGCGTCTGTCTAGCCGTCGAGCACATATTTCCGATCGTTCAAGGGCTGGAGAAGTGTTGAAGGAGGAGTATTCGTGTCGCCTCTGCCGATACTTGTACAATCCCCACTACTCTCTCCCTCTGGCAACATGACATTGAATCCCAATTTTGTCACCCTGAAAATCAGATAGTGCGAACCGAGTCTATACGTGCGAACCTTAGGGAATGCCAGGGAGCGCCTCGGTGGTGATTCTTCGCCACACTTGCGCAAGAATAGGTAAGTTCTACATCAGTACATCCTAGCTGCCAGTGCCAGGGATGAAAGATGGCAGGAATCGTTTGATGGCCCGCGGCGCTGTCATGCAGATATAGGGCACGACAACATACGCGCTCTAGAACGAGTTGTCGATTTGGTGGGGGTGCTGGGCCCAAAAATTGGAACCCAATTTGCAATGGGAAGTGGTGAGGTGCAGTTACCGGAGCTGGAAAGAGCTTCAGAGATATTTCCTGGCGGAATGGGACAATTTAGAGGTGTTGTTGACTGCAGAGAATGCTGGGTGAACTGTTCATGTACCTGCTCATGTTTAATATCTGCGGTTGAATTTTTGCACAAGCTTCTTAGATTACCACTGACCTGCACGTGAACAAGGACAGCAGGTATCATGTTCCGGGCGCATCAAGCACTTATTCGAAGTCTGAGTCGTACAGGTTATCTACTACTCGAGGGCTTTTCCGATCTCTGATCCCGGGTCGCCGTAGTATCGGCCACCTGCCGGCTATCTTACGCCATCACAGTTCCTGATCCGTTCTCTGCCGTGTCCAAGCAATCAGGGAGGAGCAGCGAGCTGCGTGGAGCCACCTCGCCAGACCTAGGCACGGCTGACTAATGTGACTACTCACACCTGTCCGGCTAGGTCCGGGGAGGCGGTGCCTTCGGCTAGCGGGGCACTGAACGCAGTGAAAACCTCAATTTATTCGCCAATGTGGTGAGGGAGATGAGTCAGGCTTCATATTGAGCGACGATTCCGACCGCAATATGCGATCTTACAAGATGTTTGATCACTCGTATATCTTTCGCTTTATACCAGAACTGATTTCTATGCGCGCAGGTACACCGTACACCGTGTGGGACCGAGAAAATCCTCCGGCTTTCTATGCTGTCTCTGTTCACGGCGTTCAGTCTCCGCAACCCTCTGCCAAGACCCGCGCAAGTGTCAACTCGGCACAATCAACGTTTCCGCTGGACAGGTTCGTGAGAGACGCGCACAATCCTGCTCAATCGCGTCCCTAGGATTCCTACTCATCAATGGCGCAGGGTACTGTGCCTGTGTTCACAGGAGTTCAAGCACAACCTCCGCTGTCCTCGCTTCCGAATGTCTCCGATATTTTATGTATGCGGCATGTTGAGTGATTGCCTTCACCCATGGATCCGACTCGTGTATCAGGCTTAAAAGGCGAGATGTCGTGGGTCAAGTCCCCAGTATCTTCGAGGGCTGACCTGCGATGTGGGCTTCCTCTTTTCAAATTACCGCCCTCACACTACTGCTACCCCTGACTGCCTTAGGGGCTCAGGTGGTCTTCAACCTCGACATTGTGAACGCAGAACTGTCGCCAGATGGTAATACTCGCAAGTGAGTGTCCTTACCTGACTTTTTACACGTAAATGCTTACGGAGACGTTTGCAGTACCGTCGTTGCCAATGGAACTTTCCCTGGACCCACAATCAAAGTCAACAAAGGAGATTCAGTTGTGATCCACACTCACAACAAACTGTTTGCTCCTCGTTTCTCCCTTTCTTTGGATTCTCACCAAGTCATAGGACGGCACCGGACATGCGTCGCTCTAGTATGTTGATCCCAGTATTGGTCTGGGTTCAATTGACGATTATCTTACCTACCAGCTTCAATTCACTGGTGCACTCTTACGCTCAACATCATTGGGTTTAGTATGATAATGATACACAAAATTCAGGCACGGTTTCTTTCAAGCTCGAACCTCGGGAATGGACGGTCCCTCTTTTGTCAGCCAGTGTCCCATCGCCCCCTCTGCCAGCTTCGACTACGTATTCGATACCGCGGGGCAATCTGGAAAGTTCGTCTTTTTCTTCTTCCTATCAACCCAACTTTATTCATTGGCGCACAGCTACTGGTACCATTCGCACCTCTCGACCCAATACTGCGACGGTATGCCCTGCATAATCTCTTATAAATAAACTGGTGCTACAACATTTTCTCTCTTGACACAGGTTTGCGCGGTGCCTTTGTCGTTTACGGTCAGCTCCTTTGTTTCAACGGGACCAGGGTTGAAGACGATCCTTTACAGACCCCGATGATCCCTTGAAACATCTCTAGTAAGAATCTGAAACTTTCCGCCGTGTCTGTCGGAATTGACTCAACTTGTACAGTGATGTCGACGACGGCAAGTCCCGCTCTTTGCCGCTGAACTGGCTTTCAAATAACTGTATGACAGATAACACCATCATAACGCTCGCGGAGTGGTACCGTTAGTATTCCGATAATTGAATTAGCACCCGACGCTGACCTAAATGCACAACAGACGTGTTGGCACCCGCCGGGCAGAACAGCTTCTTCAAGACCGGTATTGTCCCGTGAGTGATACATTATCCTACTGCGTTGCCTGAAATCTCACTCTATTCTCAGCGTTCAAGACTCCGGGTTGATAAACGGCAAAGGGTGAGGATCCCGACTCATCCTTTTCATGGAGAATTAATTGTCGATCAGACGTTATGCTGGGGGCGAGCTTGGTATGTTGTAGCCGTCCATCTAGGTCCGTTTCTCACGACGGGGTGAAGTTCCATACGCTGTGATTACCGTCAAGCAGGGACTGCGCTATAGGTGCGATATGACTGAAGTTAGCACCTCGGCTACAACTCACTCGATGTTTTCAGATTCAGGGTATTCTCGCTGTCTTGCCGGCCATACATGGAGCTCTCATTCGACAACCACACCTTCGGTGCGCATAAGAGTGGGCACGCCGTCCGCAGTGGCTGACTCCCATCTTTAGATGTGATAGAGCTCGATGGGGTTGAACACGACCCGACCCCGTTTCAGAGGGCAGACATATATGCCGGTATGTTCGCATCGCTGGTTCGACCGGGCAGGAACCTGACTTGAATGTTCAGCCCAACGCATTTCTCTTGTGCTGCATGCTAATCAAAGCGTTGACAATTACTGGGTATAAATATCTCAACCAATCTCTGCGAAGAGCGCTCACAGCTGTTGTGCTTAGATCCGTGCACCGTAAACATATTTTCTTCTCATTCGTCGAAAGATCATATAACCATGCGAGTTTACAGTCCCACCGGGGGAAGTCCCAAAAACAACCCGAATTGTGAATTTCTTCTTCATTTCTGATTCTCCGGTCAACTAAAATTATTTTCAGTCCAACCTAATCTCACCCTCGCGATTCTGCGATACGTTGGTGCCCCCGAAGTTGAGCCCAAGACCGAGTACATCCCTGGTGCGAAGTTCGACGACGCTCTCATGCATGTGCGCCTTGATAAACTTTCTGCATCTTGACGCTCGCTGATTCCTTTCGCCCAAAGCCTATCGCCTCCGAGAATCCGGGAAACCTTGGCTCCGGCCCGCCAGACCATGCCTTGACGCTCAATATCACCAACCTTTTGAATCCGCCGTTCTTCGATATCAACGGGATCGTGAGTCTCCTTCTTTGCACGTAGAGTTCCGAACTGAGGACTAGAAATACAGTCCTATCTCTCGCCCTCCCTCCCTGTGCTGTTGCAAATGCTCAGTGGTGCTGGAAAGGTATGACGTCGAATGAACTCATTATTTCCTTAACCAACACAACTCTGGATAGCCAACTGATTTCCTGCCGTCTGAACAAGTGTATGGATCCATCCCTTTGCTTGAATTATTCGAAAGCTGACATCGCAAATGCAGGTTCCTTTTACCTCCCAACTCCATCATCGACATCACCATTCCTGAGGGTGGCGGTAAGTTTTTTATACTTCTTCTTGTGGAACTGAAGCTCAAGAAACCTGTTCAGACCATCCGTTCCATCGCAAGTCCCCCAAATGATCTTGGTATCAAAATTTGCTCACATTGAAACAGTACACGGCCACAACTTCGATGTCGTTCTCGGAACCAATGCAACTGTACCGAACTATATCAATCCCCCTAGGCGTGATGTTATCAACAGTGAGTCCCTCTCTACAGCCTCGAGAACACGTTTAACTGGCAATCAGTCAGTGGAGGAAACACCACTTTCCGGTTTAACAGTAACAATCCGGGAGCTTGGTTCCTTCATTGGTGAGTAGAGTGATCGATTGCGTTTTCGCAGTTTGAGCTCATATATTTCCGAAGTCATATTGACTGGCATCTGGAGGCTGGGCTGGCGGTCGTCTTCGGGGAGCTGTCGACTGGGAACTTTTCCCAGACACAGATTGTGCAGCCCGATTGGAAGGAGCTTTGCCCCACTTACGATGACTTTCCGCCCGAGCTCCAGTAAGTGGGGGGTACCCGGCCATTCCTTTAGACATGTACTCCATTCTTTTCTCGTATTACATACTTAAACCTGCTCATTCTATTGCAATGAGATAGCAAAATTGGCTTGCCTCTCCTCTCCGACTCCGCCCCCGCGCATGTCATCTTCACTGCGTTCCGTGGGCCCGTCGACAGGGCCTGCGGTCCTTGACTGACGTGTGCCGAGGTGCCGATACAGACCCGTGGCCATCACGTCAGCACAGCTGTGCCGCCCTTGACTGACACCTCGCCGCCGTCGCCTCGACGGACCCTTCCTCCCTGTGCCTAGCCCTCGTGACGCATCGCGGCAGACCTCGGTTATCCCTTGCCCTCCTTCATCCCTTCTTTTACTGTCTTTTGTGCTGCGTGCGCCGTGTAATATGTTTATGATATACAAGAGCGCGCTGGGGCGCTTCGCGCCCCAGCACTTCGACTGAACAATAAATCTGAGCATGTACGTGGAATAAGCTGCAGATATTTCGACTTTCCTAAACACAGAATAAATAAGTTGACGCTGACTTTAGGGCAGGTCTTGGTGTAATCTCGGGGCGGAGTTTAAAAAGCTTCGGACGGACGGACACACGTAATTTTATAAAGAGGGTGAAAAGAGGGTGAAAGAGGGTGATATGACTCACCAAAAGCTTAAACTTGATTATTGCGGCTCGAAGCCGCCGACCCTGCACAGTGCGCTCCCATGCCTTCCGGTGCCCACCACACGCTCCCCAAATTTTCAGCCCGAGAGCCATGAGCCGTGGTGGCTACCTTCGTCTTCGTGCCTTCGCGCCATGGATGGAGGAACGCAGCACAAGCAGCAGGCAAGCAAAGTAGTGGAGTTGCGGCCGATTGATGCGTTGATCGATGGCACTGCTTTCGCCAAATATATGCAAAGCACAAGGATAAGCATTGGCCATATGGGGTTGGGTAGGTTGGTTGGGCCCTGTCTCTTTAGTTACTTGGATGGAGTTTTCCAAGAGATCCAAGTGGTTCGCATGCATGAATCTCTTTACAGCTGTTCCTAAAAGTAATGAGACTCGTGATATTTTTTTTCTGATCGGTTCCCAAAGCGGATTAGTCCGGATTTGGATTTCTCAACGCTTACTCTCAATTTTGAAATTTTAAACGCTGCCGGGGGGGTACGTAGACCTAGAAAGACGATTCACCTACGCTGTGTAGTGTCAGACAGTCCTCCGGGATGCACAAAGGAGCTTCGTCGACGTCGCGTTTGATCCCATCAGTTATCACACGTGTCGCGCCGAGCTGTGCCGAGTTGGTGCCGAGCGCTGCCTGAACGACCCGAGAAGGCAGGTTCAAAGGTGGAACTCAACGCAGCTCATGCCACTGTACTCTAGGAAGCTCAAAACTCCAAAAAGCAACAACAGTGGCTTGCCGGATCCAAATCGGGACCATTCCGGTTTAGGAAACGATCGGAAAAAAAAACTCAGGAGTCTCATTACTTTTAGGAACAGCTGTAAGTCTCACGCACCGAGCGCAATCCATCAAGCCCAGACTTGGTAAAGCTCGGACGAAAATTCGCACCGTTATACTTCCATATAAAGATTTATCGACTGCCATAATTTAAAATATTGTGGAGTCTGACTACGAGAGACTACGCTATACTTAGCATACAGTTGTGGGCTTAAATTTGACTTGGAGCTACATAAAAAATATCCCCACAGTAGTAGAGTTCTAGAAAATCAACAGTTCAAAGCGGCATGGCTTACGGCGATGCGCGAGGCATATATGGATCACAGCGCTGAGAACTGAATGGTTCGAAAATGTTAGAGGGAAACAAGCAATCAAGTCAGTCCGGAAACCAGAGTACTGTAACTACGAGTCTCGTCTCGAATCTTGCCAAGCTTCGATGCGTCACTGGTGCGTCACCAACATTCCCAGATGCATGCAGGATGCACGCGCTCAGGTGATTTTGAGACGACTGCTACCACACGAGGCCATCTGAGCAAGTGAGATTAGTTCGTAGCGTAGTTAAGCATGTGCTGTGCTTGAAAAACGAAACCAAAGCAGTACTGAGTACAGATACGGAGATTGAGGTGAAGGCTCGGAAGGAGACAAGGTCAAATGGGGATGAATGAACCGGTTCATCATACTTCAAGCACGTGGCTGCAGTCCTCCTTGAGTCTCCGATGGGCGCCCTTTCACGGTCCACGGAGTCGGAGGGTACAGCCTGGACCACTGGCATCTGCACTCTGCTCACCACTCGTGAGGTCCTTTCCATCCCGGGAACCACTGCAAATCAGCTCCCAGGAACGCTTCTGTCAAACCTGTTGACGTACTCACGCACAATGATCATCACGGACGCGGCTGCAGTGCCCAAGTCCCTCATTCCCTCTCTCCCTCCTTTTCCTCCCCGCGTCGGTGCGCAGGGCGGCACCCAGCATGGCCACGAATGTCGCAATTGTGGACGATAGAGACTCACTTATCCAATACGCCGGCACATGGACCAATGGAGGCGCTCCCATCGAGTTTCACGGTAGTACAAAATGGTCCTCGTCCGAGGGCTCTACTGCGTCGTTCACCTTCGTGGGTGAGTCGCGGAACCTGTATTTTCAAAGATCGGCTGTGAACGAGCTAAACAGGAACCTCCGTTACCGTGTACGCCTCAGTCGAAGCGCATCATGCGGATACAGCGACTATGAGCTTCACTGTCGACAATTCGCCAGCGGGCTCATATACCTCTCCGTCCAACCTGGGCGACGGTCTCTACCACGAGGCGCTCTGGACATCGCCGACAATGAGCGAGGGCACGCATACGCTGGTGATCACACAGACCGTGGCGCAGTCAGGCGGGAGAATTTACCTGGACTATCTGACGTATGAGACCACGTCGGTCTCCGTTGGTTCATATTTCGTCGACGACCGCGATCCGTCCATCACATACACACCTGAGTGGAGGAAATTTGACCAGACGCAAAATGATTTCCAGCACACTTCGCAGGAGAGCACATCAGCCGGTGATTCATTTTCGATAAAATTTGAAGGTGCGTTATATGTCCCGCTGTCGATTCAATCTGATTGATCTTACAGGGAAATCTATCGCATTTTACGGAGGTCTGACCTCGTCGGATGTGGGAGTAATAGCGTCTATCGTTCTGGACGGAGGAACGCCTGTGCTTTACACTACGCCATCGGACCCCCCCGCATGGGTTAACAACCTAATATTCAACTCGGGTGAAATTTCGGACGGACCGCACACTCTAGTCGTCACCGCCACGACCGACCATACCCTGTGGGCTGATTACTTTCTCATCGGCCCAGGCACACCAGCCTCTCCGGCAACTCCACCAACTCCACCAACTACTACCACTACTACTACTGCTGTATCCTCCGGCACTACCACATCTGTATCCCCCAACCTTCCTGCTGGCTCGTCTGGTTCCCGCGCCGCCTCTGTGTCCTCCGGCTCCACCAAAACTGACTCCCATTCCACGAAGTCCGGCGCTTCCAGCACCCCGTCCTCGCTCGGCTCCTCCCCTTCATCTGGCTCATCGTCACTCTCTTCCGCCGCCCCCGGCCCGCTCTCTTCCGACTCATCCTCCTTGGCTCCGCCCTTGCCAATATCCGCCAAATCGACGCCCGTTGCAGCGATAGTAGCAGCCATTCTCGGCGCGCTGCTCCTCATCGCATTAGTGCTCGCCGCACTCTTTTGTCTTCGGCGGAGAAGACGCAATCGGGCGCGCAAAACTGCAGAGCGTGAGCCACCGCTCCATCGAGGTATTCACATGCTGATCCCGCTCAATGTAGCCCCAATGGCAAATGCCCTCGCTGCGAGACCCTTCTCGGCCTTCGTGGCCTCCAGCGCACCGACCTCGTGCGAACCGCCCAGCGCCGCGTGCGGCTACTCCGTCGTCCCGGGCAGCACCTCCAACCTCGAATTGTCCTCGGGCAGCGATGCGCTGGCATCGTCGGAGAGCGGCAAGCTTGCAGAAGAAGCGCGGCGCCAGCAGGCGCACTCTTCTACCACTAATCTCTTACGGCCCCAATCTGCTACGCGCTCCCGTCCCCCGTCGACTGTTTTCTCCGGGGGCGCGAGCACCGTGGGTACGGAGGCGCCTCCCCAATATTCAGCGTAACATCGCAATGTCCTTCATTCATCGGTTCCTTGTCACTCATTTGTCCATCTCTTGTCACTCCTTACTGTTTAATGGAACCCGTTATGGTGAATTATGCCTCAGGAAAATTGAAAATGATATCATGTTGAGATGATGAGATGATGAGCCGGATCGGCCCGAAGGCAGTGCTGACGCTCCTTCCTCCCACCACCACCTCAAACGAAGGAGAAGGGATACGCATATAATCGCCGAGGAAAGCTTGCACCGAACCGTGAAGTCCCTTTCTGTCTGTTCCGTAACCCGTTGGCTGATCTTCTGAAAGATCGGAAGAATGCGTGCGTCTACAAACATCTATGCTGCCGTTACACAGAGTAACGAAAAATAGTTTCGATGCCGCTAACCGGATCCGAAGAAGACTTGCCTTCACAAATCTCGGGCCTTCAACTTACAGAACGATCCGAGCTTCAAGAACAGCGCGATACGCACACATACCCAGTCCTTACCCTGCCGCCGGAAATCGTCTCGGAAATATTCGAGAATTTCCTCCCGCCCTACCCCAGATTCCCTCCCCTCTACGGCACCCTTTCACCGCTGTTTTTATGCCAAATCTGTCGGCAATGGCGCCAGATTGCACTCTCCACGCCCACTCTATGGAGATCTATCCAGATCGACGACATCCAGGATAACGACCGGCTGGAGCTTATGAAAACGTGGATATCCCGCTCCGGGAACTGCCCTCTCGCCCTTAGTATCACAGGCTACTCTCCCATGCTGCACGTGCTGTCGCAGTATCTCGAGACCGCTGTGCTCCATTGCAAGCGATGGGAGCATATCGAGATTATCATGCCTTTCGAGAATCTGCACGTAATTCAGGGCGAGATGCCGCTGCTGCGGCAGCTGACTTTCGGCCCTAGCGAGCTACCGCGCGAGGGCGAGCACACTGCGCTGACGCTATTCGACCACGCCCCACAATTGAAGCGTGCTATCATCACGGATTGCTTCCTCTCTCCTGTCTTGGTCCTCCCATGGGCGCAATTAACACACCTGGAAGGCACCTGCCTCTACGAGCATGAATGCATCGAAATCCTCGGCCACGCGATAAACCTCACCCACTGCACCCTAAACGTGTGCACCTCCGCCGACGAGGACTACATCCGTCTCCCCGTCCCCCTCATTCTTCCTCAGCTGTGCCATTTCATCTTACATATCACCGACACCGACGTCTATCTCTCCAAAATTCTCGACAACGTGTCACTGCCGGCGCTCCGCTCCTTCCATGTTCCCGAACCCCCTCTCGGCATCGACCCGCTTGGGGCGCTCGCGGCGTTCATTTCACAATCGCACTGCAGTTTGGAGGAACTTTGCGTCCAGGAGGCATCGCTGACGTTTGCCGCGTACCGTGAGGCGCTACCGTCTATCGGGACTATTAGATTGGTTCCTGCAACGGATACATGATGCTCGGACTAGGACGCATTGACCACCCAACCGATCTCATCTTCCGCTCATATCATTCCTTTTATGTCGTGCGTCGGTTATTAAATGCTAAAGCAGTTTTTTGTCCGATCTCCTGCAGTATTGATTGATTGGAATCTACTGGCAGGATGAATGCATCACTGCTGTTCCTGAACGTGTTTGCTCGGGAAAGCATTTCATATGAGTGCGAAATTCTTATTCAGTTCTGATCTCATTGATCACGTTCAGCTTCTGGTGCGGTCCGGGAACAGGGTGCAAATCAACTTCATCCTTAGCTAGATCTAGATGCGGGCCAAACTTTGGTGGCCATGGAGAAGTTGTACGGAAATGTCGACGTGGGAAGTGCTTACTGCCAGCATGCCGTCACTCGACAGCTTTGGTTCCTGGCCCTCGCCATGTCAGAGGACGTCCTCGCCGTTCCCTCTACCTCCACTCCTGAAGCCAGAATGAGAGTTAATGAGGCTCAGGATAATCCTGAACCGGTCGCCTATAATGACAGGTACGAAAAACTCCCCAGTTTTAAGACACCGCTAAAAAAAAACTTCAGGTTGATCGCTGCGCTTCAGACCGGCTTTCAAGACCTCATGAAGAAGCAGGACGAGCAAATTAAGAGCCAGAAGGAGTACGGAGTGTTTCATTTGCCACATCTATGGGGGCGTTAACAACCGGCTAGGCTTTACAAGGTGGTGGAAGCGCTCAAGCCGCAAGTACCAGTCCCTGACAAGAAGACAGCATTCTGGAACTCGTACATGAAATTAGCGGACGAGTACGACAAGGAATTTCAGCGAAAATATAGCACCGACCTTGACACCACTCTGATTTTTGTGCGCGGTCCCGAATTTCTGTGGTCCCATATTCTCATTTAAGCCTACAGGCCGGTTTATTTTCCGCCGTTAGCTCCGCATTCATAATCCAAATACAGCCGCAACTCATGACGAACCCCGGCCCACCGAGAATCGTTGCTGTCCAAAGCCTCCTCTACATCAGTCTCTTCACCACACTCCTGGCGGCCCTGCTTGCGGTCCTTGGCAAACAATGGATTATGCACTACGAGGCCGCCGGGAGCAGAGGCACCGTTGAAGAGCGTGGGCTGGAGCGACAACGCAAACTTGACGGCTTGCGTAAATGGAAATTCGACAGCGTTCTCCAGATGTTTCCTATTCTTCTACAGCTCGCACTGCTATTATTCTCCGGCGCCCTGTGCATGTATCTATGGACGATTCACCACTCGATCGCCATCATTGTCATGATCCTGACCTCGCTCGGCATCGCTGGATATGTCTTTCTGCTCGCGTCCGCCATCATTTCCCCCGATTCTCCTTTCCAAACACCCCTCGCGCCGTTTCTCGTTCAAGTCATCCCAACAACTCGATGGATCCTCTCCATTCTCATCCGGACTATTATCAGAATCGGCTACGGCTCTAGAGATCTCTGTTACCAGTTTGTTCGCTCAGGGACAAGTATCCTCCCGTGCTTTGCATCACACATTCCTACTCAGAACGATACCGAGCCGGAAGCGCCTGACCCCTACATGGTCGTCTCTGGGTTTCCCCCCGCGTCGCTCGAAGTCCCAGCGGTTTTATGGGTCCTGGAAACATCCACGGATCCCGAAATGATTACCGTTGCAGCGGACATCGCGGTTGACCTCCAATGGCCGCTCAACCTGGATCTCACTTCCGCAATGAGCCGCCTGTCTGAAACGGCGGCTTCATGTCTTCATTACAACTTCAATGGCACGACCTTTGTACACCAAGTGCGAACGAGCATGACACGGCGTGCACTCAGTTCTGCTAGAGCGTTTTGCTCGCTCAGGCTCATTGCTAGAGCATCAGGAACTTATTCACATGGCTATTGGATTGAAGCCTTCATGCCTACCGAAACTGGAAGCGATAATTCTGCTCTGGCTGCGCAGTTCCGAAATATAAGCCGGATTACCCACGAGTGGCCCGAGTTGGTTCATACAGAAGCCCCACATCACATTCAATGGGCATTGCATGTTATTCCTTCGTTGAATCCGCGGCCGACAATGTGGAATCCGCGGCCGAGACCCGGAATAGAAGATCAAGTCACACACTTCCTTGACCATCTCCGAGTCCAGGAAGAGGATATCTCCAGCCTTGATCTGTTCGGGTTCACAAATTACCTCTGCTGTGTCAACTCATTCTTTGGCCCGATCAATCCTCAGATCATGGCGCAGCTAGATAAACGGTGAGTGGCCCACCTCCCTCCCAACAACCAGTCTCATCTGATTTTGTCAGGGAATTCCAATTTATCTTGCTGCTTCAACTTTTCAAGGCCCTCCAAAATGCACCGGACGTCACCCCTGCTGTTATCGGCAAAATTGTCAACATCACCGCCGAGTTCTCAAATGCATTGGTTGAGCGCAAGGAGATCTACTCAAGCAACAAGTTCCGACTCATGAGAGAGATATCGCGTTTTTGCGGTGCGTTCTCCCCGGCGCAAGGATGGCTCGATGTGTTGGTGTCGGCGGCTACGCTTGCGCGAGTTGAGACTCTCGGCGATTTGAAATCGGTTCAATTGTCGAGCAGGTATTCAGACGAGGACAGAGGACAGGACGTGCGGTGGATATATGCGGCCCTGGAACATGTTCATCGATTATGGCAGGAGAACAGGAGCGACACCCAGGATCCCGACACGTGGGATAGAAACACGACACGATCGGTCGAAAGTCTTCTACACATGTTAGCTTGTGCCGGCGACGCTCACCGTGCTCTTCCCGTTCCCGATAAACCACCATCAGAATATCTCCATTTAATCCTTCGGGCGCTCTCGTCTCCGGGGGATATCTCGTTCGCAGCCTTCCTCGTTCTAACCAGGGCCCAACTCTGGTTCCGGTCCTCTATCTTGCGCCCAATCATGCAAAAATCCTCAGTGTGGTCTCACCTGGGCAGTATTGCCCTCAGATATCCGAATGTCGCTGGATTCCATTATATCGAAATGGGCTACAACCTTTCGCGCTCGGAAGAATGGAAATCAGTCATTTATGAAGAGCTTCCGACCTGGATCGCCGTGTTCGCTAGCGAAGGGTGGGGTCGGGCAATTTCCGATGCCCCCACAGCTGTAGAAACATTTATCATCGTCACCCACAACATCTGGGGCCGCCCTGACGAGCACCATCAAGTCTCAAATAAAACTGAAGCGAGTTGGGCTGCCGCTCTCACAGCCCTCTCGAACATCTGGGAAAAAATTCCCTTGGATGTCGCTCCCATCCGCTTGAATGGGTTGGTGGAATTGACCCGCTGTACGATATCCACATCTCTTGAGGTCGATCACTTCCTTCCAACACATTGGGACATTCTCCGGCCAGACAATGACAGGAAACCGATTCCACCCGACCTACGGGCTACATTCTGTCCGCGCCTCGGCAAATCAATCGCCCAGGCGGCTTCAAAGATTAGAAACACGATTTCAGAAGAAGGGTTACAGAACCGTGGTCCGTCTGGATTCCCAATAGCTGACGACCAGAATCGCGCTCTGGAACGAGTTGTTGATGTACTGGCGACACTGGGCCAGAAGATTGGGAGCGAATTTGAACCAGCAATTGGGGAGCTGACACTCGGAGGCTCGAAGAAGAGATACGAGAACTGGCGGGAGCTCAAGAACCATTTCCAGACAGAGTTGGACGATTTGGAAGCGGTCACGATTGTCTCGCCGACCAGTAAATAGCGGATGTAAAATGGAGAGCGCACGCGAGATAGATGTAACAAGAGATGGTGGTTAGGTAGAAGGGTCGTTATGCAATATCTGCATTTCTCGCATCGTTATTGCAGCAAGAAGCCGGTCGAAGAGCTCGACATATTCATGTCAAGTGCTCATCATTCTTCGCTAATTGGCTCAGCCAAGAACATATCCTGGACACATAATTACGGATGGACCAATAGATTGAGTTACCGAAGAGATATTACAGTTTAATATTTGTGCAGGACACGGTTGGAGGCAGTTTCGGCTCGATGGGACCCCCCAGCCCTAGGCAGGAAAGATGATTCTGCAATTTTTTAGATCTCAGGATGTAGCGAACAATGAGATGGATACACGTCGCACCGGCACCCAATAGCCATGCCCCCATTTCATTGCGATATCAAATGCTGCCATTGTTGTGTATCAATTGTTGGCACAGGATGAGCTCTTGTACATTGAGGGTTGCCAATACGAACTATTTACAGGGTAAACTAGTCCAATGAATGAGACTGATGTCAACGAGGAACACTTGCACGACAGCCGTAACTCACTATGTAGTTGATCTCGTCGGTTTGGTTTAGGGCTTTCAAATCAGATATTAACAAGTTCGTGGTCCTCTGAGGGATTTTTTGTGGATCCAAAAAGGTTTCGAATCGTGGCCTGGACTCTTTCCAGCCAGGTTCGATGACGGCGTGGATTCTGGCGACAACGAATCGGCTCCTTGATCTATGTCGATCGTGAATCACTTACGTCGTCGAGTGGGTTCAGGCTGGTCTGAGCCCGAGGATATCGTTCAGATAGGGTCGGATATGGTGGCGGAGGAGGGTAAGGCGGGAGCACGCTGAACTCGGAGTCCGTCCCGGTTGGAAACTCCGCCAGAGTGGAATGCTGTGGAGGGGATGTCAGAGTCGCCGCGTGGAATGAGAGAAAAATTCGACCGCTGCGGCCCGACTCATCGCTCTATGCGTTGAGAGAATCACGACGTGCAACGACACCGAAAACAAGTGAAAATAAGAACAGCCGTGGAAAAATTCGGGAGGCGGCGGTGATTTGGAGGTGTTATGGTGGCATTTCCCAGTGTACCTGTGTTTGTGGTCACGTGAGTGCTTAGGCCGCATGTCTACAGCCTCCTACGGCCGAGGCATCCGAATCCTGGGGTGGATAGAGAAAACTGAGATCGCCCCGTTAAAGATTGCAACGTTACTACTCACCGGCGACCAGTTCCAGGAACATCGATTTGGGTTGCATAATTTGCAGGAGTACTTAGTCTCGCCCAAGTTATTGCTCGCAGGCAAAATTCTGCCTAGGTACCGTCAATTCCAGAGAATATCGTTTATGGAGCTCACTCAACAGGCCATCGAAGATTCAACATCATTCCCAGGAGCATCCGATTGCAGAAGCATTTGTCGATCCTAGAATCATTCCACGGAGCCATCGGAATTGTCCTAGGGATGGCAGATTCATATGTAGGACCATCTCAATAATCCTTAGACGATTTAAAACAACCCTGGATCAACTTGAATACCGCCTTCATCACGTCGGTGGTTCGCTCGAGTCCCAGAACTATTTCAAGACGGGTTCTAGAACCAGTGGACGACCCCTAGGACTTGCTCACCGATTCCTAGGACCATCTCGACAGTCCTCATAAACATATGAAGAGCCTGGGAGTCAGTGATTCGTCGACTCTCAGCACTATGGCTCACTCGATTCCTAGAAAAATTTGAAGACGATTTGAACGAGTTCTAGAACCAGTTGAACTCCTCCTAGAATCAGCATACCGATCCCTAGGGCCATCTCAATAATCCCTAAAAACATATGAAGAGGCCCCGGTCAATTCGTCGTCAACTCTCAGCAAATCGAGGGATCACCAGGCCATCGAAACTAGTCGGAGGAGTATCTCAATAAGTGTCCCCAATGAATTCCGTTTAAGCAGGCTCACTTCGATCGCCTGAGTTGTAGTCTCGACGATCGGCATAAAATCAGCATTGACAACGCATTCGAGTCGATGGTCAGTCAAATCCTCAATGCTTGTTATTTCTAAGTTCGCCCAGGGGCCGCAACTGCAGAATAAGCGTTCGAAGGAATTACACGGTTAAAATCACTCACCACACGCGCGGAATTTTTCAGAAGGGCATCTGAAACCTGTTCGAGATCAGATAGGACCTCTCCGAGACTAGATATGATTCCATGCTAGTTATTTTCTTACCTCCGCCCCGGGTGCCGCAACTGCAGAATTAAGGGTTTTTGAGAGGATTACACGTTGGAAAACACACACCAGGACCACTGAGTCGTCTAGAAGGGCATCGGACGTTTTACTGAGATAAGACAGGACCTCTCTGACACCAGGTATTATTCTAACCTTGCTATTTCCACCCGGCCACAGCTTAGAATAAGCGTTTTGAAAGGATTGCACGTTGAAAATCACTCACCGGACGCACGGAGCCGTTGGGAAAATCTTCTGAAATCTGTTCGAGATGAGATATAACCACTCCGGGTGTTATTCTGTCCTCGCTATTTCCGCCCTGCTACAACTTCCGGAATAAGCGTTGTGAGAGGAGATTACACGCTGAAAAGCACTCACCAGGATCGCGGAGGCATCCAGAAGAGCATTTGAGGCCTTAGCGAGATCAGATAGGACCACTCCGATACTGGGTATTATCTGTCCTCATTATTTTCGCCCTGCTACAACTTCCGAAATAAGCGTTGTGAGAAGATTACACGCTGGAAAACAACTCACCAGACACGCGGGGTCGTTCAGAAAGGCATCTGAAACTGGTCCGAGATCAGATAGGACCACTCCAGGACTAGACATAATTATATGCTCGTTATTTTCCTCAGCGGTGCTACAACTTCACAATAAGCGTTTTGAGAGGATCACACGGTGAAGTTTACTCACCAGGAGTCGTCTGAAGAGCATTTGACGCTGTACCGAGACTAAATATGAACCTTAGCTCGACATTTGCTCACTCCGCCTCGTACAGAAATAAGCGGTTTGAGATAAGCAGTTTGGGAGAATTACACGATGAAAAATCACTCACCATACGCGGAGGTTGCTGAGTATGTGTCTGAACCTCATTGAGCTCTCTCTTTCTGAAGAGCAGGGAAATGGTCCCGCGCTTGAGATTGGCCACGCCACTATCGCGAGACTAGGCCACGTCATCAACCCGACCGTCCCGGGCGGCCCCGCTTTTGATTCCGGTCTCAAGACTCGGCTTCTTCTCTCTCCGGCCCTCTCCGCGGAGGAAATGTGCTATGCGACTCTGCGGAGATTGCAGTAGTAAGTCCTCCTCCCCGGGGGCCCGGGTCGCGGAATTGGCGCAATGCGATTCTACTCGGCAGAGAACTTGAGCTGAGGCTCGGAGTGAAATATCTCGATCGTATGGGGATTTCGACTGACACCTGATGTGCATGTTGTCGGAACGCTTCCGACATCATGATACGGTGATTCCATTTATGTGGTTGTCTTTCGTGGATTCTGCGCAACTCCGGTGAGACCAACGGCCGTCGTCACTTCGTTTCCTATTGGATGTTCTCTGAGGGTCACTACTTATGCTGGTTTTGCTCTGAATATTCGAATATTCGTCAGTCGCACTTTGAGCGACTTGGGAGGATCATGGCCGCTCCAAGCAGGACCCATTCTGCAGAGCCAGAACTATCTTGACGGAATGCCAGCAGTTTCCAACGGCACACGGCGCAGATTGAGCTCTGAATATCCGAAGATTCTAAAGTCGCATTGTTTGAGTGACGAGCCCCATTCCGAGAAAATCACATTCCGCAAGATCCTTTTAAGTCGTACCACCATCATCTCATATGCCGAAGTCCGCCGTTAGCCCTCTCAGCTACTCTGCCCTACCAAATGTACAGCAGCAGTCCTGAGAGCCCGCTATACGAGCCCTTCCCATCCAGATGCATGCCTGGTATCGAAACAAAAAAGGGAAAAATCCCAAAAAGCTACATCCACGTTGGTCGTCGAGCATTCAGCTCAGTTTTGGGTCGTTTGACCCCATTAGACCCTCTATGCTGATGTTAATGTACACATCTTCAATAGGGTCGTTCACAGTAGTCCCTTTTACTTCCTTTTTCCCTCCTTTTTCCCTCCTTTTTTGCTCCTTTTCTCCTCCTTTTTGAAGAAGGAAGTAAAGAGGAAGACAAAAAGGAAGCCAAAAAGGGCCCTTTTTGTGCTCCTTTTAGTTTTCCCTTTACATACTGTGTTTTCTTCTAGACTTCCTTCTTGTTGGATTACATGCTAGCTATACTGTTAAACACACCCCAACTGGACTTTCAATCCTCTTTAAACACAGGAATATTATAGGTGATATATGTCGCGAGGAGAGTCTCCTTTTTGCTCTCCTTTTTCCAAATCTGCGAGCTTACCCGTTCACAGTAGCCCTTTTTGTTCTCCTTTTTCTCTCCTTTTTCGCTCCTTTTTGCTCAAATGGCGGGGAAACGGCAAAAAGGAAAGAAAAAGGAACGAAAAAGGAGAGCAAAAAGGAGCGAAAAAGGGCTACTGTGAACAACCCTAATCTATAGCATCTTTTTACCTTCGACATTGTCTTGCACCCCGCCGCCGCCGTCGTGCGCCTCCGCTGTCCGTTGCACTGCCACTGTTCGGCAAATTTCGGTCCGCCCGCTTTTGATAAGTCAGCGTTACAAAAATTACCGCCAGCTCTCCGTCAAGACAGACGAGAAATATGTAGGTATCAACATCCGAACAGACACCAGGAATATTCTGGAAGACCACTACAAAGTCAAGGCACGCACTGCTCGCTATTGTGGACATCGGATCATGGCAATAGAGGACATGACGGGAAGGCTAACGCCAAAGGAGCTTAAACAGCTATACATGGCTCGCGTCGACTGCCACTTAATCCACGATTGCGAAGTGTCACCGGATAGTGAAGACGTGCACGTCATGGAATTATGCAAAGTTCAAATCAGCTTCATCCGCCAAATGCTCAATGTTCACCGACGCTCCATGATTGCTCCTCTATTCACGGAAACTGGGATAATGCCTCTACGAGTCCGCCGCCTTCTACTCGACTTCAGTCATCTGATGTACTTTCTTGGTCTTAATAACGACACTTATGCTCGCGCCGCACTTGACAATTCTATCGAACTTTCCGGCAAAGGTAAAAAATCGTGGGCCAAAGATCTAATCAAAGCTGCCTCGAGACTGCCGTTCCACTGCCCAGAACTCGTTCTCACACATTCTACTGCCATCAGAGACGTTGAGAACTATGCTAAACTGGTCCAGAGACTTCTGCGGGAATGGTTACAAGGTGAAATAGACTCTTCCGACCGTGACAAGCTGTACCTATTACACGGCCGGCGAGAACCACAAAAAGACAAGGGACCTGCTCAAGTAACCTCCTGCATGCGGCACTATTTAACTATGGTCAAGACTCAGAAACACCGAGAGGCTATAACCTCTATGTTACTGTCGTCCCATTTGTTAGCCGTGGAAGTCTTGCGCTACGTCAATCACGCGTACCAACCAGTGCCCAGATCGGAGCGGCTGTGTAGGTTTTGTAGGAAAGAAGTCGAAACTCCAGAACACGCATTGATTACCTGTGAGACATTGGAAGCCCTGGTTGAATTACGCGTAAAATTTCTGGCAGAACTCTTCACCACCCTACCAAACCTTCAGCAGCAGATGGCTGAACTCTCAAATACCGAGTTCCTCAAAGCTATCATTTATCCGAGATCGACGATTGCGCTGGTTGCCAAGTACACGTTTGAAGTCTTTGAGGTTTATTACGCTGTTCCCGTGTTTCGATTGGTCGCTTGAGGCTGGACCTAGTTTGATGTGCTAGTTCTTCGATGTTTTCTTGTTTTCTTCTAGTTCCACCGCGGCGAGTTCGACGTTTCGACCGAAGGCTGCGACCGTGAGCTCGGCTATGAGGATGCAGGGAGGCCCAGGGACGATGGTGTAATTACTAGTGCGTGTACACCGGGATACTTTCTGGAAACCGGCGTTCCTAAGCGGGACCGTGCCGTGTAAATCTACCTACGTACGTACCTACCTACCTACCGCTGGGCCAGAATTAGTTCAGAATGCACTGGGCGCAACCCAAACTCAGAATATTCGAATATTTATCCGATTGATAGAGTCGCACTATTGGGCCGATCGGGCCACACTCGATGAAATTCTCATTCTGCCGCGCCAGAATAAAGACCGTGAAGTTCAAGACTGCACTGAGCGCAACCAGAGCGGCCCGGAGATTCTGAGACGGATGTCGAGTATTGATGACCAGAACTAGATCTGGATGTAGATCTTCCTCCGCCAATTACAATACAACGATCAAATCGAGGTGGGACGATGAATACTGACTGTCTCACGCCGGGAGAACGAGAGCACCTTGGGGAAAGGGTCGGGCCATGATGAAGGTGAGCGAAATGGTATCATCCCCAAGGTGATTATTATGTGCGACCTGCGATTCAGGCCATGTTAAAACGGGTCGGTTGAGTAGGGAGTGGGGGGCGACAACGGATCTTATGTCGGCCGCCAGATATCAGTAGTCTATCTAAGTTCGTGAAAAGTTTTAGTATCAGTAGTAGTAGTCCTTCATCATAAACACAGCACCGCGCCGAACAGCGCGAGCGCCGCCGCGAGCACGGGCACGGGCAAGGACCCTCGCAGCGCGCGCGCGCCGCCAGTGCCGGTCGTCTCGCTCCCGGACCCCGAGCTCGATGAGTTGCTCACACCGGACTTGGTCGTATGGTTCGCGATGTCTGTAAGTAGCACGTCAGCGCAGGCAAGTTAAGGGCAGGGAAGGGGTCGCACAGGACGCGAACGACTGCATGGTGTAGTTCGTCTCCACATAGGGCTGCGTCTTGTTCAGCGCGACCCCGACCGGGACGATGTGCTGCGCGCGGGGCGTCAGTAGCTCGCTCGGAACGAGGGACGGGTCAACGCACGTCAAACACCGCAGCGAGCTTCGGATAGTTATCGATCGCCGTCTGCATCGTGTAGTTGTTCAGCTCGTGTGTCAGGATGATCGTGCCGATCTGCATGCAGGCCGTGTCAGCCGTCAGGCCGTACCCACAGAGGAGGAGGCACGCACACTATCAAATGCCCCCGCGCTCGCATTCGCCATGAGCGCGTCGTAGTTCGCCTGCACCATATCCGCCGTGACGCCGTTCTCGCCCACCTCCCAGTCGTTGGCGTCGTACTTCCAGATGATGGTCTCCAGCCCGAGCTGTGAGGCGATGTACCGGATGCGGTCGTCGACATCGCCAAAGGGGGGCTGCGGGTGGGGTCAGTATGCCGCGAAGGAAGGAGGAGAAGCAGGGAGCAAGAGGGAGAGTAAGGAGGGAGGAGGAAAACGTCGAGGGATTCATGGACCGCAAAGTTCCGGCACCCAAAAGCCAGGATCAGCGAGGAAGGATGGACCAGCACAATGTGCAGGGGCTCGGGCGGGCGCAAGGAGACTGACAGGCTCTGAAGCTATGAACCACGCGAAGGACTTCGTCCTCCGCCCGCGCAGCGAACGCAGATCCACAGTAACAACGCAGAGCGCCTCGACCATAACGTGCGCGGGTGCACCTGCAAAGAAATGGGAGACGCCCCCAGCACCCTCCGCCCGGCTCCACTGCGGGCCCTGCGTCTAACCCGCGAGCGCGCGTCCGCTCTCGTATCTCTCCCCTCCCAAAGGACCCGACGCGAAACGAAAACCCCACGTACCCGCCAACACGTCGGCGTGAACCCCGTCACGAGCTTGATCGCCTCCATCGTGTAGTACAGCTCGCCGAACGCGCCCTCGTTCGAGAAGGCCGTCATGTAGCGGTGAGACCAGGTGTCTGCGGGCAGGAAAGAGTCAGCGAGCGCGTTGGAAGGAGGAGGGAAGAGGAAGAAGAAAGAAGAGCGATGAACGACCGCGCCCCATCCCGACGTCAAGCCTCGGGCAGTCAGGTCTACCTCCAGTCAAGGACTCGTGCATCTGCATCCTCCGGGCAGCGGAGGCGCAGACCTCCGCGCACCCCCGTCGCGCACCGACTTGCAGAAACAGCATCCCGACGGTGAGGGAAGGGCCATCGTCCACTCGCCCGACCTCGCGCACTCCGCATCCCAGTTGCGCGCAAGGCGCTGCCTGCGTCAGCGCACCACTGACGGCCCATAGTTCCCGCGAAGAGCACGGGCGCGCCCGCTCCCTCGCCGCGAGGACACGGAGCCTACAGAGCGCGCCGCGCGCGTCCCCTTCCACGCCCATCTGAGCCTCGCCTCCAGCCCCGCAGACGCGCGGCCCATCGTTCGCGCAGCACCAATCGCCGATCGCCGTCCACCGACGCACACCATCCCCGTCCACTCGCCCGCGCTTCCCCTCCGCCTCTCTTCCGCCTCCCTCCCTTCTCCCTCCTCTACCTCCCCTCTCCCAAATCCAAAACAAGGACGAGCATCATACTCACGCACGCAAATCTCGTGCCCGTCCGCCACCGCGCGCTGCGCCTGGAGCGGCCAGTCGAGCACGTTCGACCCGATGAAGAACATCGCTGCGAAGTCAGTTAGCGTTCGTTCGTGGTAGGCAAAAGGGGGAGGTAAAAGGGAAGGCACGGGGAGGGGTAGGGGAGGAGGAAGGGAGGGCACGTAGAAGGATGGGTGGAGGGGAGGAGGGAGGGAGGGAGGGCGCAGCGCGAATGGCGGGAGAGGGAGGTGCGGAGAGGCAAAGGAGGGTGCACGGAAAGACAAGGGAACGGAAGGGAGGGAGACAAGCGCGACGCGGGGTTTGGCAGGGGCGGGAAAGGGGATGGAGGGTGGACAAAAAGCTACGGAAAGACAGAGGAAATGGAAGGGAAGGGAGGAGGGGGGTGCGGGGGTGTGGGAGGAAAGAAGAGATAGCTCGAAGGCTGGAAAAGGGGTGGAGAGTGGAGGCGCAGCACGGACTAGGGTCTTTGGCGGAGGAGGGAAAGGAGATGGGGAGTGGGGTGAGGGAACGGGGGGACGATGGACGCAGACGCAGCGGGAGAGGAGGAGAAGGAGGAGATGGGCAGTACGCCGGCGAGAGGAGGAGGATGGGAAGTGGGGTCGAAGGGGTAGTGTATGAATGGACGGGCTGCACCCCCCAGAATGCAAGGGACGAGAACGCGAGAATACGGAGAGAACGAGGGGCGCGGGTGTGGGGGAGCAGAAGGAGCGCCGCGTCGGCGGGAATGGGAGAAGGAAAAGGGCAGGAGGGCAGGAGCGAGGCGCAGACGAAAACCGCGCCGAAGACGGGGGGATCGAATCGCGGAGACATAACGAGCCAGCACGCACTAGCTTTCTGCTTCTGCTCCGTCAGATAGTCGTAGAACGCGTTGTGCGAGCAGTTGGGCCCGTCGTCGAAGCCGTAGCCGAGGGTGCGGGGCTGGGGAGGGAGGTTAGCGTGGTGAAGGGGGTGGGGAGGGGAGGGAGGAGGAGGAAAGGGGGAAAGGAATAAGAGGCACAAGACAGGGAAAGAGGAGTGATAGCGAAACTGACAACGGGGACCGCAGCCGATGGGTCGATGTACAGGGACGACGCTCGGCGCGCGCTCTCGTCGCGACACGGCTCTCCCGTAAGCCAGCCACCGCGCGCCCGCACCTCCCCGCCGCAGGGACATCGATCCCAATCGCACGCACCTGCGACACCTGCGCGCGCGCTCCCTCACACCCACGCTCAAGCCCACGTCCCACGGATGAAGGCCAGCGCGGAGATGCGGCGTCCCGACGTTGTCCCGAGCGCTGTGCCGAAGCGGGTACCGGAGGCCCACGATCGTAAGAGACTCGCCGGCCCGCGCCACGACTAGGTAAGGAAACGAAGTGGCCACTCTAACTTTCCAGAGGACGCAACGCGCAAAGGAATGAGGAATGAGTACAGGAGATAGGGGCCACTAGAGCGCGCGTCGATGGGCGGTACCCGCTTCGGCAAAAAGACATACAAGGGGAAGGAGGAGAATTGGATGTGCATGCGCATGTTGCCCGCGGGGCCTGGGGTGCACGAAAGAAGAGATAGTAGATCGAGGACTCCGAGAGACGGGTGGACGTGCCGCGGGGGCGAGCTGAACGCGGCACGGGAAAGAATCCGGGCGCGGGTGCGCCGTTACTGCGCGCCCGAAGGGAAGACTCTGGGACGGGGGCAATGATCGAGGGGCAGGCACACCCCCTGCATCGCAGAAGAACAGAGCAAGGAAGAGAAATAAAACCTCATGCCACCAACAAAAGGAAACGCCCGAAGCCGAGAGAGCGAAGAGAACGAGGGGAAACGAGAAACAAGTAGGAAGGAACGAGGAGAAACGAGTAAAAGCAGAAGCACAACACACTTCAGGTACACTTGCCACGTCCTTGTCGAGCCCGCTGAGCTTGGGCGTGACGCACTGGTGGTACGTCCACCAGCAGTCGGGGTCACTCGTGTTGTATGTCGGCGTGAAGCTGGAGAAGTCGCCCGCGAGGGTGCCCTTTCCTCACTTCAACTCGAGCTCGATAAAGAGGAAAGGAGGCAACCCACCTTAGGCGCGATATTCGGGATGCTCGCATTCATAGCGAGGAACTTCGCACGGCCGACGGTGTCGTTCGTCGGGACACTCGAGACGGGTTGCCAGATCGTCGGGAAGGACGCCTTGGCGGCGGTCACTGGCGCGTACGAGTATGCCGTGCATTCTACCGATGGGTCTACACATCCCAATAGAAAATGCCACTGAGCCTCGCTCAAAACATGGAAAAAGGGAACGCACCGGAAATCACCGCCTCCTCCGCCTCCGTCGTGCGGTCCTGCGCATGGACGTGCGCGCCACCGCCCAATAGCAGCAGCAGTGCAAGCCTCTGTGTACACGAACCCCGTATACGCATTATCGCAGTTAATCTTCAGGGAAAGTGGGAAACGAGCGGATGGATGGGTGGATGAAGGAGAAGAGAGAAAGAAGGAGCTTCAGCGGGTCATCCATTTGTCGTGCGCGGAGCCGGCCAGGGGAATTCAAAAAAAGTTATTTTGGATGCAAGCAGGAGAGAGAGCTATGAATAGCACACGTGCCGCTCGGCCGCTTGATCGTTGATCAGATCATAAATCGCATCAATCACGCTTCATCATCAACGCGTCTCCTGCCTCAGCGTCTCCTTCACTCTCCTTCACCGTCCTTTATCTTCCCTCAGGCATCGATGAGATGCGCAGACGAGCGCGACGAGGACGATAAAACGGCCTCGCAGCACCCGCAGCCATGTAACCACGAATTCGAAATTCCCTCGCCAGGACGACGTCCTAGGCGTTAGAATTTCTAAGCATGGTACAGACTAACCTGTTTCAAATTTAAGAAGCCCCGCCACCATAAGCTCGCCACAGATCTACCAAGGTCGCGCAAGCTACAGTCCACCGCTACGTAGCTTTTGTTAAATTATGCGAGCTTGGAGAGCACTGTGAATTTCGAAAAAAGAAATTGGGAGGAAGGGCTCTGACCTAGCCCGGACCTCCCACCAAATGATTGACTGGCTGATTTATTCAAAATAAATTGCAGATGTGATTCCTTTCTCCGCTAGGTCTCCTTCCTACCTCGCAACCCCTAGATTCATCCCAGACTTTTTCTGCCATCTTCGAGCAAGGGATAAAAAACATTGAAATTCTCACTACATGACCTAGCCCGGAGTCGATCCAGGAACTCCCACTGACTCCAACGTCAGCACAAGCCATAGATTGTGGGTGTGGTTCCGTTCACTACTAGGTCTCCTTCCTACCTCCCAACACCTGTACTTACCCCAGACATTTGCTGAATCTTCCGAGCAAGGGCAAAAAGGTCCGCCAAACAAGAGCTATGACCTAGCCCGGAGTCGAACCAGGAACCCCCACTGACTACGAAATGATCCTGCACGATAAACCATAGATTGTGGGTGTGATGTCCTTCACCACCAGGTCTTCCTCACCCCTCTCAGTACTTGTATTTATCCCAGACTTTCTGCTCTGAGCAAGGGATAAAAAGCTGATGCTCGCCCACGTATGACCTAGCCCGGAATCGAACCGGGAACTCCTGCCAAATCACCCAAGTTGCCCACGTCACTGATTTCAGGTGTGATCCTTTCACCACTAGGTCTCCCCCATCCCTCTCAGTGCCTCCATGACCGCCGACTTTTTCTGGGCTCTCGGAGCAAGAATGAAAACGATGCATGCTCACGCGTTCATGACCTAGCCCGGAATCGAGCCGGGACCGCCCACTGAATTCAGAATCTATCCAGAAGAGGAATGGATCGTGGGTGTGATTACTTCACCACCAGGTCTCCTTTCTCCTTCTCGACACTTGGATTCGTGCTGGACTTTTGTTGCTTCTCTGAGAAAGTACCATAAAAAAGCTGCAAGGCCATCGTACGACCTAGCCCGGAGTCGAACCCGGGCCTCCTGCAGATGCCAACACGCAAGCAACGTATAGGGCGCAGGAGTGTTTCCCTTCACCACTAGGTCTCCTTTCCACCCCTCAGGCGCTCTATTTATACAAGAATTTGTCTGCTCCACCATAAAAATTGTCAAGCAACGACGTCACGACGTAGCCCGGACTCGAACCGGGACCTCCTGCATAGGCAGTGTTCTGGAGACTGACTGGATGACAGAATACAGGTGTGTTTCCTTTCACCACTAGGTATCGCTTCTCCTGCTCCGTAACTGTATTCATCCCAGACTTTTTCTGCTCTCTTCGAGCAAGAAATAAAAAGGCTCATCAAGACCGCATGACCCAGCCCGGAGTCGAGCCGGGAGCTCCTGCATAGACAGCATTCGAAGTCTGGGATGACAGACCACAGGTATGATTTATTCAGTCATTCACCACTAGGTCTTCCTTCTACCGTGCAAGACTAGTTGTTCTACTTCTTTTTTTGTAACTTAGGATGCAGAAATTGTGCTGCGCGGGCCCGCTCGACACTGGACGCGGCGCGCGCGGCGAGGGGCACTGCTGAACCTCCGCTCACACACGAGGTTAACGTGGTGGCTTTTCACGGCTGCTGCAGGCGATGGCGCGATCCTGGACGTGCGCACGGGGCGCGGCGCTGGTGCGGGGGCGGCCGCGGACATTGATGGTAGAAAGGAGCCTAGAGTAGGCCTATGTAGGGTAGAAATACGAACATCTCAAGGTGACATTCGGGAAGAAACTGAAAAGGTAGTACGGCCAAACTATTACCCTTTAATGGCCTCGCGAATGGCCTGTCTGTGTTCTGTGAGCTGTTGCCCACCGCCGAAGGCCTTATTGGGGTGGTACCCGTCGCAATACGCCCTCAGTTCCGGATAAAGTTGTTGATAGCCGTTACATCCATGAGAGGCGTAGGCGTCTGCAGTGAATGACGAATCAGATGAGTATGTATCATCAGTAAGATTTGGGCTCACATTAGCGTTTGCTGACGGGAGTGTGCCATCAGGGAAAGGGACAGGTACGAAAGGTACTGGCCTGCCATCGCCCAAGGCCCGATTTTAGTTCTATAGGATAGGATCGTTTGTAAAAAAGGGGTAAAGCAGTTCAACTCGACTGACTATTGCGGTAAAAATAGCGACTCCGTCGATCTTAGCGTCAACCCCATCGAGACACGTCTCGATAGCGTCGAGACGGGTGTCGATGGCGTCGAGACGGGTTTCGATGACGTCGAGAAGGGTGATGATAGGTTGGAGGGCCGCATGAATGGCTGCAAAAAAAACACGGCGACGCAGTGGCTGACAATTGTGATGAGGAAAATTCAATGTGGTTGAAGGTAAACGACACACCACCACCAGATGCGGCAGCGAGAAGTGAGTCAGCATACACGAGGGCGCCGACCGTTGTGCGGTCATCGATTTGATTGGGGTGTTCTTCTGCAACGACGTTAGAGGGTGGCGTGGTGGTGGGGGGGGAGTCGTGTGGGTCGCGCGCGCGTGATTGGTCCGGTCACACGGCATCTCCCGATCATTGAAATTCAAACTCTTCAAAAACTCTTGCAATTAACTTGTCCTCTTCAACGCGTCAGCTGTAGATCTCAGAGGCCACAAGGATCAATTTAAGGTGCCCGTCCACAACCTTTCCACCATGTGTGTATCTGCCTTCCCGCTCAATTGGACTCCTTGGAGCCCGACATTGGTAGCTATCTTGCCTACAACTGAACGCCCCGGGGTCAACTTTAGCTTGAATTTCTCACTTATATCTCTCCTTCAAAGCTCGCTGTTCGTGGCTCGGTTTGCACGCCTCCACCGACCCCATCTTCCTCGGAATCGTCATTTGTCCTGCAATTAGACCTCCTTCCTTTCTCGCGGACAAACCGGCCATTCACGGCCAGAATCGTGGTCGGCGTCGAGCCTGCCGAATTCTCAGACTTTCGCGAAATCATCACCGGCCAGCCGCTCGACAACGAGAGGATCATGGGTATGCCCGGTATGGTGCAGATAAACACGTTCGCGCCGTCCACCGCAGAGATGTCGCCGATGTGTGGCGGACTACGACAAATTCCGTAAATAACGTGGCGGCTTCGAAAGGCGCGCGGATGCTTGGTGGGGATCGTGGAGCTCGCCAGCGATGGCCAGCTCAGCGTGAGCTCCGTAATAATAGCGCCGTTAACGTTGTCGCGTGTCCGGTCACCGGGAAGGTGCAGGAGGTAATCTAAATAGTGATGAGCGAACGAAGATGATACGTAATGGGTAATACCTGTTGTTCCGTGGACCCAGTCACTAACTTCGAGAAGGATGAGATTGCGTGATTTAAAAGGGTGCAGCAATAGCGAGGCTGGAGAGTAAAGCTCAGGACGAAATGCCAGGTCATGTATGCAGGATGTGTTTGGTATTGCAATAAGCTCCATTCGTCTGACGGATTTTGGGGGATGGACGTCCTGTAACGTAGTACGAGGCAGTGCGAGCCACATGTGGCTTCACCCTGGCGTTAGAGCGACGACTACGTACGACTCAGATCCCCCGGCAACCTTCAGGTTCCTGTAGTCGGCACAAGTGAATCGAGGCGGTATTCCATCAGTAGGAAGGATCTGGAATTCTGCTTTGCAGGTTATCCTCATTCCAAGCTGGGTCGGCCAGGTCTGCCTCTCCCTGGGTAGTAGCCTCTCGACGTCGGAGCTAGTGAGACTGCATGAACAGACCAGAATGCTTGCAGAGATGGAGCAGAGATGGAGGTTCGTAGTGTCGGCCGGGATCATCGTCCGATCAAGCGTGATCTTTACATAATCGGCCGACTCATGCCGACCTAATGCCGACCTCCGAGTCAAACCTCACTTCGAATTTGTTCTTAAGTCCCTCAGCTTCGCCACCCGGCCCACTTGGTCACCGCTTCAAACCACCCCGGAATTCCAGCTCTGGCCAAGCAAGGTCTCTCAGACAGCACCACCGGACCGGAAAGCTGTATTCACAATGTATTGAGTCATTGTATTCATCCCTGGAAGTCGTGGACCGTCGCGTTCGAATCCTCATTTCCTCAAAAATCAACATCTAGATATCGCTGCATCGTTTTACCTTTTCTTAGTACCGTACCACGAGGTGCCCATTTCCATACCACAGATTTGATGCCCCAAATGCATAGCCTCATGCGTTTACCGATGGCGGCAGGGCCCGCATCTTCACTGTGCAGCGCAGTCGCATCGATGAAACCTCCTCCAGGTGATGGACTACTAATTATGGCTAGAAATTATGTGTCATCTCTGTTATGTCTGCGCTCTCCAGGTCCAACACTACAGTATGCACCTACCGATTCACGCAATGATCACTATGCTCCCATCACGATGTTTATCCCATCTGAGATCTCCCCGCATATCTTCTACCCACGACGAGGATGTATCCGTCTACTGTCTCGCATCCTCTCAGCTACCGATATCAAGCCCAGGAGACGCGTTGATTGTGGTTCAAAGATGGTCTGACACATTTGGAGTCCTACTGGCCGTATTCCGATTAGTCCACAAGAATTGGGTTAAGCAAGGCGACCGATATCAAGCGGATCAGGTAAGCAATGGAATATAAGTACTCAGCTCACTCAGAATATCCTGCATTCCAACTCCTTTTTTCCTTCTCGACCTGGTGTCCTCCACTTGACGTGATTATCTTCTTTCAGCCCCTTCGCCCATTTCTTCCATGGCCCGCATCATCCTATCTCTCGTTTCTCTTCTGTGCTTGTTCCAGGCTTTGGCTGGTATGCTATAATTACTCATCCGCCATCTGTATGCTGAGATACCTGTCCCAGCGCCCCTCAACCAACGCGCCGTCGCGTCGAATCCCGACTGCAATAAAGCCAACGGCCAACTCGGCGGAGGCCTCCTCTCAGCGCGCGTATTTTTGGCCTCCATCAATGCCGTGTATGTTTTCTTCCGATTTCGGCGCTCCCGCCTCTAATCATGTCGCAGGAACGATGTCGTCGACCCCCTGCCCTTCCTGACCGCGCAGATTGCCCTCCTCAATGTGTCGACCGTGTCGAACAAGCTCGCGCTGAGCCTCCTAAGTAACGAGCCGCCCACCCCCGACAACACGCAGGCGCTCATTCTCAGCGGGCTCAAAGCCGCAGAGACGGTGCTCTCCGGCGTGGCCTTGTAAGTCGCGCGCGCGCCATTGCGATGCCAGACTAAATCATGTACGCGCCCAGGGTCAACACACAGAGTAACGGTACGGCAGCGGTGAACCTCGCAAGGGCGAACTCGTTCCTCGCGGAGGCCATAGTCAATGCGCAGCAGGCCGTCGATCTCAACTGCACCACGGTCGCGGTGGCACCCACTGCGGTTACGGCAGTCGAAGGTGCTACCTCCACACGTGTGTTCGGCACGCCGTATGACACCCGGTGATTTTTTGACTGGTGCCTCGGGTTTTCGGATGAGGGTGAAGCTGTGGAGCATATTTCTTTGAGCAGATCGCAGATGTTGCTTATATATAATATTATTATAATATATGTAGCTGCAATACACCGAGAGTCGCGTGAAACGGCCCCGGAAGACTTCATCCAAAACTTGGGGACAGACATACCTATACAATATGGGACTTGGATCTCTATTCACGTTCATGTTCGGCAGCTCGCGATAGCTGGTCGTTTTTTGGTTGTTTTCGCTCAGGAACTTGACTTGGAATAATTGAAGAATGAATGACGATTTCGTGTGGCAATAATTGGGATCACAGGGAAGTCAACAGGAAAGGCAAGTAAACATGAAGAAGTGCTCAATGTTAGACGTTGAGCGTTGAACGGTTCAAGTTGGTCAGGGCCGATGGTCCGAGTAGGTCCGAAGCGGCAAATTTCGGTCCGAGCTGTTCCGAATCGCGTGGCTTCCGTGACTCTTCGCCAACTCTTCCGAGCTGGCGGGCTTTCCTTCCTTCCTCCAGCTTCCAAGCCACAGCGCCTCTCGAGCCACGAGACGGAGTATCGAGTGAACAAATAAGTCTCACTGTGAAGACTGCTTTGCCACAGGACCAGGACCAGCGCTTCGGCCAACATCATGACTGAAATCGGTCTTGCCTGTGCGTCTGTTGAACTCGAGTCTCGTTTCCAGCTAACGAAACAACCGAAGCTTGGGCCTCCCACCCCAACGGCTCTCTTGAAATGCCACCTTCAAAATCTGCACGAAGAGTCGCTCGCGCTCGCATCACAGAACTCGACTCCCAAATCAATGCTCTACAGCTTTCGGTTCAGGCGTTGTCCGCCGAGCGAGCTTCATGCGAAACTCTACTCGACACATACAAATATCCACTTCTGCACTTGCCGAACGAAATCATCTCCGAAATATTCCTAAATTTCCTGCCATCTCCACCGGAACGTCCCCCCGCAGTCGGGCCCCTTTCGCCTTCTTTTCTGGCCCAGATCTGCCGAAAATGGCGGGACATCGCATTCTCTACGCCCTCGATGTGGAGCGCACTCCAGCTGAATCTCGATCGTAGGGATTTGCGCGGGCAGCAACTTTATTTCCTACAGACGTGGTTGGAACGATCCAAGGACTGCCTTCTCTCTATCGCACTCGAGTGCAGTGGAGCAGAGTTTGAGGACGACATATTTGAGAACGAAATGGGCATTTCTACGTTCGTTAAAGCAATTGTTCGCCATTGCGCGCGCTGGGCCGACATGACACTCATTCTTCCTGCGGCGGACCTGCGTCTCGTCCAGGGAGACATGCCACAGCTCCGAAACCTGACCTTCGGCCCACACAAAGAACTCGACCCCGACGCCCCGGAGGCGGCGCGGGTGGTAGCATTCGACCGGGCACCCAACCTCACGAATGTCATTCTTTCAACCTGTTTCAGTCCCTTCATTTTCACATTTACGTGGTCGCAAATTATCACTCTCGCGGGCTGTCTCTATGATGACGAGACAGTTGAGGTTTTACGTCACACGACGAGCCTCCAGGACTGCACACTCAGGTTGTGTACTTTCATAAAACTCACCCTGCACACCATGGTCCCTGCCCTCCTCCATCTCACTTCCCTCAAAATCGTTACACACATGAATAGATGCTGTGATGAAGCTACCATACATCTCCTAGATTCGCTGACGCTGCCAGCCTTGCAGCGGCTTCATTTCGATGAGAACATTCTCGGCATTGAACCGGACCTGACCATCCCATCATTCATGGCGTTCATGTCCCGAATTCGGGACTTGAAGCTGTTGGAAATTACGAATTCAGCCATGCCTCAGGGTTTCTATCGCGCAAAGATCCAGGGTTCGGGGTTGGAGATAATTCAGAGTTCCCGGTACTAGTAAATGGAATGAACCTGTACGGCCTCGGATGTAACGTCGCCAAAAGCAGATGTAGCTTTATTTGCAGCATCTGTGCTCTGATGTCAGAAAATATGGCCTAGGCCCGCACCTGTGCCAACCCCTATCTTCCAGCTTCTGGATTCGCTGACGCTGCCAGCCATGCAGCTCGTCCGCCTCGACGAGAGTGCTCTCAGCTATGAACCAGAGTTAAACATGCCATTATTTGTCGCGTTTATGTCGCCGATTCGCGATTTGGAGCTACTGAAAATCACGAATTCAACCATGCCTCAGGGCTTCTATCGCGCAAATATCCAGGGTTCAGGGTTGGAAATGATTTAGAATAACTAAATATATATTTTGAGATCGGGCATTTCCGCCAGGCCCTACAAAGGTCAACACATCTTAGACCTCGGCGATACTGCACGTACAGGTGAGAGACGACATGGAGATGTAGAAAAAGACACACCTCGACGATGAGACTGTCCCATCTGTAACAGGGGCCGGGGGCGATAAACCCGGGATGGGACACGAGAATGGAGCGCGACGGTGCTGATCCCGAGAGACACGGCGCATGCGGCGTCTCGTCACTGCGGGCGTAGCAGTAGCACCGTCGCCAAAGCATTTCTGCCCGTATCGCTCAGCTCGGCGCCAGAGGTAACACAAAGCGAACTAACCTTGAAGATCTGGAACCTCTTAGTGAACAACGAGACGCTCGCAAACTTGTCAAACAGGTCTTGAAATTTGGGCTGAGTCGGGCGGCGTGCAAGGACCAAGGGGGAAGCTCACCGAAGAATTTGCCGTCCGCACCGGCATTCACGTCGACGCCTCCGACAACCTGAACGCAGCCCCCGAACGAATCGCTGATAGTGGCATCGTCACGCTTGGCGGTTGCGGCGGGGACGGTGGTGTTGGCGGTTTCATCACTCGTAGGGAGCGTCACATTAGCAATGGGCTGCGTGATCTCCGCCGAGGCGTCGAGACTCAGCACCAGCGCCGCACTTGTGTCAAGCGCGAGGAAGATCGTTGCATCTCCCTTGCCGCCCAGCGCTGTTATGCCGATGTTCAGCGACGGGATAAGGTGGGCGGTAAGCGTTCCTGTTGCCTGGACACTTGGGCTCGCGCTCAGCGTCAGCGCTATATTAACGTGAATTCTCCGGCAACTTTGGCATAGAGTGAGACGCACGCGTATCTCCGATGGTGAACGCCTTGGAGTCGGGCGTGTTTGAACTGTCGGGCGGGAAGGAAAGTTGGGCGTTGTTCACGTCGAAGTTTATCCCAACTGCCATATCCAGGCTGATATCTACGTCGCCAACGAACTGCGCGTCGACCTTTCGGTAGATCAATAAGCGAGCAGAAAATAAACCGCGACAGAGATGGCGAACCTGGAAGAATGGGCCGACTGTGATGACCCCGGGGAAGTCGAATCCTACGAAGACGACGAGGAATCAGGGAAATCAGAACGGAGGGAAAATACCGAGGTCAACATACCGGGGACCCCGACGTTCAAGAGCGTAATTTTTCCTGAATCAACATGTCCCTTCACGAGAGGAGCTGAGTGGAGCGCCACGCAATAACGCAGCGACTCACGGTGATCTCGGCCCCCACGGTCAGTACGCCTTCGACGTGGGCTGTCATACCAGCCACAGCTTGGAAGTTCGAGATCTAGAGAGCCTTAGTGTCGCGGGTGGGCAAAAAGCTTGCGGGACACACCGAGAAGGGCGCAAGAGTACCCTGCGCCGAGATGGTGAGGGCCGGTTGTGCAGTCGCATTTGCAGAGATATCCACGCTCAGCGCCGCGGACAATGGTCCACAATCCACGGATGTATTGAAGAGGTTCGTGCTCTTGCTGAACGACAGTGGGCTGATATCGAAAGTTTTGTTCCCGCCGCTAAGCAGGTCACCCGCGATACCGGCGGCCTGCACTACATCTGTGGCCACAGTTCCAGCGGCACTGGCGACATCTGGACTCGGGGTCAGGCAAGATATTGTGCCTGGAATAATAAATATGCACGTACCGGTGGCAATCTGCACGGCCTCGGATGTGACGTCGCCAAAAACAGATGTAGCTTCATTTGCAGCAGCTGTCCTCTGATGTCAGAAATAATATGGCCCAGGGACAAATGACCGCACCGGTGGCAACCCCCACAACCTCGGATGTCACATCGCCAATAACTTCTACATTCCAGGTGCCGGGTTAGATATGAGTACATTAGAATGACCTGCACGTACTAGTTGCAGCGCCCTCGATACCTGCACACGAGTCAGTGAAAAATTCAGCCGAGATTGAAGAAGGAGAGAAAGTTACCATGGATGATTCCGCCTAAGAACCCGCGCGTAAATCGGCGGGAACGCGGGATCTGAATGTCGGTGGCCGCGCCGGGGAAGTTGGCGGCATGAATTGCGATGTTGACCTTCCCAGTTCTAATTTCGGAGCATGCTTAAACAGAGGAAATGGAAACAAGAGAAGCACCGCACTTGGACCAATCCACTGCATCGAAGTTCGTGTCGAGCGCCAGTGCTTTAACGACTGGCGCTTTGCCATTGCGCCGGAAAATGCGCCCCTTGATGGAAGACGGGATTGATTGGTCGTCGGGGACCCATGCTTTCGAGACGCGCGCGAAAGCGTTCGCACCACACTGTGTGCAGAGTAATCAGTAGACAGTAGTATGCAGACAAGTGCAACAATCCACGCACATTCTCAGGGAGCCGGACGATCTTGTTCATTGCGCCGGTGTTCTGGTAAAGATGGCCACAAAGCGAGTTCGGGTCGTCTGGATCGTTCATGCACACAAGGCGGATGTTTTGGGAAAGCGCGTTCGGGTCACAGACCAGGATCTGCCAGTCCGCGGCACTCGTAATGTCGGTGATGGCGTCCTCAGAACCCCACTATCGAACGCAGAACGGCGGGTCAATTGTAATTTTTAGAGCAGGGAGACACCTTACAATTTTCATCGTGCCAGAAGACGATGCATCCGTCACCGGGAGATCTGCAGCAGACGTGGATATGCAATTTAATCGCAGGAATAAGATCGCCCACCATATGAGCATTGACCCCTGACACAGGGTATACTCCAGTCGTTTGCAGCGTTGACCGCGGCGAGGAAGGGGATGATAACAAAAACGGAGCGATGCATGGTTGAAAAAATCAAGTTGCGATTAAGAAATGACAGTCGGCTGGGGTGTCGTTCAACGACGAAAAGAACGAAGGGAGATAAGGGAAGGTGGAGAAGAGGAAAGAAAGAATGATAGAATAGCTCCCATTTCGACGCCTTTATACCGCGAGCAGCTGAAAATAAACCCTGGGATTGAGCCTCGACCCTCAGTGTGAAATGAGACGCACGCAGGATCGGCTGGAAACGGGCCGCTGTTTCAGACCAGCGGTAAGTCATCTACCGCGCTGCCGCAATCAGCGATCTTTCACGGCTTCTAACGACATGTTGCATCTGCAGGACCCATTGGGAGAAGCCGCTGTGATCAAGTAATAAAAATATAGACAATCGACGGCCATCAAAGGGTCTTGCGGTCCAGGATGATGAGTTCGAGGTCCGCTGTCGAGTCTGTATGGGATGACCAGGTAAATTTAGCATTTTTTCCTGGGTTCATGTGAAGTATCCAGGGCGTTTTTATTGAAACAAGCGGTGGACATGAGAAGGAACGAGAAACTGCCAGTTTCAAGAGACCACTGACAAGAGAAACGCCGCTGAGTGATCGCTCCGGCGCCTCGTAGTATGCTTCACGTGTAAAGGCCGAATTAAATACAAGGTTCGGAATGGAGGGAAACGCGACGCGGTAGGCGGACCGTGAAACTGATCGAGTCCCGCACTGGTAGCATCCATGTCCAGCTGGAATATATAAGTATTTTGCTTTGTCCACGGAGGATTAGAAGCCGACACACATTAGAGCGCCTGAGCACGACTACATCTCCATCGTCTGAATCCATCGCCGACGTCTGGAATTCGATCATGCGGCCGAGGGATTCAGGATTCGCCGCAGCGAGTGCGCGTGATCCATAATTGCTGCGCCTTTCGTAATGCTGTTTCGCCAGGTTCCCAGATGCCACGGGAGTTATGGTTCCGTCCACGATATCGCAGTGACGATGAGCTCGCAGGATCGCAGCGACCAGGGCACAGATTTCGCGAAGCGTGGAGGTGAAAGTAGAAGAAGAGATGGCCATACATCTGTATTTGGCAAGACACTGGGATAAGCGACGCGCCAAGACCAAGTCCAAGGAGGATAATAAAAGTTCGAGTTGCATTTGGAGGTCAGGGTGTTTCACACATGTGCCCCAACTTGAGCCTCAACTCCGACCCCAACTCGACCAAATCGGGGTCAAGTTGGGGTCAGGTTGGGGTCGGAGTTGGGGCTCAAAAAGAGATGTTTGAAACACCCTAATGATACGCACATCGTGTAGATTGCACCCGGACTTTGAAATAAACGATACAAGGGCGCCGATAGGGTCAACCCGGAGGAAGACTTCAGGCAATTGTAGGGTGCGAAAAGTCGGAAGAACGAAACTCTCGAGATGTCCTGGGGTCCAAGATCGTCGTTCAACTTCACGAAAACGAGTGATTCCAAGGAGAGCAGTTTTAAACCGACTGAATGAGGAGTGTATTCCTCGGCGCAGGTTGATGGATTGTGTCAGGATTGGACCATATTCGGATGGGAGGATCGCATGCAGAGAAAGGGACGTCAACTGCGCCCAGAGTACAATGATGGCGGAAGCAGCCATGTGGTTGAGAGCGACAGTCCGCAGTAGAGGTGCCTTGTAAAATACGCGAGTATTCGAGATGAGAGCAATGCTTGTTTCAAGGGTCAAGTTGAGGTGGCGGAGGGAAGGCATTGCGCCTTCGAAATAGGCGAGGTTGGATAAGGATATTTGCAGTTTCAAGTGTTCGCAACGTGCGCAGTAAGGAGTGATTTCCTTGAGGCACCATCCGAGGGTTGAAGTAGAAGAAATGGTCCATTCGGAGAGTAAGTGGGCAACAACGGGATCTGGCGACCAGAGATCGCAGGAGATCTGGCGTCATTCCATTCACTAAAGATATGGAGCTCCAAAGTGCAGGACTCGACAACGCAACTTCCCTCCATTTGCGACAGATATGGGTGAGAAGATTCGGCGAGAGAATCCCTTTGTGGGAGGGCAGAGAGGGTAGACTGGGAGGAAACGGATGAAGCTCTCGGACCTGATTCAATTCGTTGGGTAAAGTTAAGATGGGGTATTTGAATTATTCGAGTCGTGTCTGTGGCACCCTTTCGCATCGCAAAGAGCGAAGATTGCGCTCCAATCTCAGGATTTCTGTGTCTATCTTTGCGATACGAGCACGATCCTCCGCGGTCGTTTTGCCGCTGGCATAAGTAGGGGCACCTGCGGTAAGTCGGTTTCTCTTCAGAGTGGTAATGATGAGCCTACTATCCTCCGCCTCGTGGGCCCAAGTGGTGACTGTGACTTGGAGGCTAGAGGAAACAAAGATTTGAAAGCCTAGGCCGCTTGCAAGACGCAGGCACTACTTATCACGCGGCTCGGAACATCTCGGACCGGCACTTGCCGCTTCGGACCATCGGACCGGTGTATTCAAGTTGAACACTTCACAAACTTCAGAATTCCGAGTTCCTTTTCGAATCTTAGCTCTCCCAATATTATTTTGCTGCGTGACCGTTTTTTTCATTCCTCAATCCCCCACTCCTCAATTGAATTCATCACCTTGCGTCATCTGTGCCGGTGTTCTTTCTTTGTGCGGTCGCGTAATGGAGTTGTGCGCTCCAGGTGCATGAACATTGCTGTCCGGTCGGAATTCTGCAAACACCTGGATCTGGATCTTGTTTCTGAGTCTGGCCTGGTGGAGTAGGACTATTTTTTCACAGTCCGCCAGTAGTCGGTGCACCAGTAGCGAACAAATCGGGCGGCATATCTAAGTGATATGAGGTATAAAGTAGACCCAGTAATGAAATTAATCGCACCTACTCTCAATATCTCTGTCCACATCGAGTTCAGTGGGAGCTCCCGGTTCAACTCCGGGCTATGTCGTACATTGGTTGGAGTATTTTTTATTACCTGCTCGGAGAGCACAGAAAACGTCCGGTATAAATACAGGTTTTCGAAGCAAGAAAGGAGACCTGGTGGTGAAGGGAATCACACCTGTCTTCTGTCATCCATCTGTCTCTAAAACACCGTCTATGCAGAAGCTCCCGGTTCGACTCCGGGCTGGGTCATTCAAACTTTCAGTTGTATCCTTTTTTCTCTTGCTCACAGAATCTGGAAAAAGTCTGGGATAAAACGAGGGGTTAGGACGCAGAGAGGAGACTTAGTGGTGAAAAGAATCCCACCCACTCTCAATATTTCTTGCCCATGTCGAGCTCAGTGGGAGCTCCAGGTTCAAGTCCGGGCTGGGTCATGCGCTTAGGACCTTGCTTTTGTTAGACTTGATACGCAGCATAGCAACAGAAAAAGGCTGCTATAAATCGAGGGGCTGAGGAGGAGAATGGAGACCTGGTGGTGAATGGATCATGCCCACCTCAATTGACGGTTTAGAGGGAGCTCCCGGTTCGAGTCTGGGCTAGGTCATACGTTGGTTGGAGTCTCTGTTTTTACCCCTGGGTCCTGGCCCAGAGTGACAGAAAAAGTCCGGCATAAATCCAGGTCATGGTGCAGAAAGGGTAAAAATGAGACCTAGTAGTGGATGGAATCACACCCACCCTCAATTTGCCAGCAGACTGAGTTCAGTGGAGCTCCCCGTTCGATTCCGGACTAGGTCATAGGCTGTTTCGGAAGCTATGTTTTTCTCTCAGCACTCCAGTAGCCCACAGTTTGGGATGATATCTGAGTCACAAGAGGGAGAATGAGGACCCAGTGGTGAAATGAATCACATTCACTCTCCATAATACCAACTTTCCAAAGTACTAGAGGTTTAGTGGGAGCTCCCGGTTCGACTCCGGGCTAGGTCATGACTCCCTACTGAATCCCTTTTTATCCCCTCACCCAGAAAAGCAACAAAAATTCTGGTATAAATACAGGGGTTGGGCGGTAGGAATGAGACCTAATGGTGAAAGGCATCACACCCACTCAATAGATTTGCCGTAAAGGACTCAGAGGGAGCTCCTAGTTCGAGTCCGGGCTAGGTTATATGTTGCTGGTTTGTTCCTTTTTTACCCCTTGCTCAGAGCTTGGAAAAAGTCGGGTATAAATGTGGTGTTGGGAGGTAGGAAGCAGACCTAGTGGTGAAAGGAATCACGCTCATAATCTCTAAAATGTAGCGATGCAAGTGAAATTCAGTGGGAATCCCCGGTTCAATTCCGGGCTAGGTCATAGTGTTATCAATGATCCCTTTTTGTTCCTAGCTCAGGCAGACCAGAAAATGTATACAATGAGAACAGATGTTGAAAGGGAAGGAGGAAGACCTAGTGGTGAAAGGAATCATACCCACAATCAATCTGTGCAGATGCAGCAGATTCAGTGGGAGCTCCCGGTTCGACTCCGGGCTAGGTCATGTGTTATCTATAATCCCTATTTTAATTTATGGGGTTGGGCCTATGTACTCCAATTGAGCCCCGTGATGTTTGATCGTGTGTATTCCCAATTGGGCCCGAAATTGATGGTACACGACGCGTTTTCAAGATTGCGAAATCCTCGCTCACATTCAAGTAAAATCGAGCAGGCAGAACTCTTTTTAACACCCCCGTTTGTGCCCTTTTTGTGGCGAATTTTTTATTCACCTAAGTTTGAGTTGAATATTGCGCAAATGTTGAAACACTGTGCCAGATCCTGCGACGATGCCGATTTTCAGTTTCTTCACTTCACAGCGCATCACATAGATAATCTGAAGAGACAGTTCTGTGAAAGACAGCATTATCTGTGTTATATTGTAACAGATTTCCTACTTTCGTCTTTTTGACGAAGAAATTGAGGAAAATGTGGTTCTGCCCACCCATTTTGGGTGGTCCGCCATTTTCAGTTTTCTACATGTACCAAGAGGGCCATGAGAATTCTGAGTAGACAGATGTCAATGAAACTTGGACATCTGTGTTATGTTGTAATGGAATTTTGATACAACCATTTTTCATCGAGATATACGACGACGGGTAGAAATCCATGTACCGTCCCGATCGGGACTTACTTGAGAACAAACAAGTACAATTCGTCACGCGGCTCAATTGGACTAGGCCCAACCCCACTAGTATTTATTCCTAGCTCAGAGCAACCAGAAAAAGTTTGGGATAAATGTAAAGGTTCAGAGCTAGAAAGGAGACCTAGTGGTGAACGGAATCACACCCTCTCTCAATGTGTTCATCCAAATTCCCATATGATGTTCAGTGGGAGTTCCCGGTTCAACTCCGGGCTGGGTCATATTGTTGTCTCGCAGCTTTTTTTTCACCCCTTGCTCAGACATCCCAGAAAAAGTCTGCTACGAATGTAGGCCTTTCAGAGGTAGGAGGAAGACCTAGTGGTGAAAGGAATCACACCCACTCTCAATTATGAAAGAAGCGGGTACAGTGGGAGCTCTCGGTTCGACTCCGGGCTAGGTCATGGCTTGTGTTCAGCTCTGTTTTTCTCTCAGCACTCCAGTAGCCCACAAATTGGGGATGATCTCTGAGTCGTAAGAGGGAGAATGAGGACTTAATGGCACAATAGGGGAAGTCAGAGTTGACGATTCACTGTCGATTCTGGGTCGATTCGTCGTTCGATTCTGGTACGATTCTGAGTCGAGAATCACCTTCAACTTTGACCGCCCCGTTTCTGTCTTCGATTCAGGAACGATTCAAGAAACAATTTTTGTTGGATCATTAGATCAGATGTGATGATGGATTGAAAGCCGTCGAATCAGCGTCGATTCAGATTCAATTCAGTGTGTGTTCCTCCTCCGGAGGAGGAACAGCGATTCACATTCGATTCAGCGAAACTCGATTCTTGATGAAAACACTACTCAGAATCGGATCCGAATCGAAACGTGATTCGAGCGTGAATCGACGCTGATTCATCAACTTGACTTCCCCTAATGAATCACATCCTCTCCATAATACCAACTCGCTTAGGTACTAGAGGTTTAGTGGGAGCTCCCGGTTCGACTCCGGGCTAGGTCATGGATTTGGCATGCGACCTGATTTTTTTCGTCCGCATCCTTACTGCGTGTTCATACAGAACGAGTCGCGTCAGACAGACTTAGGACCTGGACATCGGAGTCGTCCAGTTTGAGGCTCCTGCGCCGGCGTTGGAGTCGTTTGGCTTGACGCTTCGCTGCCGGAATTCCACCGAGGAGGCGGGAGAGGCGGAGGAGGCGGCGGAGGCGGGTTTGAGTCGGGGATGCGCACACGCGACTCGGAGGTGGGGAGGAAAGCCGGGTCGGGGAGGAATGGAATACCAATGGGGGCGCGCACTCGGGATCGGGACGCCCTCTCATGGCAGTTCTGAGTTCTGAATCGCGTATGAACTTTGAGTCGGTAGGCCCGGGACGCCCGTTCGCAGGTCCGGCGCGCGATGCGCTTTACCTCGATAGGTCGTAATCCCGGATTTCCCCTGCGGCTCAAGCGCACGGAACGGAGTCACACTTTATGCGGTGCGTGGCCTTGAGTGCCACTTCGCTTCGTCCGGCCGGGGTAAGCACCACAAAGTAAAAATAAAAATGTAATAATAACGCACCGAGCGCAGGGATCTCGCCGCTGTCATGTCGATGTCAGAGATGTAAATGCGTAGCTGCTTGCGGCTGGAGTGAGAGTACATAGAAAGTATGCTGGTCGCGTTCGTGAGACGGAGGGGACGCGGGACGCTGAGGCGAATTTGGATTATGTGGGTGTGGGTGGATGCAATGATCGATGATCCGGCGGGCTTGGGGGTGATCTCGGGCGGGGCGGGGGTGGGCGGCACAACGAGTGCAGGAAATATACTAGGATGTAAATATAAAAGCCGCCCGGAGAGGATATAAAAAGTGCGTGCGCAGTCCGACTTTCGAGGATACTATTACTGGCGCGGAGGGGGCGTTGAGCGGCACCGAGTACACGAGACGGGCGTGCCGATGTCAGCGTCGTCTGCCGTGGCCGCCGCTGGATACATCGTGCCGTATGCTGCCATGCTCGGCGCGAGGGTGTAGGATCGGGCGGTGAATTGAGGCGCATTGAAGACGCAGTTATATATAAACGCAGAGATCATGATCACCGCGAGGAATGTGGGGAATTTATTTATGGACGTGGCGTCGCGGGGATAGGCGGCCGCTGAGGGAAGGGCTGCACTTGGAAGACGTCGGCCAAGGAGGACGAGAGAACTTGGCTGATGTCCAAGACTGCCCAAGGTGGATGGGTGGAGGAGAGCGATTGAGCGAGGGGCATGACAAACACGTAAACGAAGCCTCGCAGCAACCGTCAGTTCAACCTGCTCGTTGCCGCGGCCCGCCGTCGTCGTGCTCACCGCCGTTCTCCGTTGCCCACAACTCAGGCGCATGAAACACCATTGCGAGCTCAAACGAGGCGAGCTTGAAGTCGCCACTCTACGTCTACAAACTTCTGGGTAATCCAGACCCCACTCTTCCCACTCCCCACTTGCCACCCACTTGCCACTGTTTCGATTTCCATTCATCTTTCTGCAGGCCGCGCGTCCCACCGCCGGAGCCGAATCTGCCACGCATATTCGGCGCGCGCCTTACGCTTCCGCCGCTGGGAGTCTACGCCTCCCTCCTCCTGGTTCCTCCTACCTTCGCCTTTTATTATTTCCACGTTGATTCCCTCTTCGGTATCCACCCCATCTTCCACGTTCCGAGTTCCTCTCCCTCACTGGTGTCAATACATCGCCGCGGCTACCGCCTAGCTCCGCTGCCGCTAGAGATACTGAGTTCTGACTCCCGATGCTGGCTCCGACTCTATTTCTCGTCCCAATTGACCCCCCACTGTTGTCTCTATCTCTCTACGCCCACATATATTTCTCGCCTGCGGTTGATGTTTGACGCATGCACCATCGTTCTTCGCGCGGCCCTTTATCTATTACTTCCACTTCCGGCTATTGCTCCCTGCGCACACCGAATCTTAACTGCTCCGCAATGTCCATGATTCTGCACCCGCCTTCCCCGCGCCCTTGTTCTGCATTTGCCTGCTCAACCCTCAAAACTAAATTAACAGGCCGGCTCACCCCTATCCCAATCTCGATTCGCATCTCCGTCCGCAAAAGCCGAGTAACGCCTCTCAGGTTTCTCGCCTCGTTGTCATTACCAACGACATACTTAGCTCGCCCGGCACGACCTCTTGCTTGATCTTGGGTTTGCCCTCGCCCCTCTACCTTCATCTATCTCCACCTCTCCTCCCTCGGCTCAATCTCCTACCTTCCAAGTAACCCACACCCGGGCTGCAGAGCTTGCTCGAGACCTTCCCATCATACGTAATGGTGCGGTCCGAGTGTCGTCCTCGAGCACCACACTCGTGCAAAGTATCAGGCTCCGCGCTCGTCCAAAGTCGAAGATCAATGTCTCCCCGTGCCAGGAATCGTATGTATGTATCAGGATTTGTGGATGCTGTCGGTTACTGTCAAGATAATGCAAAGTCAAAAATCAAGTCACCCTCAGCGCGAATTCCGATCCGACAAAGGCTGCTATACATGAAGGAATTGAGCGGTAGAAGGGAGATCTGGTAGTGGACGGAATCACTCTCACAATCTGTGGTCGGTAACTGTGTCAGAACCCTTCAGTGAGAGCTCCCGGTTCGACTCCGGGCTGGATCATAGCTGGCGAAGCATTACTTACCTTTTTTCCCCCGCGTGCAGAGAGCCCTTCTGCAAAAGGCCTGTATAAATCTAGGGGTTGAGAGGTAGGAGAAAGACCCAGTGGTTAATGAAACACATCCACCCTCGATGCTTTGTCAATTTGAGTTCAGTGGGAGGTCCCGGTTCGAGTCCGGGCTAGGTCGTAACATTTGTAGCCTGTTGCTTTTTTACCCCTTGTTTAGGCAGACCAGAGAAAGTCTGGGATAAATTCCCGGACGGAAAGGGAGAAAGAAAGACCTAATGGTGAAAGGCATCCCACCTACTCTCAATATACAGGAAAGAAAGTTCAGTGGGAGCTCCCGGTTCGAGTCCGGGCTAGGTCATATGTTACCAGTATGTTCTTTTTTTCCCTTGCTCAGAGTGCCCGGAAAACTTGGTATAAATCTAGGGGTTGAGAGGTAGGAGGAAGGCCTAGTGGTGAAAGGAATCCCACCCACTCTCTATAATACGAGCGTAAGTACTAGAGGTTTAGTGGGAGCTCCCGGTTCGAGTCTGGGTTAGGTCATACGTTGGTTGGAGTCTCTTTTTACCCCTGGGCCCTGGCCCAGAGTGCCAGAAAAAGTCTGGCATAAATCCAGGTCTCGAAGGGTAGAAATGAGACCTAGTGGTGGACGGAATCATACCCACAATCAATCTGTGCAGATGCAGCAGATTCAGTGGGAGCTTCCGGTTCGACTCCGGGCTAGGTCATATACCTGGACTGGTTCTTCTTTTTTACCCCTTGCTCAGAGCCCGGAAAAAGTCGGGGATAAATGCAGGTCTTGAAGGAGAGAAAGGAGACCTAGTGGTGGACGGAATTATACCCACAATCCAATCTGTGCAGATGCCAGAGATTTCGGTGGGAGCTCCCGGTTTCGACTCCGGGCTAGGGTCATATGCTGTTGATAGTGCATTTTTCTTCCCAGCCAGAGAAACCAGGAAAAAGGATGATATTTTGAATGGGAAGGTTCAAGAGCTAGTGAAAAGAGACCTAGTGGTGGAATGCAACCACACCCACTCTAATTGTGAAAGACGGGTTACAGTGGGAGCTTCGGTTCGACTCGGGCTAGGGTCATGGTATGTTTCGATGAAGGTTTTTACCCCTTGCTGAGAACAAACCATAAAAAGTCTGTGATAAATCTAGGGACGGAGAGGAGAAAGGAATACCCAGTGGTGCACGGAATCACACCCACTCTCAATGATATTCGCGTAGGAGGGCATTCAGTGGGACTCCCGGTTCGACTCCGGGCTGGGTCGTGAGTCTGGACGAGTGACTTAATTTTTTTGGTCTGCACCGGCACTGGCGTTTTTCGTCCGCATCATTTCATACGCACGAGTCGCGTCAGAACTTAGGCCTTGGAGTCGTCCAGTTTGAGGCTCCTGCGCCGACGTGGAGTCGTTCGGCTTGGAGCTCCGCTGCCGGAATTCTACCGAGGAGGCAGGTTTGAGTCGGGGATGCGCACACGCGGAGCGGGCGGCTCGGAGGTGGGGAGGGGAGGGAAAGCCGGATCGGAGAGGGATGGAATGGAGTGGAATGGGGCGCGCACTCGGGATCGGGATCGGGACGCCCTGTCGCAGTTTTGAGTACTGAATCGCCTTGGAGTCCGTAGGCTTGGGACGCCGCAGGTCCGGCGCGCCAGTTACCTCGATGGCTCTAAAAGTCTCGCAGGAGCGGCCGTGATACCCTGGGGCTCAAGCGCACGGGGATACGTTGCGTGACCTCTGCCCTCTGTGCCGCTTCGCTTCGTCCGGCCGGGGTACGTACCACGAAATAAAAATAAAAATGACCGAAGGTGTGTAATAATATCGCACCTAGCGCCGCGGGGCAGGGATCGCGCCGCTGTCGTGTCGATGTCAGAGATGTAAATGCGTAGCCGCTTACGGTGCTCGCTTGCGGCTACAGTTACGGTGCTTGCTTACGGGGGAGTGAGGGTAGAAAGTACGCTGGTCGCGTTCGTGCGACAGAGGGGGCGCGGGACGCCCGGTCGGATTTGGATGTAAATGTAGACGTTTGGGGTGATCTGACGGGCTTGGAGGCGATCTCGGGCGGGGCGGGGCGGGGCGGGCGGAACAACGACGTGCAGGAGATACTAGGGATGTATAGAAAAGTCCCGGAGAGGATATAAACAGCGCGTGCGCGCTCCGACCTTCGAGAATACTATTCCTGACGTGGAGGGGGGTTGAGCGGCGCCGAGTACACGAGAGGGGCGTGCCGATGTCGGCGTGGTCTGCCGTCGCCGCCGCTGGCGTGCCGTATGCTGCCATTGAATACGCTCGGCGGGTGCGGTCAGCAGGGTGCAGAGATCAGGCGGTGAATTGAGGCGGATTGAAGAAGCAGTTATATATAAACGCAGAGATCATGATCACCGCGAGGAGTATGCGGGATTTATTTATGGACGCGGGGATAGGTGGCCGCTGAGGGAAGGGTTGCCTGCACTTGGAAGACGTCGGCCAAGGAGGACGAGAGAACTTGGCCTGTCCAAGAGTGCCCAAGGTGGATGACGTGGAGAAGAGTGGTTGAGCGAGGGGCGTGACCAATACGTAAATGAAGCCTTCGCAGCAACCGTCAGTTCAACCTGCTCATCGTCGCCACCGTCGTGCTCACGGCCATGCTGAATCTCTATGGCCCACAATACAAGCGCATGAAACACATCAGGGACAACAACAATCAGGGATGATGCCGGCTGATCTTGCGTGTCTATTTGGGCCAAATCTGGGCGAAGATTGGCACGAATCACGGACAATTGTTTTTATGGGGATCAGCATTTTCAAGTTTTATCCCCGCCTCCTACCTGCTATCCCCTCCCCCCTTCTTTGCAAGCGGCCACCATGCACACCCCCGCCCTGCTCCTCCTGCTCGCCGCCGCCGGCGCGCACGCCCAGGACCGCACCACCGAAGCTGAGGAGGCCGCCATCGAGGACCCCACCGCCGAGTGCGCCCCCTACTTCTACGCCCCCGTCTCAAACGCCATCCCCTCCTTCCCCACCATCTCCCAGAACGCCACCGCCATCCTCCCCAACGACTCCGTCGCCCGCGCAAAGTTCGCGTCCTTCAGCGCGAACATCCCCAATATCGCGCCGAGGGGCACGCTGGGGGGCGACTTTTCCGGGGTCACGTACGATGATGCGGCGGACCCCGATTGCTGGTGGACGCAGACGCAGTGCACCACGCCGAAGCTCGCCGGGGTCAAGGCGGACATCGTGGCGGTTCCTGAGGTAGGCGTCGTGTGCCTGGCTTGTGCTTGGCGCTGTGTGCTGACGCCCCCATGTGCAGCCCCGCACCCTGGGCTACGGCTTCGACGACGGCCCCTTCTGCGGGCACAACCGCTTCTACAACTTCCTCGCCTCAAAGCAGCAGAAAGCTAGTGCGTGCCACCCCCTCTCTCTATTTTTTTCTGCCAGCTCACGAGCATCGCCAGCGATGTACTTCATCGGCACAAACGTGATGAACTTCCCCCTCGAGGCGCAGCGCGCCGTCGCCGACGGGCACGAGATCTGCGTCCGTGAGTGCCACTCCTCTTCTCGTCCTCCCTCTGCTTGATGCCCCTCTCGCACATCTCATGTGTTGATGTGATGCTGACACACGCACAGACACCTGGGCGCACCCCTCAATGACAGCGGCGACGAACGAGGGCGCCTTCGCCGAGCTCTGGTACACGATGCAGGCGATCAAGCTCGTCACCGGCGTCACCCCGACGTGCTGGCGCGTGCGTCCCCTCCCCCCCCTCTCTCTACCGAACGCTTACATTGCCCCCGCAGCCCCCGCGCGGCGACGTCGACGACCGCATCCGCTTCATCGCGCAGCAGCTCGGCCTCGACACGGTCATGTGGGGCTTCGACGCGTTCGACTGGGAGGTGGGCTCGAACGGTGTCACCGAGGCGACGGTGCAGGGCAACTATGATAGTATTGTGACGAAGGCGGGGCAGGGGGCGTTTAATAATGTGCGTCCTTTTTCTTTTTGAGCCGTATGGGTGCGGGCGAGCACGGGGGAGATGGGGACGGGGCCGTGGGCCGCGGTGGACACGGGGGAGGGGGGGAGGGGGCGAGCACGAGGGGAAGACGGACCTCCTCTCCCGGGAGGCGTTCGCTTGCGAGTTCCCGTGCCCGCTCGCCAGGACGGGGAAGAATAATAAAAACACCACGCTAACGAAACGCCTATCTTTTCTAGGTCGGCGCGATCATGCTGATGCACGAGCTGAACAACTACACGATGCAGACGACAATGGATAACTACCCGAAGCTTGCTGGCGCGTTTGACGTGAGTGTCTGTTCTTTTTACTTCATTTTTCGTGACTCGCGACGACTTCGTTCTTCGTCGTTGTCGTGCTGATTTCCGCTTCCGGTCGACGTCCTTCGTCTACCCGCTTTTCACTACCTTCGTCCCCCGCTTGCCACTTCATTGTACTCCCGTTCTTTCCTCCCCGCTCCCTTCCCCCCCCTCCGCGCCTTTCCACTCCCCCCCGCCTTTACTGCGCAAAGAAAGAAAGCTAACGACCCTGACAAACAGCACCTCGTCCCCGTCGGCGTTGCGATGAACAAGACGCAGCCGTACCAGGAGACCAACTACACGCAGCCGAATTTCTCTGCTTGTGAGTGCCTCCCCTCCTTCCCCGTGCCTCCCCGCCTCCCTGCGTGCTCCCCGCTGCGCTGAGTCGACTCCGCTTCTCTGCGCGTCGTCTCGACCCGCGGGCCGCGAGCCGTGCCTCTCCACACTTCTCCTTGCGCGTCGTGTCGACCCCCGCTCCCTTTCCTGTCATGTAGACCCTCCTCCCCGCTCCTCCCCGCACCTCTGGGCGTTGCATCGATCCCGCTCCCCCGCGTCCCCCCATCGCCGTCGCACACGCCCTCCCTGCGTCCCACTCTTCCCTTCCCTTGCTCGTCTGCTCTGCATCGCACACACCCTTTCTTCTCCGTGCGCGTCGCATACACCCTCCCTTCTCCTTCCCCTCCTTCCCCCTCCTTTCTGCGTCGTATCGATCCAGGCTGACACGCTCCCTCCCAGACGTCGCAAACCGCACCGGCGCCTCCTCCCCCGGCGCCTCCGGCTCCTCTGGCTCCTCTAACTCCTCTGGCACGGGCTCTGGCTCCACCTCGAAGACGGGCACCGGGTCCGGGAGCCAGGCGTCGGGGACGGGCGCGGCGGCGGGCCTGCGCGCGCCTGCCTTCGCCGTGGTCGTCGCCATGGCGCTGGGGGCCTTGGCGTTGATGCGGTGATCTAGGCGGTGGAGTTGGGGAAGTGCGGATGCTTACGACTCGAAAAATGGAGCCCTCGCGCGCCTGCCGTGCGGTGCGGTGCGGAGTCTTGGACTGTAGCCTGACTGTGACTGCGGGAGATAATCATTGATACCTGGTGCATTTGCATCGCCCTACATTCGTTTTTGGTTTTGTGCGCTCGTTTGATATATACATTACTTACCGGATGGGTGTGCGTGTGTGTGTGTTGAGGGGGGGCGTTTGTGAGTGGGTTTGGGTGCGTGAGGAAGCAAGGAGAGTGGGGAGGGCTCGGAGGGAGGGAAGCGGTCGTTTCCGAATGTGGACAGATTTGATGGCTTCCTTTCCTGCTTCCTTGCTGTGGTTTTCGTGTCTGCCTGTGCTTGCGTCGGGCACGCTGATGCTCTATGGACGCCGCGGTTTGCGTCGAATGGGAACTGGACTGTCGGTAACGATTCGAATCGTGGACGGGCGCATCAGGAAAGTCGCGCAGAAGATTTAGACATCGAGGAAGGATTGTGGCTTCAAGATGTGCAGGCTGGCTTCCTGCTTCTGGTTCATGCTGGCCAGTTGATAGAAATAGCTTGAGTTCGTGTTTCTCTGGGCGTCCTCCTGCCAGCGGTTCTGTTGCCGTGGTTCTGGTTCTGCTCCTGGTTCCGTTGATCTATGCGGCGGAACTAAGTTGTCTGGCATCTGAATGTAAGCGGAACTTTACGAGGAGACTCTGCCCCTCGCTCTTTTTGGGTGCGGAATCATCCGAGGGGGAGATGAAGATGGAAATCTACGCGACGGGATAATTTGGCAGTCCGTCTGGTTCTCATTTGGTTCTATCTGATGGTGGATTACACGGGTTTTCGGCTGGTCTCATGAAATCATTTATCAGCAAGTGCTTATTTCTCTGGGAATCAAATTGGGATCGACCTCGAACGTAGTGCGCAGTGGGAATCGGATCCGAATACAAAACACAACGATGGCTATCAACTAACTAACCCGCGTCTCGCTCAACGACGCTTCCAAGTCGTCCAACTCTGCCAGGAAATGCTTTTGGAGCTCCTCCCAGGTTTGGTAGCGCTTCGTCGAGCCGCTAAGCTGCACCTCCCCTGGCTCGAATTCAGCCCCAATTTTATGCCCCAGTGCTTCTAAAAATCCGGCAACTCGTTCCAGAGTCTGTGTCCCGTCGTGCCGTGCGTCAGAATTCAAACTCCCGGGAGAAACCTTTGGATCTGGCGCTATGATCGCGTTCCTGGAGCGCCCTCCCGCTTCGATAAGTGCCTTGCCGAGCTGGGAGCCGAAGATTTTCCTGGAATTGAGGGAACCTTCCTTGGGTGCCCAATGATAATAGAGGCGCCGATATGTCGAGACTGTGCAACGGGCCAATCGGAATGGACCACCCCCAACGATGCGATGTTGAGATAATGATTTGGAGGGGTTATGGAGAGTAATGCGGACAGTTTGGTGTTATAAGTTTCCCATAAATAATATTTCCTTTTGGGAACTACGGCCTTCGCGTGGCCTATATTAAGGCCTTTGTGAACCTAAGCTAGCCTTAGCTGCCAGCAAGCCGCCATTTTTAGCGGCCTTAAGGCGGAGGGCATCTGGCCCCAGACGAGACCATACTTCAGATCGCTGCATGATTGGCTTAATTGGAATCCAGGAACCAGCTTTCAGATTTGCATAGAACGAGGAAGGAATGCAGTGAATGAGATATCCCCAGAGATAGATAAAGCCTGGAGTACATCAGCAAAAGAGAACTGCTCTGGCAGCTCTGACACCGTCTGGCTATGTGTGGCTAGTATGGCTGGTATGGCTGCCAGACCTGCCAGAACACGTCAGAATTTTACCTCGCCAGTTTTGAGTGAGGGCTGCCAATTTGTATCCAGATGTCAGACCATGATTTTTCTACGTGGTATTAGTGTCTCGGGAGACTGGTTGTGTCTCATGTATTGAGGGCTCCCCAGTTGAATTTCCTCGGGGGTGAGGTTATTTTATGCCCGCTTCTCGTAGCTGGACCGCCAATTGTTTGGTCCCCTACTTGCACTTTTTCTGTCCCCGAGGGACACGGACAGGTCAAGTAGAGATCCAAACAATTCCCCGCTGACTGCATTCGCATTTTTTTACTGTAGAAGCCAGCGTCGAGTAGCATTAGAAAGCAATTTCATTGGTATGATGATCTATATACTTGTTGACATGGAAAGCATTGAACGCGTCGAGGGAATGGGTATAACGGAAGCCGATGGGAATGTGGCTCTTGCCGTACACAGGAATAAGGTGCGCATCGCGGAGAAAGGAGTCCAGATGGAGAACAGATACAAGACGTTGTTTACCTCGATACTTCGGCTCTACGACCCACATCCCAGTGGACGGCGCGGCTAAATATTGCCCAACTTGCCATTAAGTCTCGCTGAAGCTGCACTTGAGGCTGAACACAACGCCCGTGGCCATCACAGCGCAGTTTGCCCGTTTTGGGCGCTTTTCGAACTGCACACAGAAAATTGCACGGATGAACCACGTAAACAAGGACACACAACGCGTCGCGTGAAGACAAGAGAGCATAGAGCACTTCAATAAAGGTCTGGGTAAATCTCGTTCACTCCATTTCATTACACATAGCTCCAGGAGGGAACACCAGCCACGTACCAATGGTGTATGGAAGATTACCGATGCAAAACACTTACAAATTTGCGGCTGTGAACCTAGACAAAGGTACGAGAAAGGCGTAATGGTTTTGAAATGACTTGTGCAAGCTTACTCCGCACAATTTCACAAATTACCATATCAGGGCTCATTTCATGACTCCGTTCAAGCTTTCATACATGTAGCCGCTTTGTCGAGCTGGAGAGAACTGAAAAGACTAGATCAGCTAATGCTTGAAAGGCAATGAATCAGCACCAGATATAGTACTTACAGCGGCAAGTGAAATCTGAAACACCTTGGCTGAGAACCGTGGATATCAAGCTGGAGCTTCCAATAGAGAGAGCTTGCGCAAAATCACAAGGTTTTTGCCGTGTTCCCTCTATGTTTTTATGAGTTCAATGCTCCCTCTGATGTCTGTGACACTGTATTGCATTCATCCAAATGGGTATCTGGTCAATACGCAACCTGGGGGGCCGTTTTTCCGGCCATCACTCCAGCTCCACTCAGACTTCCCTAGACTTCCCTCACTTTTCGCGTCTTGCACACAGCAGTTGAGGCACAAATGAGATTTCTTCACCTACCTGTACTTGTCCTTGGATCCAAATCCCCTTCCATCAACTTGGTTTCTCAGTACCCTCAAATTTGATTTCCGCCCGCGGCTTCGCGCAATGCCCAAAAGCCGCATGCGGCTCGTGCGGCTTTTGCGCAAGCTCTCTAATATGCTCATTTCAAAACCGCGCGCGACGTGGGGCATTGAAGATAACACAGAAAAATAGGTCTAAAAAACCTCGGGATAGCCATTGGAAGTGCAATATCAGTTCCTTGCACCATCGGGAGGTCGCGGCAGCAGGAATAAATGGAAGATGATCCGGCCAGATCCGATGTAAGCGAATTGCGGCTTGAAATCGAACCGCGACCAATCCGCCTACCGTACTCGGGGCGTAAAAGGTCGCGATAGCCGAATGGAAAACAGAGATAGGTGTGGTGTTGATCTCAGATAGATCAATGTGAATTCGTGCCAAGTTCAGTGGATTCATAGACATATATTTCAACATATTTAATCTCGTACCTCGATTTGTGGAATTGACGACCCATTGTGTATTGCGCCCCGATCGCCGAGATGCCCGAGACAAGGTTCAATATAGTCTTCGGATGGCTGCAAGTCGATTTTTTTTTGGGATCCATCTTAGTCCATTTACCTAAGCTCTCGAGAGTAATAACAATCGTTCTCCATTATCATATATATGCATCTCGTGGTCGCCGTCGCCGCTTCAAGTCCACGTTATTGCCCACGTTCTCACGGTTCAACTCTTGAAGCGCTTGTGCACCTGCGCAATTCGTATATGCAGGTTTTTGTCTGTGCTTGAAAGCAGTGTAGGTTTGTGACCTGAATGTTGCCCTGGAAAGCCGGAGCAACTTCATATATCAATGCTTCAAAAAAGAAAGTAGGAATTATTAAACCTCATCATGGGTGCGGACGCTTGCCATTTTGTGCCTGGTCTGAACACGTTAGTTCAACCAAAACCTCCGGCACCACAGCTCCCCGGACTCGACCATGGTCCTATATTAGCTCTGATTCGTTTCCAAAACGCCCATATTGTCGCTCGCATCGTTTTAGCCTATTAGCAGTCACCTACCATCTCAACTCCAGCTCGAAAAGAAAAAGACGTGGTCTGTGGAATTATTGCAGTTACACTCACTCAGCTTGCGCATCCTCAAAGATAAGGAGTTGAGATTACCATAAATTTTGCAGCGGAAATTTTCTGAACCGTATGCAAAAGCCCCATTAACGATGCCGGAGCAATTGAATTGAACGGTTGAACTAGGTATTGTATCAACTTGCGCGCATACTTCACCCTCAGAAGACCTTCCGGACATAGAAAAAAGTGCCCAATAAATTGAGAAGAACGGTTGAACCAGGCACCGGATTCACTTTGGTATACTTCAGCCCCAAGAAAGTCTTCTGAATATCAAAAGACTGCCTGAACGATTGAGCTGAACGGTTGAACCAGGTGAAGATGACAATAGCGTTGTTCAACATATTAGTTCGAGGATGCAAACAAACGAAGTTCCTGTTTGAGCATTTTCAACGCTTCCACGACAAGCGGTCATAATCCTCGACATTGTTCAAATAGCCAAGCCTCGAGTTTCTTCCGAAATGACTCAGAATTTGATCGTTGGCCCGCAACTCTCTCGACCACTGATTTCAACTGAAAGTCCACAAGCTACATATATACTGTTGACTATTCTTATAGCGCATTTCACTTCAAATTGAACCACTCAGCATTGACCCCTACCCAAGTCTAAACTTATCTGTGCTGCCGGCGACTTTTAGAGTCATAGAAAAAAGAGCATGTTCAAAGAACGAGAACGATCTGGTGCTGCCAAACGATGGTAGTGTGCACTATGCACGCGACTGACTGTGCACTATCTATCCATCCGTCTGGTCGCGGTCATGTGATTATCGTCACTGCGGTCTAAGTTACAAGCTTTCACTGTGTGCAGAGGAAGTGAAGAAGTTCACCTAATTCAGCTGAACTCACAAACTTTCACAGAATGTGATCAAACTCACGAACTTCCGCAACGCTAAGCGAAGTAACTAAGTGATGAAGATGGCGCGGACTCTCGGAAAACGGCGGGTTTGCCTCGGCGAGCTCCCATACTGTGGCGTCGACGGACCATAAGTCGATTTTGAGGGGGTCATATGATTTATTTCACTATGCACCGCTGGAATCAGCAAAAGCGGGATTCACTCGGTTTCTGCGGTAACTACTCGTAGCTCAGGGTGTATAAGTCACAGCAATGACCCTACAGACTGGTAGCTGGAGCTTTCTCGCGAGATACGGCGTGAATCGACGATTTTGCGATTTTGATGATGGTGGTCACACTGCGGGCAATTTCCATAACGGTCAAAATCCAACCGCCACTGTGACGGTTGGCTACCGGTTGCGCACCGGTAGCCCTTTCTCGGCAGGACGGCAGAAGCTCGGCTAGCATGATGCGGGATGACGTCTCTCAAAATAACCCGAAGTATCACGTGCCGATGAGTGCTGATCCGCGCACGCGTGCCTATAATTTTCAAGTACAGAATGTTTGTAAAATTCATGTCTCAAAACAACATGACCTTGGTTTTCTTGTTACTCATTTGTCTAAATTCTCGTCAGCCGTAGTATAACAGCTGCTAGAAAATAAAGGACAGTACACAACAAATAAGAAGACAAGTGCTGATGGGCATATCACATGGGTATCATCCGAAGCGTAATCATAATCTATAAGAAGGGAATGTGCTCGCTATTTCTCCCATGCCTTTCTGTGTATGCACCTCATAACGAACCGACGGCAACGTGTCAATGAGCCCCGCAATACTCACGCGCATCTACAGCCCACCATCGTAATCACAATGGTGGCTGTAGGGACCGGCGATGGGAGTGGCGATGACACGGGCCTTGTCGGGCGGGGGCACGCGGAGGGCCATGCCTATCGGGAATGACTCGTCGACGACGCCCTCCGCAGTGGCGGAGTACATGAGCGAAACGAGGAGGTCGACCGTCTCGGGGTTGTGGATGATCTCGTACTGAAGTGGGTCAGCGCGGGAACAGAAGGATAGAAGGAGGAAAATAGAAAATGTTAATGAGGAACTGATTGAAGTGCAAAAGGAACAAGACTCATCTCGAGCTATGCGCCGCGGTTCTGCGCATAGTATTGATATGTGCAGAGCAACAAGTCGCACACGTACGGCTTGAGCGCTTTGAACTCGGCTGAGCTCTCCAGCTGGGTCGTACTTTTTGTTGGTTTACATTCATAAGTCCGGTTCTTAACATTGCCTTCCAAGGGTTGAATTGAAGAAAGACTCAGAGAGGACTAGTGGCGAGTGAAGAAGCGATACTACACGTGGAGATTTCACGGATCAAGCTGAAGATCAGATGCTATCTCTCAAGCCGCCCGTGCCGTGATGGGCAACCGGTGCGCAACCGGTAGCCAACCGTCACAGTGGCGGTTGGATTTGACCGTTATGGTAATTGCCCGCAGTGTCAGGAAGTCAACACGTTCAACGCCGTTTAAAGCCGAATAGGATTTTTCCGACATATCATCGGTAGTGACTATAAGTAAGTAGTAAAAGAACGACTAGGAGCACTGTCGGACACCATTGAAACCATATAGCTGTCCAGCGTGTCTCAAAGCGCGCCGACTTCACTTGGACTTCGACTAAATCCTAGTGAATTCCCGAACCCCCCATAATCCGCAACAAATCACCCCTCAGAGGCACCCTTGAGGTACAAAAGTAAGGCCTCGTACATTAGTATCTTGGCCGACATGTCCGATATGTTCTCCAGGGAAGGTTTCGTCGTGCTATTTATCTTGAGGCACACGCACTCCGAGTTGAGAGTTGGCAGTCATTGAGAGAAGAAGGAAGAGACCAGTGAGAAAGACAATTCGAAGTGCGGACGTCTATCAGTGATGTCGCTCTCCCAAGTTGACAAGTGGCTTTGCGATTCAGGTTCTGCGGCCCAAAACCAGCTTCACTCCGAACAGATGTGGCACAACGGATGGATAGATGTAACCAGTCCGAGCAGAAATTGCTACATAATCAGAGGCCGCCTGAGGGAGAAAGACACCGGAAATCTCCGATGTGCCGTGCTCGTACCTGCTCCGAGTCGTACCAAATTTGACCTCGAAATATCCAAGGCGAAGATTCAACCTCTTCATCACAGTTGACCTTTTCAGTTCTCGAGATTCCGGCTCCCCGGACACTATCGGCTCTACAAGAGCAGCAAAAATTTGAGGCGGATGTGCAGATGTCGTGCATCAACCGTGCCTAACCGTAGCTAACCGTGCAAACTTGTTCTCAACGCTTTCGAGTCGCCTTGCAGCAACGGTCAGCACGTTCGTCGCGTGCGCGTTGCAGAAGGAATGTGGATGGATGTGCAGTGGCACCGACATGCCACGAATGCTCGTCGACAACAATTTGGACCACTATCTTCGACATTTTATCGCAAAAGTACTAGTAGCTACAGGTTCTTCATACAAAGGTGCATACAACATGGAAACAGACCTCACATACTCTTACACGGGAAAACATTCATTCGATTCAAACAAGGAGTTGGGCAACCTTGGCCTCGAGCGTCTCCGCAGTCTCCGCGAACCCCATCTTCTGCAAAGCCCCCTCGACATACTGTTGTGCCTTCTCGTAAATTCCCTCCCACGAGATGCGGTCCACTTTTGTGGCCAACTTCGTCGAAAGGAACGCCATGGCAAGAAGGGTCGCGACAACGTCGTCCGTCACGCCAGCGGGGAGTGCCCCCCGCACAGTCTCTATGTCCGATTTGAGTTTGATGACTTTGAGAACCTGGAGAGAGAAGCAGCCGTCAAAGGACTGCAGGCGAGCTAGCGCCTCGAACGAGTCCGCCGACATCCGGGAGCGTTCGCGACGGTGTGTAGCCAACACCTGCCGCATTTGTTGGGATTGCTGCTGGAATTGAGGTGTAGAATAGCCCATGGACGGTTGAGGAGCTGCAGAGCCGACTGAGTATACACTAAAGCCTGTGGGCTGCGCAGCGGGAGCCGCAGTGCCAAATGCACCAGAAGACGTCGATGCAGCAGGACTCCGAGGAGCAGCGCCAAATTCCTCCGACTGCATATAAGATGCCGAAGCGGCCGAGGCAAGCGACGCCCTCGGACGGGAGACAGTGGTGGATATTTTGCCTCTGCTCTTCGACGGCAGCATATGATCAAGAGGAGTATTTGCAACTTGCGAAATGGCAGCGGAGCGCGGCGCAGCACGACGCGGGGAGGCAACGCCATATTCCTCTTGCGGAGCGCCAAAATCCTCAAGTGTTGGGTCGTACTCTTTTGTTGGGTCGTATTGGGCCACAGCAGAACGCCGAGGTGCGCCGTACTCCTCCTGGCTGCCAAAATCCTCAATTGTTGGGTCGTACTCTTTTGTTGGGTCGTATTGGGCCACAGCAGAACGCCGAGGTGCGCCGTACTCCTCCTGGCCGCCAAATTCCTCCAAGTCGTCATAGTCAGGAGGGTCAGCTGTGCGCGGCGCTGATGGTGCAGCAGGCGCGGACGAGGAACTCGCAGACGACCGCAGCCAGCGCATACGGCCGAAGGGAGAACCGCGTTTCGAAGCCGAACTGGGAGCTCTCATGCTCCCACCGCGAAGCGTAACACCGGGAGGAGGACCTGCATTGGCTGCCGAGAAGCTGGCGGGAGTTGCAGAACTGGACCGGATGGCATTCCCCATAGCGGCCATGGTATTGTTCATGACCTGAACAGCAGCACTGCCAAAGCCTAAAGACGATCGACGAGCAGCAGAGCCCTTGAACTGGCGTGAAGTAGCTTTGGGGTGGTCAACTCTTGCTACGAAACTGTGCGGAAGCCCATACGCCGGTCCAGATTGAGGTACCAGTAAGAATGCGTCTGGCGCCACAAGAGGAGCGGCCTGGAGCGTCCACAACCGAGTTTGACGGGGCTGCGAGTCATCAACAGCGACGAACGACGTGTGGGACGACGCGATCGAGTAGGTTTTCCCGAGCTGGATGATGCTTGCCTTGACTGTACGGGCGAGGAGGTCCTTGTCATGGGGATTCGCGAGCATCTTGGCGAGCCCGTGCTTCCCGTCCTCTAGATCCTGGATGATTTTGCGGGCGGCAAGCGTATGGATGGCCGGCGGTGCACCCGACGCCCCTTCGAGGTGGCTAAGGACGACGGGGATAGGAAGCTCAATCTCGGCGCCGTCAAAGGTGGATCCACGTAAAATGACGGTCTCGGGGATTGCTCTGCCTGAAACAATGGTTGTGAATTTTGGATATGAGAAGATAATGGGACACATACCTTGTAAGATTGCGTATACATTCAAACGGATGTTGGGGAAGAGGTTCTGGATGTGGAACGGAGCGCGCTGCACCGGCGGTACAGGAGGAGGAATAACTTCGGGAGGCGGGGGTGCCGGTGCGGTCTTCGTTTCGAGGGGATCATCGATACTCTGGTCGAATATATTCAGAGTCCACCTTCTCTTCTTCTTCTTCTGCTTTTCGTTTACATCCTCCGCAATCTCGACATCGTCGTAATCGGGTGGATCATCCGTCTTCTCGTTGGACACGCTGGCAGTCGGGCGTCCCCAATCGACACTGATATTCGAAATAGGCGGTGTCTTTGCTGCCTTCAGCATTCGCGCGATCTTCCCAGTGAATGTCGTCTCCTCCTCCCCAACCATCATACAAGTCCCGTTCCCGACTCGCGCCATCCCCTCGCACATCGCCGTTGAAGCCGACTTCCCTATCCCGAGCACGGAAACACGCAGGAATGCGTTCTTCGGCGCTGAGGCCACCGCAGACTTGACCTCGCTCAAAACACCGTCGACATCCCATGTATCGCCGTCCGTGAGCACCAATACGCTCATCGGCCGATCCCGCGTGCGCGCCTTGAAAACGTGCTGCAGTGCGTCACGGATCTCCGTGCCGCCGTAATCCGCCTGCATCCTGTCGATGTGATGCGTCGCCTCCTCAAGCGTCTGCTGGGTGTACGACTTGCTCCCGTGCGGCCAGAGAGAGGAGGTCCGACTGCCGAAGGACACGATCTGGAAAAGCGAGTCCTGGTGCGGGAGCGCGCGGAGCATGACGACGAGCGCCTTCTGGGCTGCCTTGATGCGCAGGCCACGCATCGAGCCGCTGCGGTCGACCATGAACACAAATTCCTGGCGAGAGAGGTCCGGCAGCTTGAATCGCGGGACGAGCGTAAGCCCCATGGCGACAGTGTTCTGAGTGGGATGTAACTCGGCGACGCAACGCGGAGCGTCGAGGCCGGCGGATTTGATAGTGAGGATAAAGTCTTTGTCCAGTGGAGAGTCGGAGGAAAGAGAGACGCGGGCGTAATTGGAGAATGGGAGCTGCTTGGAGTTGGGCAGCTTTGGATCGGGGCCGAGCTCGGTGGAGACTGAGTGTGAGGGGCAACCGATCTTGGAGATGGGTGCAATGGCCTCGACACTCATTGCGAGGGTCAAGAAGGGAGTCGGAGACGACGAAGAAATGAAGACGTTGCGCGAGAAGGAAGAGGGGATCGATTGGGGTGCTTGCCCATACCGAGCACCAATGTGAACAGGAAGATGGAAGCGGATGGAATCGCTCTCCTCATCTTCGGAGAGTTCCGTGGCGTACACCAATTCGATCTGCACCTGCTCGTTGGAAGGAATGTTTCCGACCGCCACTTGAAATACTGGGTAATCGGGTCAGAAAATCAAGTCGACGGGACTGAGATGAGATATACCATCTGGGGTTTGTTGCTCCATCAACGACGCCTGCTGGCCCTGTGCTACGGCGGTCTGGTACGTCTCCCGCGCCTCCTGCCTTTCCTGAACAGTACCAACCACCCTGGTGCCGTCTTGCTTGATCATGACGAAGCTACAGACAGAGGCCCGGGCTGGAATGGGGAAAGAGTACTTTGCTTCGATGGGAAATGTCGCATCGTTGCCGTACGTCTGTGTTAACTTCACCTGGGCAGCGAGCTCTTTGATACTAGCCTCAGCGCGCACCCCCAGCAATGGAAGGGAAACAACGTCTTGGTGGATATAGTAGTGCAGGCCATAGATTGGAATGGCGTGGTACAAGGGCATGATTGGCAGACTGATCAAAAATACAGCTTTCAGAGCTTTGATATAGCAACTCTTGCACAGCCTGTCGAAGCAGCTTTGACGGTCGCGTAAACACCACGTCGTGGGTGGGTGATATATCACGGACCTGTAGTTAGAGATGTGGCGTGATGCAGAGCTATGCATGATATATCATCTTAGAGGTCGGTCCATTTGTGTTTACCACTGCCTAGAGCACCGCTTGCGAAACCTCGGCTAAACGCCATCAAGAGGCGGGCTCACATGGCCGCGTGAGCTTGATAGCACAATGACCTCAAGCCCTCGGCATCGCCATCAACGACGAGCAGGCCTCTTCCTCAATTTGGCGTATACGGCGACGAAAATGGGCTGATAAATAGCGATAATATTGACAGCACCGTTCTAGCAATTTGATGGAGTGTGATGGGCCTCAGAGGCCGGTGTTTATGTTTTTGGTTTATTGGATGCTGCTGGACTGGCATTGTGGCTGCGGGATTGGGAGGGGGGGGGGGCGGAGGTCCTCTGCCATGAGAGAAGGAAGCAGAGCTGTCGACAGAGCTGTGAAGTGGCGGCATCGACTGGCGTCTATAGCAGGCGCTTTCCACGCCGTCGGCGGACATTCCCGGCCGAATCACACTTGGGATGATCTATCCATGCAGTTCAGAGGGAGCTCTAGCATTGAGATACAGCGGAGGTGGAGCGGTAGGATTGACCAAGAGAGGACTCAGACATCGGCGCTGCTTGGTCTTTTCGAGCTCCCGGTAGTAGACGCCTAGACGCAGCTACCATTTTTAAAAATGGCGACTCCTAAGATTCAACAGCGGGTAGTGTCTTGTGGTCAAAATTAATGGGCCCTCAGACGTAGTGCACTAACAACGAAATTACGGAGAATTCGGGATGAGAGTCGGGATCAAAGGGCCTTGATAAATACAGCCAAACACATGTGTGGCTTCCTCTTGACTACCGTCTTACTTTCGTGTCGGCTGTACGTGTTGAACGCTACTCTACAAGATCTTGTGGCCGCCAATACAATGCCCACTCCCGGGATGCTTTTCTTCCTCTCCTCCCCCCTATTATTTCTGCTTTGTATCCGACCTCAAGCTTTGCTCGCGAATTCCATGTCGACCCAGGCCTGAGGGTCAAACCCCGGGATCTATCTTCCCTCCAGGACGCGCCCCGCAGATGGCACAAAGCTCCCCATCAACTTTGGTTCCCTTTTTATGATCCTTTTGCCTCGTGTTTCAACTCATCTTGTCTACAGAAGCCTAGGCTATCACATCGCAAGGCTCACACACCGATAAGCCGCTAGTTCTGGGGCGAGCTGCGGCACGCTTGGGGCCTTGGGCACGGTTTCGACCACAGCACAAGTCGCGGCTCTACAAGTAGCTCGCACAGCAGAGGCAGAACCCCTGGGCGGCGCGTATCGATTCGTTCCCCATATGCGCTTAGAGCTAACCTCCCTAGCTATGTCCTCCATTCCGTCCCCCGCTCAGCCATGCTCGAGCCGCCAGCGTTGTACTGGCGCCCCGAGCTTCGCTGAGCTTCATTCGGTCGAACGCGATGAACTCCCGCCCGAGGCGCAGCGCGCCAGCGTGGACGAGATTTCGAGGGAGTATTCGTCTGGGCGGCAGGCGTAGTGTCGACGATACGTATAAGGTGTGTATACTTGACTTGGTTTTCATTCCCTCCCGCCACGGCCTTTCTTTTCTCTCTCGCGCCTCGCATCCCACACATCCTTCATACTGCCCTCCTTGGCTTCGTTCGATCCGCGCGCGCCATCGCCACCCTTTCCTTATCACATTTCTTCTCCCCACTCTCTTGGAAGCGCTTGCTGACTCCGTTGCAGCCCTCGCGTCGAATACATGCCTAGTACATTTCTTCCGTGTTCTGCCTGGCGCACCGCAGGCGCCACGACCCTCGCGAGCTGTGGAAACTGTCTGCACATCCCCGCGGGATGAAGATATCGCCGCGCTGGAGCTTCAGGCGGCGCCCGCCGAGTGCTACTCCGAGCTTACGCTCTACAGCCCCTCCCACTCCCAGCAGTCTTCTATACGGATTACCTCCATCCGGCGGTGTCCCTCCGCGCGAGACGAGTACAAGGTGTCGAAGCCCCCGGGTGGGGCGATGACGTGGCATCTGTCTTGCTGCACGACGAGGCGCGGAGGGACCCTACCGTGGCGTACCCGCCCCAGCGGTGCTCCATGCGACGGCACATCCCCAACCTGCGCATTACAAAGATCACGCTGTTGCGGGCGCGGGAATACCCGCGCACGCTGGGCGGGATCTTTGGGTGTGGGGAACGTCATGCGGCGAATGCAAGATCGTTCCACGAGAACGCAGCACAGGCGGCATCGCTGGTCCCGTGTGCATCTCGTGCGCAGTGCTGTGGGCGGAGGCTGCACGGGGACGTCGTAGATTTGCTGATGCTATCGTCCGGGGGCTGTCAAAGCCGTAGGGCCTGAGGTGCGGGGGCGGCTCGGTGTGCGGGTGAGCTGGGGTGGCTCATGGGCGGTGAAGGAACGAAGGCGCGGACGGCACAGGTGCGCGCGCGTTACTACCCTGCTACTCGCGCGGTCATCCTAACGCAAGAACGCCTCCTCGCACCATGCGCTCGATGCGCGTATGTGCGTACCTAGTCCCTCCGGCTCCTCTACTTCGAACTGACGCCCCGCAGGATCTCGTACTCGTCGCCCTCACAGAGACCAAGACGCAGTCGTGCGTCGACTAATTCCAGGCTGCGGCTCCGCTGGTACGTTTTGCTTCTCTTCATTCCCCTTCGTCGCATCCAAGCTGACTTTCGCCCCCAGATATCGTGAAGCCCTTCGAGGTTAACTCCGAGTCTGCGTCGAGGGGTCCGATCCAGATATGGGGAGGATGAGCGGCGCGCATGGGCTGCGCGCTCACATGGGCATATCTTATCGCCAACACAATGCGGACTTGTTACATGTATTTATATAGATCTATGTGTACGGTGGCTGCTACTTACTGGGTCCCTGTGGAGTTGCTGACTCCAAGGATTAAGGAAAAGGAAGAGAAAGAAATGGCATCACGATTGGGTTTCCTAAAACGGACTTGCCAGTGATGGCTGTCCTTCTCCTTCGTTTTGTCTCTTCGCTGTCTCTCTTTCGCGCGCCTGGCGTCACATCTGAACTGAACTGAACCGTCTGAACCGTTGCCTTGACGACGCCCCTCCTGCTCGCAGATTTGAGACTCGAGACCTACTAAAAAAAATCAGGCGCGTGTCCGAGGATGACGCTGCCGACGAGCGTACCTTCCGTGCATGAACTAACGCGGGGGGAGGACGAGCGGCTTCGTTCGTAGGCGACGAGCGTCCCCCGCTCGTTCGTCTGCGCCTTCTCTTGCCCGTGCCCCGTGCTCTGCGGCTTCCTCGCGCACGTCCTCCCGACTACGGCGAGATGCCAGTTCGTGTTTTAGGTCCGCGCGATCCTGCTGATGTACGAGTTGAACAACGATACGATGCAGACGGCGCTGGGTAACTACCCAGAGCGTTTGATGTGCGTTGTTGCTCTTGCTAAATTCGGTCTACCTCTTTCGTCGACTCATTCCGCTCCAGTTTTCTCCTCGCCGGCTGCCCCCTTCGTCCCCGATCCTCCTCCTCCCGATTTCTACCGCCTCCTCCTCCGCTTTCGACGTCTTTCTCCTCCCGCGTTTTTGCTTCTTCCCACTTTCCACTCCGTCGTCCCCATTCTACTCCGACTCCCTCTTCTTCCCGCTTTACTTCGTCGCTCCTGTTCCTGCTCCCTTATTCTCCATTGTCCCTTCCCCCCTACCCTTGTTTCGCCCCCCTTTAAAGGAAGACAGCTAACGAAGACGTACAGCGGCTCGTCCCTGTAGGTGTCGCGCAGAACAAGGCGCAACCGTACCAGGAGACGAACTATACGCAGCCGAATTTCTCTGTTTGTGAGTGCCTCCTTTTACTTTTGAGTTTCATTGCGCCCCGAGTCCGTGAGCCAGAAGGCGAGACTCGGAGGCGCTCCTCTCTACGCGTGGGACGGGCCCCTTTCCTTCATCGCGCACAACCTCCTTCCTACCACCGGGCGCGTCGTATCGCCCCTGCTCCGCCTGCTCTCCTCTTCTCCTTCCTGTTCGCGCTCCCTGCGTCACACTCCTCCCATCCCTTACTCCTCTGCTCTTCGTCGCACGCACCCTTCCCCGCCCATCGGGCGCATCGTATCGACCCCGCTCCCCCACTCCCTTTTCCTTCATCGCCTACATCCTCTTCCCTGTTCCCCTGTGCGCGTTTCAGCGATCCCGCTTCCTCCCCTCAGCCTGCTCTCGTTCCCATCCCCTCCCTCCCCTTCCTCCTCGTTGCCCTATCGAGGCCGTTTTACCCGCGCTCCTTCCGCTCCCCGCCGCTTGCGCTCGTAGGCGTGGGTGCGGTGCGGGTGCGGTGAAGCGTCGGGGTGGCAAAGTGGGGTGAGGTGGAAGTGGTGGGGAAGTGAGGGTCCTTACGACTCCAAAGAGGGAGCCGACGCTCGCCTAGCTTGCGGTGTGGTGTGGAGTCTTGGACTGTACCCCGACTGTGACTCCATTTTTGATTTTGGTTTTGTGCGCTCGTTTGATATGATATGATCTACATTACTTACTTGGATGGGTGTTCTTGGGGTGCGTGAGGAAGCAAGGACGATCGGGGAGGAGAAGGAAGGGAAGGCGGGCGCGGATTTGATGGCTTCCCTTTCGCTTCCTGCGTCCTTACTGTCGTGTCTTGCAGAGCCTGCTTCTGGTGTCGCCGCTCGCTGGTGCTAGATGGACGCAGGGGCTTGGATTGAATGGGAACTGGACTGTCGACAACACTTCGAATCATGGACGGTCGCATGCGACAGGTGTAACCGGAAAGTTGCGCAGAAAATTTGGGAGAGGTTTGGCGTGAAGATGTATAGCTTGATTTCTTCTTCCTCGCTCTCTTTTGGCTCTGGCGATCTGGGCATCGATGACTGGTGCTTCGTCTCTTGACTCGGACTGCGACTGAAAAGACTCGGCTTCGTGTTTCTTGTGATGTTTTACTGGTTGTGGTGCTCTGATTCTGGTTCTGTTTCCGTGGATCTGTGCGCTGGGACGGCTGGTCTTTCATTTGGGTGGAATTACCTGTCTCGAAGACGTGGGACGGTGGTATGCGGCGTATTAGCTTTCTTCCTCGTTCGTTTGTTTTTTCATGTGCTTTGCACCGGGGCTTCGACACTCAACTGAAATATCCCCGGATCGCTCTTCTCGGCGCCTTCCTGGGTCTGTTTTTCTGATTATGTCCCTAATTCTGCCGCTCTGTGAGCTGGGACTTTCTGCTGCATCTGAGCAGAACTTAAATCTCTGACGCGGTACTTATCAGTTCTTGGAACGGCTGTCTTCGATCATACGCATAAAGTCTTCGTCGCGGGCTGGGTCGCATTGTGTTTCTGTTTCTGCTTCACGCTGGACAGTGCTTCGTCTCGGGTTTGTGTTCCTGTGGGCGTCCACTTCTCCGATTCTACTTCTGGTTCTGTTCCTCTGTGGGCCGAACTGAGTGGTATTGCACTGGATTTAAGCGGAACTTTGATGATGAAATGCAGCTCGCCCGCTTGGATGCCGCATCTGAGATCACTGGGGAAGATAAGAACGACGATGTGCGACGGGATAATGCGCAGTTCGTCTGGTTCTCCTGGTTCTAGCTGGTGGTCGAGTACACGGTTTTTCGGCGGTCTCATGAAATCTCTCATCAGCAAGTGCTTACTTTTTTATTTCTCTGGAAATCAAATTGGGATCGACCTCAAACGTATGTCAGAGTAATCCGCATGGGAATCGGATCCGAATACAAAAACACAATCATGGCTATTCAACTAACTAACCTGTGACTCGCTCAACGATGCTTCCAAATTGTCCAACTCCGCCATGAAATGCTTTTCAAGCTCCATCCAGTCTTTGTAATGCTTCGTCGAACCGCTGAGCTGCACCTCCCCTGGCTCGACTTCGGTCCCAATTTTGTGCCCCAGTGCTTCTAAAAATCCGGCAACTCGTTCCAGAGGCTGTGTCCCTTCTTGCTGTGCGTCCGAATTCGAATTGCCGGGAGAAACCGCTGGATCCTGCACTACTGTCATGCTCCTGAAGCGTCCCCCCGCTTCGAGCAATGCCTTTGCAAGCTGGGAGCCGAAGACTTCCCCGTAATGGAGGGAACCTTCCTTGGGCCTGGGCAAATGATAATAGAAGCGCTGATATGTCGAGACTGTGCAACGGGCCAATCGGATGAACTCGTGGAGGTCAGGGTGCTCGAAAAAGCCCCAGACTTTGGACAGTGCGGAGAGGGCCAGAGCCCAACTTTCCTCCTTCTCGTCACTGAATTTGTGCTGCGTGTTGAGCTCGGGGACCCATACTGCACGTATGACGGAGCTGAAATTCTCCCATGCCTCATAATTTCGCCCCCATTCCCCTCCGCTAACAAAGACATTGATCCAGGCAGGAAGATCTTGAGAGATGAGTGATTTGCCCCCGTCTGAGTTTACAAGATTCCTCCCTATCTTGATATAGAGATCTGAAATCTCGCCAACCCAGAGAAATCCGACGGCAGCTTGAAAACGGAGGGCAATCCGGCCCAGATGAGACCACACCTCGGGTGGCTGCATGATTGGGTCCAACTCGGGATCCAGGAACCAGCTTTCGGCTTTGCATAGAATGAGAAATGCAGTGAATGAGATATCCCCAGAGATAGATAATGCTCGGAGTATCATATGGACTGCCGGCATGGGTGGTGTTGTCAAATGTGCACCGGCACCGAAAGCCAATAGATGTAAAAGACTGTCGACCAGGAAAGTGGTACTGGTATCCCACTCCTCGGGATGTTCTGCATCACCCTGTTTCTCCTCCCATAATCGCTGGATGTGTGGCAGGGCCACATAGACCCATTTTATATCCTGGGTCTCGACATTGGAGCCTCCGACAACATCTAAAAGCCGTCCGAGGCTTTCAAATCTTGCCAGTATCGCTGCGGACACCAAAACGTCGAGTGATCCACCCAACCGAAGAAAGAAACTGCAAAATTTTGATGCTTCTGTGGCAACCGAGATATCGGACCTCCGGGAATTTAATTTGAAGTTATTTGCCAATTGTGCAGTGGTGTTGATGATTTTCGCTATCAAGGCAGTTTCAATTGGTGCAACCTGCAGTGCCTTGAATAGCTGGGCTATCAGTTCATCCAGGAACATCCTATTGAGCAGATTCAATATCTGTGTGTTTAGATTGGTGTCAAAGTTGCCACTTGCCTCTTATCTCTTTGAGCCCTCAATCGGGGACTGATCGGCACCAGAAAGGAATGGACACAACAGACATAATTGGCAAAGTTTGAATGATCTAGGGTTGCCACTCTGTCCGCAGGGAACTGGTCAAGAAAGTGTTCCAAGTTATTCTGGCGCGAGGCGGAGGTGGAATCCTGATTAGACAAGGGAATGAATACCTGTAATACCCAGCGGATAGCGAGTGGGTCGTTCCAATCGAGAACCAAATTGGGTTGTTCATTTGGGATCCTAGTCACATTGCGAAGGTGTGAAAACTGAACCGGATCACCGCTTTCAGTCTGAAGGATGTCCTCAAAAATTTTCATTCTGGGGACATGCTGTTGGACTGGCGATGCTTGAGTGACGACTTTCAGCCAGAAATACGCCCGCCCACAGCTGATTGCAAGATGTGTCATACCATGGCGCCCCTCACCTATAACCCCACCTGCCTTCCGGCTGACCTCAAAGCAGGAGTTGAAGGAATCTGCTAGGCGAGCCTTCGGTGATGTGAGGTCAATGTCCAGTGGCCATTGGAGATCAACAGCCATTCCAGCAGCAGCTTCAACCATTATTGGGTCGGTGGAGGTTTCCAAGACCCATAACACAGCAGGTACTTCAGGTGAGGGTGGCGCAAAGAGGTACTCGGGGTAGGGATCTGGTTCCAATTTGGGAGAGCCGGAAGATGAGGTGTGTGATGCAACGCAGGGTAGGATAGGACCAGACTTGATGGAATGAAACCATGAGGTCAAAACATTCTTGATGAATTTTCGCGCTTTTGCAAGGCGGTTTCTGATGGTGTGCAGGGAGGGTGAAAGGAGAGGGAGAAGAAAATGTGCAACCGGGGTTTGGAAAGGAGAATCTGGAGAGATGATGGCAGACATAAGAAGGGAAATATATGCAATGAAGCCGAATGACGTCAAGGTCTGGACAATGATTGCAATTGTGTGATGCACTGTCCACAAGTACACTGAGAGTGCAGCTGCAAAAAGGAGCAAGGCAAACTGCAGCAGTAGGGGAAACATCTGCAGAACAGTGTCAAATTTCCACTTATGTAAGCCATTGAGCTTGCGTTGGCGCTCGAGCCCACGCTCCTCGACACTTCCTCTGCTACCGGCGGCCTCATAGTGCATGATCCATTGCTTTCCGAGGACTGCGAGCAAGGCCGCTAGCAGTGTGGTGGACAAGCTGATGTAGAGAAGGCTTTGAACCACAACAATGATGGTTGGAGGGGCCGTCATGGGGGCCGGTGTGAGCTGTGGTTGGATTTGGATAATGAATGCGGAGCTGACAGCCGAGAATAAACCGGCCTGCAGTCCCAAAAAAAATGAGGAACAATTTGAAGAACAAAATGGGGGCCACACACAAAGATTAGAGCTGTGTCAAGATCAGTGCTATATTTCCGCTGAAATTCCTTGTCGTGCTCGTCCGCTAGCTTCATGTATGAGTTCCAGAAAGCCGTTTTCTTGTCCGAGGTTGCAGCTTGCGGTTTAAGCGCTTCGACTGCTTTGCGAAGCCTTGGGTTGTTAATAACCTTGTGCATGAGCCTGGGTATGGGAGTACCTACTTCTCTGATTGCTCCTGTTGACTCTTCATTTGCTCCTCCTGTTTTCGCGCAAGCTCGTGAAAACCCATCTGAAGTGCCGTGATCAATCTGAAACTCGTTAGCGCTGTCGATGGCGGCGGCAACATCTCGCACTTGTCGTCGTCGGAGGTAGGTTCATGATTAGGCTGATCTTCCCCGACTGGCGTTGTGGCTGCGGGATTGGGAGGGGGGGAGCGGAGGTTCTCTGCCATGAGAGAAGGAAGCAGAGTTGTCGACAGAGCTGTGAAGTGACGGCATCGACTGGCGTCTATAGCAGGCGCTTTCCACGCCGTCGGCGGACATTCCCGGTCGAATCACACTCGGGACGATGTATCCACGCAGTTCAGAGGGAATTCTAGCATTGAGATACAGCGGAAGTCGAGTGGCAGGATGGACCAAGAAAGGACTCAGACGTCGGCGCTGCGTTTTTTTTTTCAAGCTCCCGGCCCCTTAGTAGACGCCTAGACACAGCTGCTATTTAAATTTTCCACTCCTAGGTTCCAACGGCGGGTGGCCTCCTTGTGGTCAAAATTAATGGGCCCTCAAACGCAGTGCGCTAACAACTTGAACGAAATTACGGGATTCGGAGAGTCAGGATCAAAGAGCCTTGATAAACACAACCAAACACGTGTGCGGCTTCCTCTTGACTAGCGTCTTACTTTCGCGTCGGCTATGCGTGTTGAATGGTACTCTACAGAAGTACTCTAACATCCTGTGGCCGCCAATATCCTGTCTATGCCCAGGATGGTTTTCCTCCCTCTTTTACTTCTGCTTTGTATCCGACCTGGACGAAGCTTTGCTCGCGAATTCCACGCCGACTCAGACATTTAATGTCCTGCGGAGAGAGCCCCCGGGGTCGACCGACGCGCCCCGTGGATGATGCAAAGCCGTCAAATGTGGCTCTCTTCAGGTTCTGATGAATTCTTCCAACTCTTTTTCTCTGCAGAAACTTGGCTATTACATAGCGAGCCTGTTCACACGCCGATAAGCCGCTAGTTCTGGAGCGAGCTGCGGCACGCTTCGGGACTTGTGCACCGTTTCGACCACAGCACAAGCCGCGGGTCTCTGCAAGTAGCTCAGGAGCCCAGTGCGTATTGATTCGTCCTCCATATGTGCTTAGATGTAACTTCTCCACAGCGACGCTCTCCATCCTGTCTCCCCCCTCAGCCATGCTCGAGCTACCAACGCTGTATCAGCGCCTCGAACTTCGCTGAGCTTCATTCGGTCGAACGTGATGGATTCCCGCCCGAGGCGCAGCTCGCCAGCGTGGATGAGATTTCCGAGGGGCGTTCGTCAGGGCGGCGGGAGTAATGTCGATGATACATATAAGGTGCGTATGCTTGACTTGGTTTTCATTCCCTCCCGCCCCCGTTTCTCGCAGACCCCGCATTCCACACCTCCTTCATCCCGCCCTCCGTCTACCTTCGTCCGATCCGCGTACGCCTTTCCCGGTCATTTCTCCACTCTCTCGAATGTACCGTGCTGATTCCGTTACAGACTTCGCATCACGAATTCGTTCACGTATTTGTACGCTCTCCTGCGCTCGCCTCGGGCGTCGCAGACGCCATGACGCCCACTGTATTCGATGCACAGCCGCTGGACCTCCCCGCGTCGTCCCCGTGCGCTGTCGATGACGCACGCACGGGCTTCAGGCGGTGTCCGCCGAGTCCTCCAAGCGATCTTCACGCCCTCCGGCGCCCCTCGATGCGGACCGTTGCTGACGACTTTCGTCCTGCTATGCATGACGAATGTGATGTGGCGCGGCCTCGCGCGCGCGATCACGCGACACTCTCCTGCTACACGACGAGGTGCGGCGCGCGCGCGGAGGGAGGGGGATCCCTGCCGTAGCGTACCCGTTCGAGCGCTGTGCGCGACGGCCCAGCTCCTGCCTTCCGCATTGCAAAGATCAAGCCGTTGCGAGCGCGGGAATGCCCGCGCACGCCGGGCGGGATCTTTGCGTGCATCCTGATGCTGGAGGATGTCTTGCGACGGATGCGGCTGCAAGATTGTTTCCCGAGAATGCCGCACGGGCGCCCGCGTCACTGGTCCAGCGTGTCTCGCACGCGGTGCTGTGGGCGGAAGCTACATGGGGCCGTTCTTGGATTCGCTGATATTAGCGCCGGGAGGCTGTCAAAGCCGGAGGGCCTCAGGGGGGCAGCTCGGTGTGCGCGAGGTGTGCATGAACTGGGGTGGCTCGTATTGTGCGCGGTGGAGGAAACGAAGGCGCGCACGGCACGGTTACACACGCGTTTGGTACCCTGCTACGCAGGTGGGAGCGATGCAAAAACGTCTCCTCGCCCTCCGCGCTGGATGCGCATACCTAGCGCCTCTACTTCGACCTGACGCGCCGCAGGACCTGGTCCTCGTCGCGTAGAGCAAGGCTGCGTCGAGATCAATTACCCCAATTACACGCTGCCTGTCTCCGCTGGTACGTTTCTCCTCTTCCTTCGCCTTTCTCTCATCCAGACTGACTTGTTCGTAGACATTGCGACGCCCTCCCAGGTTAGCTCAGACCCCGGGTCGAGGTTCCGGGTCCAACGCCAGGCCCCAGACGGCGGGGATGAGCGGTGTGCATGGGCGCCCTACGCGCTCATACTCGGCAGCGTATAGCTCACATGATTCTTATCCTACAAGCTGCCTCAGGCTGCACATGGACACATCTTACCGCCTATGTACAGTATTTTGACTCGCTACATACATTTGTGTAGATCTAGGTGTACGGCGGCTACTACCGGGTCCTTGTGGAGTTGCTGACTCCAAGGATTAGAGAAACGAAAGAGAAAGAAATGGCATCACGATTGGGCTTCCTAAAACGGACTTGCCAGTGATGGCTCTCTTCTTCCCTTCTCTCCTGGTGGCTGTCTCTGTTTCTCGCGCCTGGCCTCAACCTTGCATCGGAATGGAACTGTCTGAAGCGTCGCCTCGATGACACCCCGCCTGCTCGCTGGTCCGCAAACGACTTGAGACTTGCGATCGTGTTCTTCCTCCGCATGTCTGTGAATGCACCGCGCGCAAGCTCAGCGGGCTCAAGGCGGCCATCGTCACTGTTCCTAAGGTGCGTTCTCTCCCTCCCTCTCCCTTTCATCTCTTCACTGACTGATTGACACACTTGCAGCCCCGCACCGATGACCGCCCCAGCTGCGACCACAATCGCTTCTACACCTGGGCGCACCCCTCGATGACGTTCTCCGAGCTCTGGTAGACGGTGCAGGCGAACAAGCTCGTCAAAGGCGTCACCCCGACGTGTTGGCGCGTGCGTTGCGCTTCCTTCCTTCCCTCCTCTCTCGCTCCTTCCATCTCCCTCCCTCCCTCTCCCTCCTTTAAAGTTCCTCCTTCCTCCTCCCTTCTCACCCCCTCTTCGCCCTCTCTCTATTATGCCGAACGCTTACATTACTCCACCCAAACAGCCCCCGCGCGGCGACGTCGACGACGCATCCGCTTCGTCGTGCTGCAGCTCGGGCTCAAGAGGCCTTCGACCGACTGGGAGGTGGGTTCGAACGGCGTGACCGAGGCGACGGCGCAGAGCAACTATGATAATCTCACGGCTAAGGCGGAGAAGGGGCTGATCATGTGCGTTTTTTCTTTCTCAGCGGAGGCGAACGAGCGCGGACGAGCGTCCTCTCGTGGGTACGGGTGATGGGCGGGGAGGATGGGGATCATGGGGCCGCGAGCGCCTTTTTCGTCGGGTGGCGTGCGTGCCCTGTCAGGAGGCGACGAGCACGGGGGGCGACGAGTGTTCTGTTGTCAGACAACGAGCCCCGCTCGGCGGCGCCTTCCCGTGCCCATGGTTTGCGCCTTCTCGGGCTAGGACGCGTGTCCATGCACACGAGGCGGACGAGCGCCGCTCGTGCCTTGCGCCTTCGCATATGCGAGGACCTTGGCAAAGACGGACAGGACCTTGGCGAGCACGGGGACGCAGACGAGCACGGGGGTGCGAGTGCGAGTTCGTGGGCGACGGGCGTCCGCTCGGCTGCGCCTTCCCTGCTTTCCGCCTCCCCACTTTGCGCCTGCCTCGTAATAGGTACTAGGACGAGATCCAAACCAGCACGCTGACATCAAGTTTTCTCCCATTTTTATAGGTCGGCGCGATCCTGCTGATGCGCGAGCTCAAGAACTACACGGCAGACGGCGGTGGATAACTACCCGAAGCTGACCTAGGGCTTGATGTGCGTGTCTCTTGATCTTGTTTCGTTTTTCCTGCTCCCGCCTGCCGATTCCTGGTGGCTCCCGGATTTTCACTCCCTTCTTCGTCGTGCCCGCTCCCTCTACCTCTTTCTGCTCCCGCCGTCCTCTTTCCGATTTCGACTCCCTCTCCCCCCTCCATCCTCTTCCTTCCCCGGACCTTCTACTCCCGCTCCCTCCTCCCGATTTCGACTGCTTTCTGTTCCCCTTCTTCTCCCTCTTTCCCCGATTTCTATTCCATTCCTCCTCCCGCCTCCTCCCACCTGCCGCCTCGTTCCACTCCTTTACTGCCGCTTTTGCTTCGCCCTCCTGCTCCTCCGCTCCCTTCCCTCCTCCACGCCTTTCCACTCCCCCCGCCCCTTTACTGCGCAAAGCGAGAAAGCTAACGAAGACGCACACAGCACCTCGTCCCCGTCGGCGTTGCGCGGAACAAGACGCAGCCGGACCAGGAGACGAACTACACGCAGCCGAATTTCTCTGCTTGTGAGTGCCTTCTCCTCCTTCCCCGCGCTTCCCCACTTTCGGTCCCATTGCGTTGCGCCCGAGACCCGCGGTATGCGAACCGCGCCGCCCCGCTTCTCTGCGCGCGCCGTGCCCTTCCCGCGCCGTGTCGTGTCAAGTCGTCGTCGTGTTACTCGGGCCGCGCTTCCGCATCGTGCGCTTCACCCGCGTGGTCGTCGCGCTCCTCTATGCGCCTTGTCTCGACCCGCGAGCCGCGAGCTGTGCCTCTCCCTACGCGTTGCATGCACTCACCCCGCTCCGCCTGCTCTTCTCTTCCCCCGGCCTTGTCCTCCCCTCCATCCCCTCCTCCCGTCCTCATGTCCCCGCTAACCTCCTCCCCCAGACATCGCCAACCGCACCAGCGCCTCCTGCCCCGGTTCCTCCGCCGGCTCCTCGGGCTCCGGCTCATCAGGCTCGGGCGCGGGCTTCGGCTCGGGTTCGGGCAGCGGGTCGGGGAGCCAGGTGACGGGGACGGGTTCGGCGCGGGGCTGCGCGTGCCTGCCTTCGCGATGGTGTTTGCGCTCCTGACCGCGGTGTGGGTGCGGTGATCTAGGCGGTGTGGGAGTGAGGCGTGGGGTTGTGAAGTGAGGATACTTGCGACTCAAGAAATGGACGCGCGCCTAGCGTGCGGTACGATGTGGAATCTTGGACTGTACCTTGACTGCTGCGGTACATAGATAATCATTTGATACCTGGTGCATTTGCACGCTCATACATTCGTTTTTGATTTTTGTGCGCTCGTTTGATATTGTAATGATATATACTACCGCCCTCCGGGCAAGCCTGGTTCCTCCTGCAGTCAATGGTTAGCAATCCTATAGATTCAAGCAGTCACATGTTTAGGCAATAAGCCAGCTAATAGTCAGTTACTGGACTCTTGGTTATGAGAGCTCCGGTACTATTCAAGCACAGCTAAGACACTTTTGGAGAAGAGTTCTCCAAATTTGAGCTCCACTGGGCCTTGGAAGTTGGGAGTTGTTTGGGAGCCGCGCTCCACCCAGAAGAAGACGAGATTTGGTGCTTGCAACCATTCGACCCAAACTCTAATTTCGCCCATAATTCTAATGCTATCTCTCATAAAAGCTCTAGATCAAGAAAAAAATAGATGTGGCCCGAGATTTATGCAAGAATGGTTCAGTACGTGATTCCATTGAGAAATTCGAACAAATCAAAGAGGGCGGCCGGGCCCAAGCTCGGGTCGCGGGTCTGCTCGGAAGTCAGGCCCGACCCTGAGCCTGACTTGAGCCCTCCCTCGGGTCGGGCCTTGGTCGGGGTGAGTGTGCCGCCCACGATCCATCGGGCGCGACGGTGCCTGCGCGCACCACTCCGTTGGGTCGCACTGGGTCTTGTTCCTCCCAGACCCTCGGTGGCTTTGCATACGGATTCTGTGTTAATCTGACATGATCTGGAGAAAGCGGCGACTGCCGAGGGCCCGAGGTTAGGTTACATTCAGGATTACAAAGCGGACAGGATTACAAAGCAGACGATGACCGAGGTGCCCGATTTTGTACCTCCAATATCGAAAGTCAGACCTGGTCCGGAAATCCGGAACCAGGAACATTACTCACTTACTGGGTGTGTTGTGGGTACTGAGTGGGTAGTTTGTGGGTGTTCTCGGGAAGGGAGGAAGCCAGAGGAAGGAGGAGTGGGGAAGGGAATGTCGTGTGGGCGTTTCCTAATGTAGACGGATTTGATGGCTTCCCTTCTTGCCTCCTGCTTCCTTGCTGTGGCTTTTTCCGTGTCCGCCTGGGCTTACGTCCGGCGCTCGTTGCTCGCTGGTGCTCGATGGACGCCGGGACTTGGATCGAATGGGAGCTGGACTGTCGGACAACAATATTAATGCGACACGCGACGGTCCGACCTCGTCTGAGGTCGCGAGCAAGCCGCGAGGCGTATTCCTTAGAAAAGTCGAGCGACCAGTTTGGAAACCGGTGAAGGACGAATGGCCTTAAGATGTGCAGCTTGCTTCCTTCCTCGTTCTGCTTCTGTTTCATACTTGCTAGTTGATTGAAATGTCTCGGGCTCATGGTTTTCTTTAGCATCCTGCTGGGTCTGTTGCCGTGGTTCTGGAACTGCTCCTGGTTCTGTTGATCGTGCGCCGAAACTGAGTGGTCTTGCATCTGGATGTGCGCGGAACTTTACGAGAAGACTCTACACCTAGCTCGTTTGGGCGCGGAATCATCCGAGGAGAAGATGAATATGGAAATCTGTGCGACGGAATAATTTGGCAGTCCGTCTGGTTCTCATTTATGATTTAGTTCTATCGGATGATGCATTACAAGGGTTTTCGGCTGGTCTCATGAAATATTTTATCAGCAAGTGCTTATTTCTCTGGAAATCAAATTGGGATCGATCTCGAACGTAGTACGCGGTGGGAATCGGATCCGGATAAGAAACAGAACCATGGCTATTCAACTAACTAATGTGCGTCTCGCTCAACGACACCTCCAGATCATTCAACTCCCCCAGTAAATGCTTTTGGAGCTCTGTCCAGTCTTTGTAGTGCTTCATCGAGCCGCTGAGCCGCATCTCACCTCTCCCTGGGTCGAGTTCAGTCCCAATTTTTTGCCCCAGTGCTTCTAAAAATTCGGCAAGTCGTTCCAGAATCTGTGTTCCGTCGTGCCGCGCATCGGAATTCAAATTCCCGGGAGAAACCGCTGGATCATGCTCCGGGTTTGCCTCCCTCGCGCGTGCCGCTGCCTCGACGAGTGTCGTGCCGAGCTGGGAGCTGAAGATTTTCCTGCAGTCGAGGGAAATATTTCTTTCCATGTCGAGCCATGGCAGATAATACTGGACACGCAGAGATGTCGTGACTGTACAACGGGCCAATCGGATTAACTTGTGGAGGTTAGGGTATTTGAAACTGTCCCACACTTTGGACAGTGCTGAGAGGGCCAGCGCCCAACTTTCCTCGGTTTCGTCACTGAAGTTATGCTGCTTGTCGAGCTCCGGGACCCATACTGCGCATATGACGGAGCTGAAATTTTCCCTGGCCCAATAATTTCGCCCCCAGGGCAGGCCGCCAACAAAGACATTGATCCAGGTAGAAAGATCTGGTGAGATAAGTGATTTGCCCCAGTCTGTGTTTGCAAGACTCCTCCCCATCTTGACATAGAGGTCCGCAGTCCATCTCATTTCGCCAACGTTGGCAAGTTGAAATTGGAGAGCAATCCGCCCGAAATTAGACCACACCTCGGATCGCTGCATGATTGGCTTCAACGTGGGATCCATGAACCAGCTTTCGGATTTGCATAGCACGAGGAATGCACTGAATGAGATATCCCCAGAGATAGATAATGCTTGGAGGATTATCCGGGCTGCCGACAAGGATGGTGTCATCAAATGCACATCGGCACCGAAAGCCAACAGATGTAAAAGACTGTCGACCGCGAAAGTGGTACTAGTATCCCACTCTTCGGGATGTTCTGCATTGCCCTGTTTCTCCTCCCAAAATCGCTGGACGTGTACCAGGGCTACATAGACCCATTCAATGTCCTGTCCCTCAACAGGGGAGCCTAGAACTCCATCCAAAAGGTCTTCGAGGTTTGGAAATCTTGCCAGCATCGCGGCAGACACCAAAACATCGAGTGATCCACCCAACCGAAGAAAAAAAGTGCAAAATCTTGATGCTTCTGTGGCAACCGGGATATCCGGCCTCCGGGCATTTGGTTTACTGCCAACCAGGTTATTTGCTAATTGTGCAGTGGTGTTGATAATTTTCTCCATCAAGGCAGTGTCAATTGGTGCAACCTGCAGTGCCTTGAATAGCTGGACTATCAGTTCATCCAGGAACATCCTATTGAGCAGGTTCAATATCTGTGTGTTTAGATCGGTGTCATTGCCACTTGCCTCTTATCGATTTGAGCCAGAAAGCGGGGACTCGTCGGCCCCAGGAAAGAATTGACACAACAGACATATTTGGCAAAGTTGGAATGATCAAGGGGTGGCACTCTGTCCGCATGGAACTGGTCAAGAAAAAATTCCAGCTTATTCTGAAGCGGAGTAGAGGTGGCATCCAGATTAAACGAGAGCATAACCTGTAATGCCAAGTGGATAGCGAGCGGGTCATTCCAATCAAGGACCAGATTGGGTTGTTCATTTATGATTTGAACCACATTGCGAAGCTGCAAAAACTGAACCGGATCCTCAATTTTAGTCTGAAGGATTTCGTCAAAATGGCGGATATAGGGGATATCCTGCTGGACTGCTGATGCTTGAGCGACGACCCTCAGCCAACAATATGCCCGCCCACAGCTGATTGCAAGATGTGCCATACCGTGGCGGCTCTCGGCTACAAAGTTCCGCCCCTGCCAGCTGACCTCGAAGCTGGAGTTGAAGGAGTATGCGAGGTGATCCATCGATGATGTAAGGTTGAGGTCAGGTGTCCATTGGAGATCAACAGCCATTTCAGCAGCAGTTTCAACCATTTTCGGGTCGGTGGAGGTTTCCAAGATCCATACCACAGCGGGTACTTCAGGTGATGGTGGCGCAAAGTGGGACTCGTGGTAGAGATCCGATACCAACTTGATAGAGCTGGAAGTTGAACCGCGTGGTGTGACACAGGGCAGGATAGACCCGCAATTGATGGAGCGAGACCATGAGGTCAAAAGATTATTAACAAAGTTTCGGGCTTTCCCAAGGTGGTATTTGAGGGACCACAAGGATGGCAAAAGGAGGGGCCGGAGGAAATGTGCAACCGGGGTTTGGAAAGGCGAATCCGGAGAGATGATGGAAGATATAAGAAGGGAAATATATGTGATAAAGCCGAACGACGTCAAAATCTGGACGATAATCGCGATTGCATGATTCACCGTCCACAAGTACACCGAGAGTGCGGTTGCAAAAAGGAGTAGTGCGAACTGCAGCAGCAGGGGAAACATCTGCAGAACAGTGTCAAAATTCCATTCACGCAAGCCGTCAAGCTTGCGTTGGCGCTCAAGCCCACGCTCCTCGATGGTACCTCTGCTGCCGGCAGCCTCGTAGTGCATGATCCATTGCTTTCCGAGGACCGCAAGTAAGGCCGCTAGGAGTGTGGTGGACAAGCTGATGTAGAGAAGGCTTTGAACCACAACAATGATAGTTGTGGGGGCCGTGAGTTGTGGTTGGATTTGAATGATAAATGCAGAGCTAACAGCCGAAAATAAACCGGCCTGCAGTCACAAAAATGAGGAACCACTTGAAGCACGAAAAGGGGGGCCACACACAAAGATTAGAGCTGTGTCAAGATCAGTGCTATATTTCCGCTGGAATTCCTTGTCGTGCTCATCCGCTAGCTTCATGTACGAGTTCCAGAAAGCTGTCTTCTTGTCTGGAGTTGGCGCTTGCGGTTTAAGCGCTTCGACCGCCTTGCGAAGCCTTGAGGTTGTTAACAACTTTGTGCATGAGCCCGAGTACGGGAGTACCTACTTCTCTGATTGCTCCTGTTGACTCTTCATTTGCTCCTCCTGCTTTCGCGTAAGCTCGTGAAAACCCATCTGAAGAGCCGCGATCAATCTGAAGTTCGTTAGTGCTGTCGATGGCGGCGGCAACATCTCGCACTTGTCATTAGGTTCATGGTTAGGCTGATCTTCCCCGACTGGCATTGTGGCTGCAAGGTTGTGGGAGGGAGAGACGATATCCTCTGCCATGAAAGAAGGAAGCAGAGCTGTCGAAAGAGCTGTGAAGTGACGGCATCGAGTGGCAGCAGGCACTTTCCACGCCTTCGGCGGACATTCCCGGCCGAATCACACTTGGGATGATGTATCCATGCAGTTCAGAAGGAGTTCTAGCATTGAGATACAGCAGAAGTCGAGTGGCAGGATGGACGAAGAAAGGACTCAGACGTCGGCGCTGGTTTTTTTTTTTCGAGCTCCCGGCACGTTGGTAGACGCCTAGACACAGCTACCATTTAAATTTCCACTCCTAGGTTCCAACGGCGGCGGTGTCCTTGTGGTCAAAATTAATGGGTCCTCAAACGTAGTGCACTAAGTAATAACGAAATTACGGAGAATTCGGGATAAAAGTCAGGATCAAACAGCCTTGGTAATAGGCTCGAACCAGCCGCAACACACCAAAACCTGGGATTTGATGACAGTCGATCAAAAGGTTTGGGCGGAGCGGCTGGAATATAATAACCGACCGGCAGTACGGTCGGAGTTTGCCGGGCTCGATTAAGTGGACTTGAAGAAATTTCGATTCATCCAAAAATCAAAGTCTCTCAGGACAAAATCTGAAGAGACAGTTCTCTTCTAAATGTATTCAATTAGCCAACCTATTCGTTTCGAGAGCTGCGAGAGGAATGTGACCTCGCTAGACCCGAATCCGATCACCCATTTCGGGCCTCCTATCTACCATCATGCCATTCAAGCCACTCGTCGTTTTGGACCCGGTGAAGCTCGAGCGTGCCTCGAATGTCATCTGCAGACTGTTCGGTGTCCCTTCGCTTCGTGTTTATCAAACTGAGGTCGGCCGCAACGTTCTCAAGGGCATCAGCACACTTCTGGACATACCTACTGGCGGCGGCAAGACACTGGCCTTTTGGTTTGCTCTTTTCTACTACTGGGAACCTGGGAACATCGATAAGGCGTGCCAGAAGATACTCCTCGTTGTTGGGCCCCTCACTGCACTCATGCAGTCGCAGGCAAACGACCTGACCGCCAAAGGTGTGCCAGCGGTGGCTATCACATCTGCGAGCGAAAACCCGGACCAACTACTCAAAGTACGCTATCTAATACTCCCCAAAACGATGACTTATGGTTACCATAGGACGTTGGGGATAATAAGTACCGTATTGTGCTTGTTAGCCCCGAGACCGCTACGTCTACAAAATTCCATGAAGTGGTGCTCGCCAACAAAGCCTTCTCGGACAACATTATCTGTCTCAATATAGACGAAGGCCCGGGCCACTGCATAAGCGAGTGGGGTAACGACGATTTCAGACCTGAATTCTCGAAGCTCCATGTTCTCTTGGCACGCATGCCCAGCGGGCTACCCGTGGTTGTCGGCTCCGCCACAATGCCCCGCGACGTGATACTTGACATCATATCCAAGCTACGGCTTCGCGTGGACTGTGCGCGTGTGCAGTGTCGAATGCGAAGCCAAACGTTGCACTCTCCGTGCGCATCTTGCAGGCTGCAGCACCCGCAGGCCACTTTCGCCGACCTCATCACTTTGTTTCCCAAAGAGGCTACGGGCCCAGAAGACTTCCCTCAGACGCTCATCTACGCAAACGAGCGCATGTATGTCGAGAAAATAGAGGACTTTCTGCACCGCAACACCCCTGACCACATCAAGCCCGAGATCTTCGAGTTCTACCACCGATTCATAGACGAGAAGCGGAAGACATCCATTCAAGAGCGGATTGACAACGGAGCTCTGCGTGGAGTTCCCGCAACAGATGCATTAGGGATGGTACGTCGTCTATGCATTTGAATTCTCGATGGGGCACTGAAAGACTTGTAGGGCATGGACTTTAAGCTCATTATGCGTGTCATCCTCTGGATGTGCCCCATGTCCTTCCTCTCATTAATTCAAAAAATCGGTCGCTGTGGACGGTTAGCAGAGATGCTTGGCGAGGCGATCCTCTACGTCACTAGCGCCGCATACATGCGCTACGAGGTCGAGCTCGAAATCCTGAAAAGCGATGCAGCAGAGGACAAGGAAGACGATGCTCCTCCTGAGCCCCCTGCCGCACTGGCAGATGGCGAGCAAATGGACCGAGAGGCTGCAGTAGATGATGAAGCGGAAGCTCCGGCCGCACTCAAACGGAAGGCGAAGAAGGCAATGTCTCTTATGGAAGCTCGCGACCGTAGGTTCCTCCTGGAGTACATTGTGACGAAAGGGTGCCGCCGTATACCGTGGAATAAATTCTTTGGTAACGATTCAAAGTGTAAGGTTTCTTCCAATCTGACGAGCTGCAGCTAATTGAATTACAGATGCCTTGCCGTATCCCGTTCCACCGAATGCCCGTTGCTGCGACAATTGCGACCCAGACCTCTTCCCCGTTGAGACGGTGGGGCTGACAGGAGGATCCAGTCTCAAATCCGGCCGGAGACGTTATACAAAGATTTCCGATGAAGTGATAGACGCCGTCCAGAAGATGCTACTGGCCCTGCGGGACACAATTGCGAAGAATCATTGGCCTAATCAATTTATTATTACAGGGAAGATACTAATGTCGGACCAGGTCGTCACCCTGTTGGCTACTCGTGCACGGGATATAATCTCCGTAGAAGCGCTCAACCAAATGGTTCGGTGGCACTGGAGCCCTCGGTTTGGAGATGAGGTCGTCCAAGCTATCAAAGCTTGTCTTTTCGACCATCCTGACCTCGAGCTGCAAGCACGAGTAGAACGCGAGCAGGAGCAGTCTTTTCTTGCTCTGCAGGCGCTTGCAACAGCAGATCGCAGGAAAAAACTCACTCTTGCGTTTGATGCGTGCCACGAGGTCATTTTAAGCCAGACTCGGCCTGGCACAACACAGAGCGTCTGTCAAATATTCAAGGCACTCCCGCGGAAAACGGTAAGACACTGTGCCATACTTTGGTGACTTTCTTACGGTTATCCTTCACAGGCATGGCCCGACTACTATGACAAGATTAAAAAACCTATCTCAATGGCGACTATCAAACAACATGCCCACACGAAAAATCTGCTCAAGTCTACGAGTGAATATGCCGCGCTTTGGCACCGCATGTTTGACAACGCGCGCGCATACAATCAAGACGGCACCCAAATTCAGGAGGATGCCAATTTTTTGCAGCGTGTTCTGGATGAGACACTGGAGGAGCTCAGCCGTGTTCACGATGTTCCCGGGCCTGTAGCAGAAGAGATATTGTTGGCAGACATAGCATTCAATACGGAATATTTTTTTTTTGATTTTATACATTCGAAATAAGGACCTCTGCCGTGGCCATGAGAGCGTCGGCATCACTGTACGGCTCCTCATCATCGAGCTCCAGATCTTCTGGCGTGATCTCATAATCATCCTCCATTTCCGACTGCTCACCCTCCGGTTCATCAGCGTCCGGGATTTCATCGGCGGGGTCCACAAATCCCAAGTTCTGTGCTCGGACCCGCTCCACGGTGAATTTTTTAAATGCTCCACGACCATCCGCGTACTTTGATCCCTCCTCCAAGAGATCACGGACAGGCGTGACCGCCGTCGAGCTGTCAGGGTCATTTGCTGGACGATTCGAAACATACTCCTGGATCTGCTCATCGCGCAGAGCATCGGCGAGCTGTTGAATCTCAGCCGACATGTCGGGAACTTTGTGGCTTTCACCGAGGGCGGGGATTTTGAAGGACTTTTGAACGGTGTGCATGGTGTCACGAAGGGTGAAAATGCAGACGGTGATCATCGATAACCAGTCCCAGCTCTTGTTAGAGCCTTTTGCATTGTAGATGACCTGAAAGAATGGTAAAATCGATGACAGGTGGGAACGTCGAGAGGCCCACCTTGGCCCAAAAGTTTTGATGCTCCTGGAGAAGATCCACTTCCTTGAAGCTATACGGGCGCCCCGTGAGGTTGACCAGCCAATTGTGAAGGAAGAAGCGCCTACAAAATATTTAAACCCCGGATAAATGTTAGGACGGGGAACACGTACTTTAAAACAGGATCATAACGATCTATTCGCCGCAGGGTTTCGAAAATTGCATCGGCGTATTTGGGCATCGTCTTCGGCGACCTCATCATGACCATCCAGCAGGACAGTACATTTATGACACGCCCAATGTCGCCCTTCTTGATCGCGTAGACAAATTCAATGTAGAACAAGCATCGCGATTGAGGAGCAGCACATTTTCATGTGTTATGTCGCGAAGGGGCAGAGGCTTAGAACGAAGGGCGTCGAGAGCTTCCGTTGTAAACAACTTGCGGTACACCTGCTCCGCAACCTGGTCAAAATCAGCCATTGTCGCGGAAGCCGCCCATGTGTCAAGATTGGTCTGCCCGCAATAAATACGGAAACCATCCTTGACGTGCGCGGCCACGGACATCAGCAGCAACTCATGGGAAGGCTTCCACGGGGCCGCTTTCTTGGCCTTCCATCCGGCTGACAGGGGCTTGCGCTTCAGCAGGGTGGTATGCTCCCACCAGAGACTGCCAGGCCAAAGGGAGTTGGGTTTACCCCAATGCTCGTTCAGGACGAGCCGGCATCCGGCCATCTTGGCATGGAAGAGACCGAAGCGCCGGATAGAGGCCTTCATACCCTCGATCGGCTCCTCACTGTTGCGGCGCGCAGACTCAATCTATCAAAGAGATTAAATAAATACCTCATAAATGCGAAAGCGTACCTTGTCCACCAATGAGTCCGTCAAGAGGTCTCCGTCGTCAAAGAGCAGTCCATGCGCACGCAGGTCGTCGTTGGTGACACCCAGGTTCCGGAGGATCTGGACATATACGCGGATCGTGCCCTCTATGCTCGACTCGTCCTCGTGCATCGCCGGCAGAGGGTACTGGTCAGTTTTATGGACAGCGATAGGGTCAACCTCGGGGCACTCCTCGAAGGCGACTCGGAGATGCTCCAAGCTCGTGATGTTTTCGAGGGCGAGTCGCTTGAGCTGCCAGAGGCAACACCGTGTAAGCTGCTCAGCGCTTTCCGGTGTCGGCAGGACATCGCTGCAGTCCCAATCCAGCACTGGGAAAGTGCTTGTGCGCGGGGGCTTCATAGAGAGGGGAAGCGTTCCAAGGGGAGTATCTCCTCCAGTGAATGGATTGTAGACAGGAATCACCGTCGCCGTGGTCCCGTTATCGAAGTGGTTCGCAGAATTAAGCCGCTGAGACTCCACGCGAAAAGCAATGTTGAGGTTGTCCCACACAATGAAGCACATTTGTGTCTTGATGAGCTTACGGAAACGCTCTACTCCTTCAGCCGACAGCTTGTGGATGTGCTCCTTAATGGTGTTGTACGAAGTGGAGAGGCCGGCATGTGCAAGTACTTCCATCTCGCGCTTCGAAGATCCTGACGCGAGCAGGAACAGCCCGATGACAACTTGGTAGTTGTTCGCCTTCTGCGTACGCGATACACTGAGCATTGCACATACGGACGTGAGGACCTGAAGAAGTCGTGTCAGAGTCGCGGTACTTCCGAAAGGGGAAAGTGCGGCCCACCAAAGTCTTCTCTCGCCTCGCCTCCACTTGACTCTTCCTCCGCGTCGTCGTGCTGGCAGTCGACACCTTCTCCAGTATCCTCCAGAGCGTCGGCGCAACCTTCATCAGCTGCTCTGCAAGGTCCTCCATCGAAAACTCCTTGAGCAAGGTCATGACATCCACGGTCCAGTCACGACTCAGCAGCTTCTGGATGGCGACTCCTTCGTCTCGGAGGACCTGATCAAGCTTCGCATCAAACTCCTTGTCGATGAATTCGTCACCGACCGCTGGTACTCGCGTCACGATGGCTTCAATGATTTCTTTGCCGTTCGCTTTGAAGAAGCGCGTAAGATTTGCGGATGCCTGGGCATCGTTCCCGGGCTCGAGGAGCGTGTTAAAGAAGTCCATGAAGTTCTTGAAGCCCCCCCCGCCCTCCTCCTCTGGTGTTGACAGGTTCCCGAGGATTTCATAGGCTTTTGCACGCTTTCTCGCGTGTTCCTCCTCTGCCTGTGTCTCCGCCTCCAGACGGCGCTTCTCCGCGGCTTCAGCAGCCTTCTCCTTTTTCCGCTGCACATCTTTGAGTCTTGTGCTTTCCTTAGCAGCTGCACGAATCTCTGCATGTTCTGCAGGTGTACTGCTATCTTTGGTTTTTCGTGGACCTCTGCTCGGTTTATATCCACGTGGGCGGCCCGCACGTACAGGACTGGGCTCGAAGATCGTTGATGTGGCTGGTGAAGAGAACTGAGGGGCCTCCGACGCGGCTCTGCGATGTTTTCGCGGGGTTAAATCCGAGGGCAGCGCAGACGAACTCGCAGCAGAGCCTGAGGAACGAGCAGCGATAATCTGTGAGATAAGACCAGGCAGAGGAGCCATGGGCGCTTCCTCATCGCTTTCTACATCTTCGTGGTCCTCGGGTGTCTGGCGGGCTTCGATGCGCGGAGAGGAGGGGGCACTGCTAGCCTGCAAGAAGGTCTCCCGGCGCTTAGCAGACGAGTCGCCGTAATCAGGGTCCGAGTCCTGAGGCCTTTTGCGCTTTGGAGGCATGGAAGGTACGGTCGAGAGGCGGAAGAAAAGCTGAAGAAAGGGGGGAGTCCCAAAACGGTCTACATACTAGTATTTTCGCTATACCGCCCCTGATTCTTTAGCTGTAGCTTGAAAAAGTAATAGATTCCCGCTATCTTTAGTAGTGGGCTTTACACCCAGCTCAAAAAAACGATAGGAGTGCGTTTTCGACGATTTATAAGCAAATGACGTCAGGTTGGTAAGCATCGGTATCAAGCTCATTTCCGATTGTTCCTAGCAAGGGGGTGTCGGGATTAAAATTTCGGATATAGGGGGGGGGGGGGTCCCGAGGAGGGCTGAGAAAAACTTTCATCATGTAGTATAAGGGAGTTCCTAAACTGCAATATATACCTCCTGGAGCACCACAGGATGCCAGGAGGATGAATTCTGGGTCTCAGAAGTCAAATATGATGTGGGTATCCCGATTTGGACAGCGGATCATGCTTACACATCATCAATTGGCGCGAACAATATGTCCTGGTTTCCTCTAGGTCAGCAGTCAAAAACATGTTCACAATATATATGGGAGTATATGGGAGAACAGATTCATATACCATCTGACATCTGTGTGTGAGTGGGTCAGAGATGTGGTCAAAGCGGCACTCCGGAGACCCTCAGTCAATGTTGAAATTGAATGGTTGGAGCTCCAAAAATATAATTTACTCATATAGGGGGTGGTATGGATGTAATTTATACCTCAAAGGTCTTCTTAGTCACAGTTGAATCAATAGAGATGGGCCGCAACATCTTTGGTTTGGATTTGGATGCTGTCAATGTGGTGGCTGTGAGCCCGCACATGACTCGGAAGCGCGGCACGCCGCTAGGGGTGGCAACCTCCTTCCTTATATAGCGGGGGAGGAGGGGGGGGGGTCTGGCCGAGGGTCGAAAAAACTTTTCGACCCTATATCCATTTTTCGAATCCCGACACCCCCTTGGTTCCGAGCTCCGAGTCTGTACTCCTATCGCGCTACATTCAGGCACTCCCGGCACCCGCTTTATCCGTCCACTCCCTTAAATCCTCGCAGCTCTCCTTTACTCTCACAGCCATGTCCCTCTTCGTCGAAGGGATCTCTCTGTGTCCAGGTCAAGCCCAGATTCACATTTTCTCCGTTCCCTCGAACTGTGGTCTTCAACTCCTTCTTTCGGACACTGCACAGCTCCAATGCTGGTCTGCTTATAACCACTCTTGTTCCCACCTCCATCCTCGTTTCTGATCCACTGTCTCGTTTCGCCCGATGCGTCCCACGATGTTGTCCTCGGTTTTGACTGACCCAGCCTACTCCGGGATTCTCTCATATCGCTTGGCTTCCGCATCGACAGCTCCTTCGACGCTTGGCGATACTCATTGACCCGAGTCATCCCATGTCTGGTTCGTCTGTGCGTTTCAAACTCTACATGTTGCTGACACCTCGTCTAGCAGCTCTCCCCTCCCCTCTCCGGTCAGACCCCCGTATATATGGTCTGTCCCGTTCACCCCTTTTTTTCGCACTTGCTTACCTGGTCGCTCTTAGGTCCATCCACATCTTACTCTGAACATATAAAAATAAAAAATAAAACCTTTGCATATGCATCATGTTCTCCATCCACAAAACTTTGCTCCCATTTATTTTCCTTTACCCAATCCACGATACCCCCCTTCTGCATCCTCGCACCCCCTCACTTCTTCCTCTGCATTTATTTCTTCCACTTCTGTCCCTCCCGCGACCACGTCCGCGCCTCCTGCGAATGATGTTTTGCTCAAGAGTTTATTTCTCTCTCGACCCGTCTGCCAATGTTTTTACTACTGAACCGACGAGTTTGTTCACTTTGTTGGACTGGCACCACATCCCGCATGATGGACAGCTTTCCTCTTCTCAGGCGCGTGTCGTCGTCCTATCTCATCTCCGGTGCCTGCGCTGTAATCTGTGATGTCGACCCGGGTCCGAACAACATATGTGCGCGTGTCGGCAAATTAGTGATACTTTCCCCACACCCCAAGCCATGTCGTTCTCGGCACTTAGCGTGGTTCTTTCCGCTTCCGAAGACCGGCTACCCCGCCAACACCTCGCCGACCTTGCCAAATGTCTAGGTCTATCAGCTGATCTGACCGCTTCCCGCATAGATCTCATGTCCGAGCCTGGCAAACGACGTCGTCGCATTGTATCGGAGCACTCAAATGTCCACACAGCACGAGTGTTGTTTGAACGAGACACTTCCCAAGGGCAGCCTCCTTACCGTTGTACGTTTTCATGGGTTAGATCTGATCTCCGGGGTCATCACACCCGTGGCACATTACGTGCCGCAATCTGGAAACATGTCGGTACTGGCGCGTGTATTTTGTGTGAGGGTCATGCATCTAACTTAGCATGCTCTTCTGTTTCCTCGCAGTTTAATTCCGGCCCTGGCGGTGGTATTGAAGTTCCATCTATCCGAATGCAAGTACGGATTCTGCGGCAATTCGGGCCTGTTCTGAAAACGAACCCTTTGCGTCGCCTCCTGGAACTGCACGATGTCCCTTATATTGAATCTGACAACTGCAAGCGACTTCGTACATTTCTAGACCGACTTGAGACGTGACACGATGCTGGATGTGGTAAGCATGCCGATACTAGAGAAGGCCAGATGAAGCGGACGATGCCGACGACATTCCTACGCGCCCGGATGATGATGATCTAATGGATGTTGACGAAGATCCCCGGTGTGTTCCTTGGTTGGATTCCCGCTGCCCCGAGCCCCTGATGCCAAACGCCCGTACATCATATGCCAGTATCCTCGTCAAGCCCGAGTGTGTGGAACATGACTCAGAGACTGATGAAGCTGTTCTTGTCGTTTGCCGTCCTTGTAGCAGGGATATCGTGGCGAAACAAGTTTCTGCCTTGTCCATTGGCACTTGACACCATTCGCCAACCGTCATATACCCTCTCCCACCTGAAATACGGTGCAAAGAAATCTGGGACGCGTCGGCCTTGATCTGTTGTCACCAGCAAGTCCCGTGCATCCACATTCCATCTTCCCCGTTTGTTGTACCGCTCGTGGAGACCTCCTTAATTGCCAACAGCTTCCAGCGAGAGAGTGCAACCCGCGTCGAACGCGCGTTGCACTGCGTGAACTCTCGAACTCCGCATGAATCCTACTAGTACTTATGATTTCCCTTTTCTCTTGATGTACTTACTACTACTGTGCCGATAATTTAGTTTGTGCATACGTACGGCCTGTATTGTTGGCTGTTGTATTTGGTGTCACGGTGTGTGCGTGAAGTGCACAAAAGTTCAACGAACAGGTAAGATAGATATCATAGCGGGCATTGCCGCGCAGCGGGCTACTTAATTATATTTCTTATGGATGTATTTACAACAGGACTGTCTCTTCAGATTTTGTTTTAGGAGACTTCGAATTTTCAATGAGGCGAAATTTCTTTAAGTCCACTTAATCGAGCCCGGCAAACTCCGACCGCATTAAGCTCCGGTTATTATGTTCCAGTCGCTTTTCCGCCGGCCTATTGATCGATTGTCATCAATTTCCCCAGGAAGTTCGGCTATCCGCGAAACCGGCAAGACGACCGGCGGCATGAACGGCGGCATATAACGGAGTTTGAAAAGCACTTAACCATCAATGACGTTTTGGCTATAAGGTTGATCTAGTTAATAACATTGCATCATTTCCGTCCTTGCTTCTCGCCAGCGACAAAGAATCCCGCCAGTGCTCCCGCCATGTCTACAAACCCTCGTCTAGTAAACATCCACAATAATTGTTGCACAATATGTGGATGCTACCTCAAGGTCCAGCAACGCTCTGACGGCATCTTCTATCTGAAGGTATGGCGATTCTGAATCTTCGTTTACGGCAACTCGCCATTGATGAAACGCGGCATTATATAGTGCTATAACCCGTTGGCGCATGCTGCCGAGAAAGGTCGCACATATATGTTCTATTTTCCACCAACGCTGCCCGTGGCGAGCACGCCAAGTCTGTCTAGTCTACTGGTGAGCACGCCCAGCATGCCAGGCTCTTCTACGGCGACAACGGTCAAGTGCGCCTTCCCCAAATGCAAATCCACGCGGATAAATCGCAAATGCTCGCGCAAGATGTGTCAAAAGCACTGTGAGAAGTCGGGTGCCTGTGCTTACGTTCGTCATAACACTAGTGACCCTTCGACAACAATCTAGTGCCGGGTCTGGATTGTTTTATACAATGTATGATTCCTGGCCGCGCAGCGGGCCCATGTATGCAATGTAGGGCTTGTTTTATACATTATATACCGGCGGCGCCGGCCCGATTTTTTTGATGTATTTAATGTATAAAACATGTATTTAATGGTGTTTTTAATGTATTTAACGTGTATTAAATACACTACCACGCCGTCGAGTCCCATTCGGTGTCCTCCATCGACCACTTCGCGTTAGGAGCTGTCACTGGCTTTTCGGCAGCTGCGGGAACCGGCGGCTGTGGCTTTCCCTGATCTGGGGTGAAGCGCAACACAAGTTTTGGGGTGTTTAGGTCGATGTAGGTCTCAATCTCCAAGCCCCATATTGTTCTTCAGATACTCCCATGGCGGCAATTCGTTGGCCTCGACTCTCGAGTTTCGACGTGCGCGGTGGATGTCAGCGAAAATGAGTCGGCTAAATCAATCACGTGGTCGTCTTAGCCGTCGAGCCGGGCCCTGCCGCGCCTCACAACAACCTCACAATTACCGGTGCACTTCGCTGCAGAATGCATTTTTGTTGTGCTCTTTGGGCTTTCCGAGGATGGGGGAATCTTCGGAGTGGTTTGGGCATTTAATACACATTAAATACATGACCTCTGGGGCCTCTGTGGTATTTAATGTATTATACATGGTATAATACCGCTTGTATAATACAATCAAAACATACCGCATTTCAGACCCGGCACTACAACAATCTCTATCCCCGCTCGTCTCCCACTCCCCGCTGCCTCGACCTCGACCTCCGTTACATCTTCATCCTCAAACGACCTCTCCGGGCTGTTCAATTTTGAAGGCATCCAGCAAGAGCTGCGACACCCACTGCACACGCTTACCGAGTACCAGCGCCAGCAGGACCTCGTTTCGCGCCAACTTGACCAAGCCTTCGGCTTGAAGTCCCCATCACCGGATATTTCAATCGAAGAGGCCCTGGTGCAACAGGAGGAGGAGGAGCTACAGGAAGCGATCCGGCGCTCGCAGAGCGAGGCCCGCCAGGCCGAGCAGGATCATCGCCGTCAGACATTTCGTGCGCTGTCCGAGACACTCAGCAGGACGTCGCCCCCGCCCGTGTCTGCCTCCGCATCCCTTCCTCTCCTGTCTGTAACACCAGACCCCCCCGCTAGCATCCTCTCGCCGTTCCCGTTAGCGACATCCTCACATGCCAAGCCTCCACCACGTGTACGCGTTCCTGCTACCAGCGTCCAGATCCAGCAACATGCCGCCCCCCTTCGTATCACGAAGCAGCTGCATGACGACTGGCTTGGCACCAAACCATCGCAGCCTGTCCTCAACATCTCGGTGGGCGGGAACCGGCGTCCGTTCATGGATCAGAGGCTCATCCGGATGTTTACCTTGGTTTACATCCACGATGTACGTCCTTTCTGAATCACCTCTTAACACCTCTAATGCAAAGTCTACATAGGCCCAGAGCGAACCCATCGTACTCTGTGTAGAGGACTGCCCGCAGTGGCCCAACTTTCAGCTCTCAGAGTCGAAGGAAACGCTCAAGGATATGGGGATCGTGAACGTCGACACTGCAGCCCTCGAGCAGTACTCCCTCGTGTACCATACATTCATCAAGGTTTCCATTCGCCATCTCTTTACTCTCACGACCGGCTGCGTCGTTATTCTTCGCCGGCATGGGGTTCGCGGGCAGGATGAGGCAGCCGTTATTACGCGGTTTGTTGGTCCATCTGTACCATCCCACCAGCGCTACGGGCTCTCGCAGGAGCGTCGGGCGGTTCGAAACAAATACAAAAGCATGAAAGCTGCGCAGCCCACGGCCACGAAGGCAATCTCGATCGCATCGGATTCAGAGTCGGAGGAGATCGAGATAGTCAAGGAGGTCAAGGCATCTCGGAAGCGGGTTGAGTCGAGCAGTGATGAGGGTCGGTCTCCATCACAGTGTCAACCTCAACGCCAACGCCCTCGCCTTGCCATCGACACCCAGATGTCCCTCATTGATGTCGATGCGTCTTCGTCCTCTACACCCACGTCTGCCCTCTGGACCGCGCTGCGTACTTCTACTACGCCCTCAACCACACCCTCGACGACACCTCCCCCATCGGCAACTCCATCTGACACTCCCTCGTGGCTGATGGGTATGTACACCATCGATATGGTGCAAGGCTTCATACGAATGGACAGCAAGGAGTTGGCGCACCTCCAACGGAAGGCAGATCGCTTTGCGCTAGTCTTCGGCGGTCAACAGTGTCATCGCTTCGTGCCGTCCACGTACAATGACCAAGTGACCCGATGGAGGTCAGCGACCGAAGAGCAAAGACAGGCGGCTCTGAGCGCAGAGAGGACACCAGAAGGACTCTGGGCTCGTTTTGCAAAGATTGTTCCGTTGCGGCGTTAGCTCTTCTCTCATTTCACTTAAATTCCTTATCATTACACTGGATTTGTATTACATATTTGTATCGTGTGTAGTTTACTTCAAATACGATGGCCTACCGTACCCTAGGATTATGTCCATCTGCAGTGAGCTTAGCCACCGTGACCTGGTTGCGCAAACGAATCATCTCATCAAGGAAAAAGTTAAATTTAGTGGGCAGCATCTCACGGCACATCGACTGATATCCCCCAAGCCACACGTTGGTCTGCTCGGCGACCGAAGTGTTGAAGAACCACTTGTTGTCGGGACCCATCAGCTCCGGGTAGGCTGCAGGATTGCAATGCTTTTGGCAGAACTCGTGGGTTATGTCGTGTTTATGAAGAAAGTGGAAAACATCGACGGTCATTCCCACGTCGAGGAACCAAGACCAATGCTCGGGGTGCGCAAGCACCTGCTGCTTGGCATCACAGTTGGTGTCATAGATGAGATGCTCGGGCTTGTGCGCGCGGGGTACCGAGAAGACTTTTTGCACAAACAGCTGGACAGGGGTTAGCAAAGAATATGTATACCGAGCAGAAAACAGCCGGACCAGGACATTGGAAACAGCCTCTGCATTATAGAACGGTGCTTGGGCGACGAGGATGCCGCATGGGCGACAGATTGTCTGCAGGTTGTGAGTTCTGCTTCGCCCGAAAAGAGCCTTGTATTTGCGATTGCCAGTTTCTGACTTCGACGCTGCGCAGGCCTCATCTGTAACACCGATGGATCCCGGGTTGTTCTCGGTATTGATTTGGACAGTGCCGTCGTCACGAACACGGAAAGATTCAATGTCGTCAGCAGTATCCATTGCAGGGGGAACATCCTCCTCGTCGTCGAGGCCATTAAGCGGGTGCGCTAGGCGATGCTTTTGCAGGCGTGCACGTAGAGTGAAAGCTGCTTTCCCTCGCTCATAGTGCAGCCGTTCGATCTCGTTGTGCTCTGGATCTGCGCATGTTTTCTTGTTTGGGAGAATGGGTGAATCACAGCCGACGATCGCACAGATGTTGTGTAAATCGGCGTGCTGGGGACAGAAATGATCACGATTGCTGTCTAGCTCCTCCGTGCAATGAGATGCTTGGCAGCGATGAAAGCCGATAGCCAGCCCATCAGATATTGCTGGCTGCACGTCGCCTAAAGGGAACCATCAATTGTCGATCAGAGATTCAGGAAGCGGACGTACGTGTCTCTCCAGTGTCGGGGTCCACCCATTTCCTTAAACATTTATCGCAACAATGATCCACCTCATCCTGCCCTTCATTTATCACCTCCCTATTCCTCGCCCGCATAGCCATTGTGAACCGATCTTTCTGCTCACCCGTATGCGGTACAACCAAACAAACTCCCTTCCGTTCGCTGTAGTCCAGCAAAGTGAGAGCAATGAAGGCATCCCAGACGTGGTCGGGGGTAAGTCTACTGCCGAACTGCCAACCACCGGCTGATAGATCGCGCTCTTGACCTTCGGAGAGAGCCATGTCATACGAACGTGCACAATTTGTGGCAGACACCCTGCTGGAAGTAAATCCCTGTTATCGATGCCATTTGAGTTGAGGACGCACCAGGCAACAAGCATCAAGCTGATCCACATGCCCACCAGTTTCCTGTCGACGAATTGGTGTTCTCCGACTTGGATGTACTTGGGGATGCCGCCGTAGTATGTACGCACACCTTTGTGGACAGAGAACTCGTATTGGTAGTTGGTATTGCAATCTTCGCAGTATAAATGGATCGACCATGCCGGCCGCACGCCTTTCGCAATGGTATAAACAACGACCTGGCGGCATTCCGCTTTCTTGAGTGGATTTGTTCGGGTGCACGCTGGATTGTCACAAAGATGAGAGGGTGGATATAGATTCAGTGCAGCTGTAAATATAAAGTTGGTACAGAGTAAGAGACCCACACGATACTGTTGCTTACTGATGCCTCGCTTCCAGCCATTTTGCTCGAATAACATCTCCTCATCTTCCTCTACCTTCTCCGGGATTGGATAAGTCCATATTTCGTCCTTCAGAGAAATCCAACAGCCTTCAACAGATTCTTCTGGGATTCCGATGGATTCTGCCACAAAGGAGGTAATCTGAGGAGGCAAGACAAGTGGTGCTTCGGTTGTTGTGATGTAAACCGGCTGGGCGAGGATGATGTCATCTTTTACGAGGGAAAGCAGCCTAATCAAGTGTATTATTTGAAAGACTTTTGAGTGTGTCGTCCTTGCGCAGCGAATCGAGCAAGGACATGGTGGCGGACATTTTACGTACTGGCTACGTTAGGGGCTGCGCGAAGTAGATTGAAACTCCGCCAAACCCCGCCAAATTTGTAAGCAACCGCCGTTCGACCGCCGGTTGCTCGATCTGCCGGTTTCTCCATTTCCCGAATGCACTCAATTTCCCGCCGTCTCGAAAAGCGCCTGGATCGAGTCTACCTTGGTAAATACAACCAAACACATGTGCGGCTTCCTCTTTACTCTACAAGATCTTGTATCCTGCTTATTCCCGGGATGGTCTTCTCCCTCTCCTCCCCCCTTTTGTTTCTGCTTTGTATCCGACCTCAATGGAGCTTTACTCGCGAATCCCATGTCGACTCAGGCCTGAGGGTCAAACCCCGGGGTCTACCCTCCCTACAGGACGCGCCCCGCGGATGCTGTAAAGCTCGCCGCCAACTTTGGCTCTCTTCTTATGATATTCTTGCCTCGATCTCAACGCATCTTCTCTACAGAAGACGTTTCACACCGATAATCTGTTAGTTCTGCGACCAGCCGCGGCACCCTTGAGGTTTCGACCAGAGCACAAGTCGCGGCTCTACAAGAAGCTCGCACAGCAGAGGCAGAAGTGCGTATCGATTCGTCCCCCATGTGCGCTTAGATTTAACTTCTCCACAGCGATGCTCTCCCTTCTGTCTCATCCTCAGCCATGCTTGAGCCACCAGCGCCTTCGTGGCTTAGCTTCATTCGGGCGAACGCGATGAACTCCCCACTCGAGGCGCAGCGCGCCAGCGTGGACGAGATTTGCGAGGGAGCATTCGTCTGGGCGGCGGGTATAGTGTCGACGATACGTATAAGGTGCGTATGCTTGATTTGGTTTTCATTCTCTCCTCCCACGGCTTTCTCTCGCACCCCGTATCCCACACCTCCTTCATTCTACCCTCCTACCTTCGTACGATCCGCCCACGCCTTTGCCACCCATTCCTCATACCACTTCTCCACCCTCTCGGATGTACTGTACTGATTCCATTCCAGATCTCGCATCGCACATTCGCCCCTTCATACGCTCCCTGTGCTCCACCTCGCACACCGCAGACCCCAAGACGCCCTTGTGTTCGTTGTGAACGAGCTGCTCGGAGTCATGCTGCGCTGTACATCGGGCGCGCGACATGGAAGATGATACCGAGTGCGATACCGATGGCGTCGCTGCATTCTTTGAGCTTATGCTCTGCCTGCAGCTCCACCCAGCAGTCCCCGATGCGGCAGATGTCCCTTCTCCTCGCGAGACGTGTACGATGCGACTGGCTGCGCGGCCTCGCGCGGGCGACGACGTGGCACTGTCTTTCTGCACGACAAGGCGCGGAGGGACCCTGCCGTGGCGTACCCGCCCGAGCGCTGCTCTATGCGACGGCACATCCCCAACCTACGCATTGCAAAGATCACGCCATTGCGAGCGCGGGAATGCCCGCGCACGCTGGACGGGACCTTTGGGTGTGGAGGATGTCTTGCGGCGGGTACGACTGCATGATGTTCCACGAGAATGCCGTACGGGCGCCCGCGTCGCTGGTCCCGCGTGTCTCGTGCGCGGTGCTGTGGGCGGAAGCTACATGGGACCGTTCTTGGATTCGCTGATGTTACCGCCGGGGGGCTGTCAAAGCCGGAGGGCCTCAGGATGGGGGGCGGCTCGGTGCGCACGAGGTGTGGATGAGCTGGGGGGGTCATATTGTGCGCGGTGGAGGAAACGAAGGCGCGCACGGCACGGTTACACACGCGTTTGGTACCCTGCTACGCAGGTCGGAGCGATGCAAAAACGTCTCCTCGCCCGACGCGCTGGATGCGCATACCTAGCGCCTCTACTTCGACCTGACGCGCCGCAGGACCTGGTCCTCGTCGCGTAGAGCAAGGCTGCGTCGAGATCAATTACCCCAATTACACGCTGCCTGTCTCCGCTGGTACGTTTCTCCTCTTCCTTCGCCTTTCTCTCATCCAGACTGACTTGTTCGTAGACATTGCGACGCCCTCCCAGGTTAGCTCAGACCCCGGGTCGAGGTTCCGGGTCCGACGCCAGGCCCCAGACGGCGGAGATGAGCGGTGTGCATGGGCGCCCTACGCGCTCATACTCGGCAGCGTATAGCTCAGATGATTCTTACCCTACAAGCTGCCTGCACATGGACACATCTTACCGCCTATGTACAGTATTTTGACCCACTACATACATTTGTGTAGATCTATGTGTGCGGTGGCTGCTACCGGGTCCTTGTGGAGTTACTGACTCCAAGGATTAGAGAAACGAAAGAGAAAGAAATGGCATCATTCCCTATCATTCCTAAAACGGACTTGCCAGTGATGGCTCTCTTCTTGCCCCTTTTTCTTCGTTTTGTCCCTTGCGCTGTCTCTCTTGGAGTACCTTGTATCTGAACTGAACTGTCTGAAGCGTCGCCTCGATGACACCCCGCCTGCTCGCTGGTCCGCAAACGACTTGAGACTTGCGATCGTGTTCTTCCTCCGCATGTCTGTGAATGCACCGCGCGCAAGCTCAGCGGGCTCAAGGCGGCCATCGTCACTGTTCCTAAGGTGCGTTCTCTCCCTCCCTCTCCCTTTTATTGGTGGTGGGCAATTCCAATTGATCGGCCGTGACGATCACGTGCAACGTCAATTGGAACCCGATCGTTTCTCCTTGACCCACCACATATTCACGTCGTCTGGCTATCAGTTCTCTCTCCATCCAAACGAAAAAAAAAATCTAAATATTGTGTGTATCCTTAGGATGTATGCTCTCCAAATCTATATGTTTCCCTTAGCAATTGAGAGCAGCAGAGCCTGCCGACTCAACCCCTGGTAAATGTGAGGGAATGCACACCAACTCTGTCAGGTCGTCAAATTGTGGAATAAAATCCCGAGAAAAAATCCTGAGCCTCGTGCATAGTCCCAGATGATTTCTCCCTGAGTAGCCGGGTTAAATCGGACGGTATTCCCATCAGCACACAAGATATGGGTTGGATCGCCTTGGATCGGCAGGGATCAAACAGGTGCAAATGATGGCAAGTTGGCGTCTCGCAACACGTTTTCCGGACTCAGAACGTCTGTGTTCGTCTAACTAATAGGTAGAAATATGTAGTAAACGTATGAATGGATGCAATGATCGAAGGGATTTCCTGAATTCACACCCCTTCACTACAAACACATGCATTTCACCACGAATTCAGCCGGTTCGGACACTTACAGTTGGAAAAGTCAAAATCCCTTCGACCATTGCATCCATTCATACATTTGAGACATATTTCTACCTATGAGTTAGATGAACGCAGACGTCCTGAGTCCGGAAAACGTGTTGGCAACATTGGGTCACTCAAGAGGGCCGGCAATCCGGCAACTAATGCGTGGGAACGGATTGATGGCCCGATGCATTGCCCACCACCACTTTTATCTCTTCACTGACTGACACCGGGGGCAAAGACCGACGCACCTGGCTGCCAAGTGCGTTGAACGCATGTGCTCCGCAGGTTGTGATGCCGCTTACAATGAGTCTTTGTGTTGCAACTAACAAAGTAGCAATTAAAGACTACCTAGATACAAAGAATATATTAAGTTATTTTGAAATGTTTAGTGTGTTTCTTCACCCTCCAGAACTTATTTATTTGCCATACCTAAACATTTTGCCATTGCGAGCCACGACTCAGCCACAGATGCCGTCGCATCTATGCCGAGCAAGGGAATGACGGCGCCGTAGACGCCCAAATGACGAGTGATGTCCTCGTGATGAGCCGGAGTCACACTGGCCGCCGCTCTCCCATTCGTCCCGCCCACTGCCGGCATCACGCAGCTGCTTGCCCCGTGCCCATCCGACGCCTCGCTTGACACCGGTTACCGGGGCCCCGTCGCGCTTTATGAAATATTGCTTCGTCAGCACGGCACCATGCCCGCACGTTGTCTTTGTCGGGCTGGCACTGTGCCGGTACGTTGTCTTTGTCGGGCTACAACCATGTACGGACATCACCTTTGTTGGGCTACCACCCCACCCGCCCGTTGCCTTTGTCGACCCACTAACATCCCCGAACGTCGCCATTGTCGGGCTAAGACAGCGTCCGGACGTCGCCTTTATCGGGCGACCACTCCAGCCGCACGTGGCTTTCATCAGTACGCGACCGAGCCTTTGTCCTCGGGGCGGACCGCCTTCGTCCCGCCTTTGTCTGCCAAAAGAGCCGGCCGGCGGCCTGACCCCGTCCTTCTTTTGACAGTCCCACCAATCACAAGGAGCCCGCTTGTGCGCGGGTTATCCTCCGGGGCGGGATTCGCTTGGCGCACGCACAACACTCCGCGGAGTCGCGCGTGTCTCTGCGCCCGCCGCACACGATGATCACATAGCTAGAGACAGTATGTTAGCTCTGAGAGGCGGAGAATTCGACGCACCTTAAGCTCTAGGAGCGTCTGCTTGGGCCGCAATACAAACATGTACAAAGAACAGGGTCTTTCCAGATTTTCGGTTTCAGAGCTGGGGATGACTGTCTAATATCCCCTAGTATGCTTTAAAAGGCTTAGTCGGACCCTCTTGTTGAGCTGTGATTTTGTTTTTTGGCTCGGCAGTTCGAAATAAGCAGGGCCAAACATTGGCCAAACACTTTCAAATAATCAGTAGAGATTTAATGACGTCCATAAAATTGACTCACCTAATATCGGGTAATACTCGACAACACCGATCCTCCGGATCCCGCCGCGGCGCGGTGGTGGAGTTGGAAATGCAAGTGGATGAGGTTTTCTGTAAGGGAATTAGCCCCCGACGCAGAGGGAAAAGAATCAAGGAAACATACCGAATCAGCGCGTCTGGGACCTCCCAGTAGAACCGCGTTATCGCAGTTGTCGAGTATTACCCGATATTAGGTGAGTCAATTTTATGGACGTCATTAAATCTCTACTGATTATTTGAAAGTGTTTGGCCAATGTTTGGCCCTGCTTATTTCGAACTGCCGAGCCAAAAAACAAAATCACAGCTCAACAAGAGGGTCCGACTAAGCCTTTTAAAGCATACTAGGGGATATTAGACAGTCATCCCCAGCTCTGAAACCGAAAATCTGGAAAGACCCTGTTCTTTGTACATGTTTGTATTGCGGCCCAAGCAGACGCTCCTAGAGCTTAAGGTGCGTCGAATTCTCCGCCTCTCAGAGCTAACATACTGTCTCTAGCTATGTGATCATCGTGTGCGGCGGGCGCAGAGACACGCGCGACTCCGCGGAGTGTTGTGCGTGCGCCAAGCGAATCCCGCCCCGGAGGATAACCCGCGCACAAGCGGGCTCCTTGTGATTGGTGGGACTGTCAAAAGAAGGACGGGGTCAGGCCGCCGGCCGGCTCTTTTGGCAGACAAAGGCGGGACGAAGGCGGTCCGCCCCGAGGACAAAGGCTCGGTCGCGTACTGATGAAAGCCACGTGCGGCTGGAGTGGTCGCCCGATAAAGGCGACGTCCGGACGCTGTCTTAGCCCGACAATGGCGACGTTCGGGGGTGTTAGTGGGTCGACAAAGGCAACGGGCGGGTGGGGTGGTAGCCCAACAAAGGTGATGTCCGTACATGGTTGTAGCCCGACAAAGACAACGTACCGGCACAGTGCCAGCCCGACAAAGACAACGTGCGGGCATGGTGCCGTGCTGACGAAGCAATATTTCATAAAGCGCGACGGGGCCCCAGTAACCGGTGTCAAGCGAGGCGTCGGATGGGCACGGGGCAAGCAGCTGCGTGATGCCGGCAGTGGGCGGGACGAATGGGAGAGCGGCGGCCAGTGTGACTCCGGCTCATCACGAGGACATCACTCGTCATTTGGGCGTCTACGGCGCCGTCATTCCCTTGCTCGGCATAGATGCGACGGCATCTGTGGCTGAGTCGTGGCTCGCAATGGCAAAATGTTTAGGTATGGCAAATAAATAAGTTCTGGAGGGTGAAGAAACACACTAAACATTTCAAAATAACTTAATATATTCTTTGTATCTAGGTAGTCTTTAATTGCTACTTTGTTAGTTGCAACACAAAGACTCATTGTAAGCGGCATCACAACCTGCGGAGCACATGCGTTCAACGCACTTGGCAGCCAGGTGCGTCGGTCTTTGCCCCTGGTGTGACTGACACACTTGCAGCCCCGCACCGATGACCGCCCCAGCTGCGACCACAACCGCTTCTACACCTGGGCGCACCCCTCGATGACGTTCTCCGAGCTCTGGTAGACGGTGCAGGCGAACACAGGCGTATGTGGGGTTTTGATTGATCACAACCTTGTTAGTGAACGACGCGTCGCTATTCAAATTCATCGCTAATGAGCGATGCATTTTAATGCATCACTTCAGCTTTCATCAATCCGGCCCCAACTGCGCGGGGCTTCCCATCAATTCAGCTCTTATCAATGTTCCCATTGATCGCGCCGCCCCCATCAATGTGCCGTGCGCTCCATCAATGCGGGCCCCGTGCATCGCGCCGCATCCCAATGAGGATGTTATTGACATCTATTAGGAGCTGACACCCACTTTCCCCGTTTCCTGCCCTGGCGCCCCTGCTCGCACCAGGTGGTGACGTCTGGCGCAATATGACACCTTGAATAGAGGTATCCGCCTCTCGCATTAGCACCGCTGCTTGGCGCTATTTGCCTGGGGCGGCGGCGAATAATTCCCGCTTCAATCCCCACGGTCCCCGCCTTTGCGCTCTACTGCGGCATATCGGCGGCTGTCGCGGCCTCGCAAGTTTGTCTTGTCGGACCCCCATCCGTTATTTCGCCGCTTCCCGTACGCCGCCCCGCATGCCGCCTCTCACACGTGCCACCCCTGCCACCGCCGCCCCCACCGCGGCCGCCGATGCTGCATTCGGAACCCGACCGCATCACAACATTCTTCCTTCAGTTAGGTAAGTCTTCCCTGGGATTATCTGTCTGCGCGTGCGGTGGCTCAGGGTGGCTCGCACATCGACGCTCTCTCACATCATGTCGCAATCACGTGTCGATCGCCTCAACGCCGCGCGCCCCCCATGCGTTCGTTACCGAGATTTCAGACAGACTGCGTGGTTCCGAATTTTTTCAGGTATTCCCTCACGATACTTAAAGCGCAAAGCAATCATGAAAACGCCTCGATCAGCATTCAAAATGTGTATTTGTGGCTGTGTTTATCCCTCCTCAAAGAAACTGATCTAGACGTGAAGTTCAGCGTGTAAATGACAGGAATGTATTTTTCTCATATACAGGAACCATTTTAAAAGAACTTTATCGACTTTTGGCGGCCCCACAACCGAATTTGCGACCATAATCTACATAATGGCAAAATGCGGGTTTTCCTCCCTCCCGAGGATTTCGCTGATTGGGATACTGTAATCCCTTCTGAATCACCAAAATACAAGTCAAGTAGACTCAATGAAGGTATTAGAGACTTCTGGCCCCACCATTGGGATTTGACTAGGGAGAGAGAAACTGAGTTGAACCCTGCCCAATTGCTGCACTGGGTTTATGGTTTTAAATGGTAAACTCTCGTGCACATTTACAATATTCCATCCTTAGTGCATAAAACTGTATATTTTCAGGGATGGTTAGACTAGCTGACACTTTTGACGGTTCCAAACCCGTAGTACAAAGTTTTTCTGGCCCGAATCGCACTGATTTTCCATGGACCTGATGTTTTCATATTGACCTCTCGACAATTTAGTGTTGCTAGCCAGCTTGGTTCCCGACTCCAAAACATTCTCTCGGTTTATTTTTCGATTCAAAGTGTCGGAGACTGGTAAACGAGCCCAACGTTTGTGTACCTGATGCCTAAAATGACCGCGCGTCATGCAATGTCACAGCTGTGACACTCTCGTCTTCGAGACGCTCCACCAACGATTTCGCCTAACGGATCCTCACCCTTCTTTGTCACGCTCAAAGTACACAGTACTCATCTTTACCATCCTATCTATCATTGCCCATGTCCTTGTTCAGTTTTATCGGGCCAATCGTAAGATTGGGAAACAAGTGCGCTATTGTCGCCGCCGAGCTTTACCACTCCGTTGACGATACCCTGGGCCCAGCTATCACCCCCAGGCTATTGAAAGACTCCGCGGAAACGTTTAATGGTCCCGTATTTTGCGAAGGAAGCTCTCAATGGCTCCGCCAGAGCAAGTGGTAACCCCACGCAGCACAGGAAGCAAGAGCGGATGCGGGCTGGATGAGTCGGTTGGTCTCGAGAATCTGGTTTGCCTACTACGTTGGAAGCCCTCCGGTGTGTGCTCAACGCCCAGAGCCCCGCCAGCCCCGGATTCTCGAGTACAAATACCCCCTCGCCACAATGAAGTCGCGATGCCCTCGGAACCTCCAACCTACAGAGCGTGTGGCAGCGGCACCCGACACCTTCAACGACCACCCTAGAGTGCATTCCCAGGCAAGGCCCTGACGCCGTCCCTGCTACGGTTCCCCGTTTTACGGAAACCCCGTCCCGAACTGGACAGCCCCAGGGTTGTGGTTGTGGTCGTGCAGCGCAGCACCGCGCCCCGCCGCGCATGCTCCGCGAGTGACCGCGCCCGAGTCATTCACGAGCGCCTGCATGCACTGTCGATCGCGTTGTGAGCCCCGGGCAAAGGTGTGGGGTCTGGATCGGGCAAATGCGAGCAGGCACCCGCGAACTTTTCTGACGGTTGTGCCACGGCTGCGCGAGCTCCCTGCGGCGCCCCAGCGCGGAAGCAGCCACATACTCATCCCTGCTGCAGTCACTCGGTCACCGTCGCGATCGAACGCCCGCGCGGGCCAGGGCGGAGGTGCAGGCGGAAGCCGCCCCTATCGCGGTGTTTAGCATCGCGTGCGCGGGCCTCTGCAACCGCGCAGGCCCACGATGTACACCCCCAGTCCCGAGCCCAGTTGCTGTCCTTCGCTGGCGTACGCCCCGGCCGATGTAAACGCGCGCGCGGCTGCACCCGCGCACACGCTATTTGACGCGCTGGAGCGGCGGCTGGAACGGACAGGCTTTGGAACGTTGTATCTGGGCTTTCCCTCAGCGCCCCGCCCTCCTCTATTTTTTGTACGATTTTATTCCAATTTATTTATTTCGGTCGTGCTCATCATCGACCACGACGACGAGCACATGCTTGACGTCGCGGCCCTAATGCGGTTACTTCAACCAAACAGAGGCAACTCTCTTGCCGAAGCTTGGCCAAGGCTTGGCAACGCCAGGCATGCCTAAATCAGCAGCTAGCGCACCCATCGCTGAGTGCTGAGATGATTGATCAAAACAGATAGGTGAGTAGAGGCTTTTTATCAAAGCGACGTATCGCTTACTAGAGGTCAGTGATTAATCATCCCCCCATACTGTGGTGGCGAACAAGCTCGTCAAAGGCGTCACCCCGACGTGTTGGCGCGTGCGTTGCGCTTCCTTTCTTCCCTCCTCTCTCGCTCCTTCCATCTCCCTCCCTCCCTCTCCCTCCTCCAAAGTTCCTCCTCCCTCCTCCCTTCTCACCCTCTCCCCCCTCTCTCTATTATGCCGAACGCTTACATTAATCCACCCAAACAGCCCCCCGCGGCGACGTCGACGACGCATCCGCTTCGTCGCGCTGCAGCTCGGGCTTCGACCGACTGGGAGGTGCGCTCGAGTCGCGTGACCGAGGCGACGGCGCAGAGCAACTATGATAATCTCACGGCTAAGGCGGAGAAGGGGCTGATCATGTGCGTTTTTTCTTTCTCAGCGGAGGCGAACGAGCGCGGACGAGCGTCCTCTCGTGGGTACGGGTGATGGGCGGGGAGGATGGGGATCATGGGGCCGCGAGCGCCTTTTTCGTCGGGTGGCGTGCGTGCCCTGTCAGGAGGCGACGAGCACGGGGGGCGACGAGTGTTCTGTTGTCAGACAACGAGCCCCGCTCGGCGGCGCCTCCCGTGCCCATGGTTTGCGCCTTCTCGGGCTAGGACGCGTGTCCATGCACACGAGGCGGACGAGCGCCGCTCGTGCCTTGCGCTTTCGCATCTACGAGGATCTTTTCGAGGATGGGGAAGACGAAGGCGAGCACGGGGATGCGAGTGCGAGTTCGTGGGCGACGGGCGTCCGCTCGGCTGCGCCTTCCCTACTTTACGCCTCCCCACTTTACGCCTTCCGCTTAATAGGTAATAGGACGAGATCCAAAACAGCACGTTGACATCAAGTTTTCTCCCACTTTTTATAGGTCGGCGCGATCCTGCTGATGCGTGAGCTCAAGAACTACACGGCAGACGGCGGTGGATAACTACCCGAAGCTTGCTAAGGCGCTTGATGTACGTTTCTTTTCTTGCTTTGTGCTTCGTTTCGAGTTTTCTGGCGGCGCGAGTTTTTCGTTCTTCGACTTTTCGTCAACTTCCCGATTCCCGTCGACTTCCTCCGATTTTCACTCCCCCTGATCGCTTTCTGCTTCGTCGTGCCCCTTGTGCTCCCGCTTGCCACTCCTCCGCTCCTCCCTCCTCCCGCCCTCCTCCATTCTGCTCCCGCTTTCCTCTCCCCCATTGACACCCCCCCTCTGTCCACTCCCTTCTCCCCCCTCCTCTCCTTCCCCATCTCGTCCGCCCTCCTTCATTTTCCTGCTGTGAAAAGAAAGAAAGAAGCTAACGACGCTACACAGCACCTCGTCCCCGTCGGCGTTGCGCAGAACAAGACACAGCCGGACCAGGAGACGAACTATACGCAATCGAATTTCTCTGCTTGTGAGTGCCTTCCCCTCCTTCCCCGCGCTTCCCCACTTTCGGTCTCATTGTGTTGCGCCCGAGACCCGCGGTATGCGAACCGTGCCGCCCCGCTTCTCTGCGCGCGCCGTGCCCTTCCCGCGCCGTGTCGTGTCAAGTCGTCGTCGTGTTATTCGGGCCGCGCTTCCGCATCGTGCGCTTCACCCGCGTGGTCACCGCGCTCCTCTATGCGCCTTGTCTCGACCCGCGAGCCGCGAGCCGTGCTTCTCCCTACGCGTTGCATGCACCCAGCTCCTCTGTGCGCGTTGCATCGACCCCGCTCCGCCTGCTCTCCTCTTCCCCCGGCCTTGTCCTCCCCTCCATCCCCTCCTCCCGTCCTCATGTCCCCGCTAACCTCCTCCCCCAGACATCGCCAACCGCACCAGCGCCTCCTCCCCCGGCTCCTCCCCCGGCGGTTCCTCTAGCTCCGGCTCGAAGACGGGCAGCGGGCCGGGGAACGAGGTGACGGGGACGGGCGCGGCGGCGGGGCTACGCGCGCCTGCCTTCGCGGTGGTGGTCGCGATGGTGCTGGGGGGCGTTGGCGTTGGTGCAGTGAGTTGGGGAAGTGAGGATACTTACGACTCAAAAAATGGAGCCCATGCGCGCCTAGCGTGCGGTGCGATGCGGTGCGGAATCTTAGACTATACCCTGACTGTAAATGCGGTAGATAATCATTGATACTTGGTGCATTTGCATCGCCCTACATTCGTTTTTGGTTTTGTGCGCTCGTTTGATATATGCATTACTTACCGGATGGGTGTGCGTATGTGTTGAGGGGGAACGTTCGTGAGTAATTTTGGGTGCGTGAGGGAGCAAGGAGGAGTGGGGAGGGCTCGGAGGGAGGGAAGCGGACGTTTCCGAATGTGGACGGATTTGATGGCTTCGTTTCCTGCTTCCTTGCTCAGGCTTGCTGTGGTTTTCGTGTCTGCCTGCGCTTGCGTCGGGCACGCTGATGCTCTATGGACGCCGCGGTTTGCATCGAATGGGAACTGGACTGTCGATAACGATTCGAATTATGGACGGGCGCATCAGGAAAGTCGCGCAGAAGATTTGGACATCGAGGAAGGATTGCGGCTTCAAGATGTGCAGGCTGGCTTCCTGTTTCTGCTTCACGCTGGCCAGTTGATAGAAATAACTTGAGTTCGTGTTTCTCTGGGCGTCCTCTGACAGTTCTGTTGCCGTGGTTCTGGAACTGCTCCTAGTTCCGTTGATCGTGCGCTGAAACTGAGTGGTCTTGCATCGGAAAGTGAGCAGAACTTTGACGAGGAGACTCTGCAGCTCGCTCTTTTTGGGCCCGGAATCACCCGAGGGGGGAGATGAAGATGGAAATCTGTGCGACGGGATAATTTGGCAGTCCGTCTGGTTCTCATTTAGTTCTATCTGATGGTGGATTACATGTTTTTTCGGCTGGTCTCATGAAATCTTTTATCAGCAAATGCTTACTTTTTTTTATTTCTGTGGAAATCAAATTGGGATCGACCTCGAACGTAGTACGCAGTGGGAATCGGATCCGAATACAAAACACAACGATGTCTATCAACTAACTAACCTGCGTCTCGCTCAACAACGCCTCCAGATTGTCCAACTCCGCCAGGAAATGCTTTTCGAGCTCCTCCCAGTTTTGGTAGCGCTTCGTCGAGCCGCTGAGCTGCATCTCCCCTGGCTCGAATTCAGTCCCAATTTTGTGCCCCAGTGCTTCTAAAAATCCGGCAACTTGTTCCGGAGTCTGTGTCCCTTCGTCTCCTGTGTCTGAATCCGAATTACCGGGAGAAACCTCTGGATCGTGTGCTATTATCATGTTCCTGGTGCGCCCCACGCTTCGACCAGTGCCTCAGCAAGCTGGGAGCAGACTTCCCTGAAAATGGAATCTTCGTTATACCAGAAGTGCTGATATGTCGACACTGTGCAACGAGCCAATCGTATGAACTCGTGATGGTCAGGGTGTTCAAAAGAGCCCCAGACTTTGGACAGTGCCGCGATGGCCAAAGCCCGACTTTCCTCCTCCTTATCACTGAAGTCGTGCTGCTTGTCGAGCTCTGGGACCCATACTGTTCCTATGACGAAGCTGAAATTCTCCCTTGCCTCATAATAATTTTGGTTCCATCCCCAGACACCAACAAAGACATTGATCCAGCCAGGAAGAACTTGAGAGATGAGTGATTTGCCCCCATGTGTGTTTACAAGACTCCTGCCCATCTGGAAATACAGGTCCGCAATCCTGCTCCTTTCGCCATCGTTCACAAGTTGAAATTGCAAGACTATCCGGCCGAGCTGAGACCACACCTCGGATCGCTGCATGATTGGGTCCAACTTGGGATCCAGAAACCAGTGTTCGGCTTTGCATATGACAAGGAATGCAGTGAATGAGGTATCCCCAGAGATATATAATGCCCGGAGTATCATATGGACTGCCGACAAGGGTGGTGTCGTCAAATGCGCTCCGGCACTGAAAGCCAACAGATGTAAAAGACTGTCAACCGCGAAAGTGGTACTGGTATCCCACTCCTCGGGATGTTCCGCATTGGCCCGTTTCTCCACCCATAATTGCTGGACGTGTGCCAGGGCCACATAGACCCATTCAATATCCTGGGTCTCGAGATTGGAGCGTCCACCGACAACTAAAAGCCGTTGGGGGCTTTCAAATCTTGCCAGCATCAATGCAGACACCAAAACATCAAGTGATCCACCCAACCGAAGAAAAAAAGTACAAAATCTTGATGCCTCTGTAGCAACCGGGATATCATCGGCCCTCCAGAAATTTGGGTTGCTGCCAACCAAGTTATTTGCCAATTGTGCAGTGGTGTTGACAATTCTCGCTATCAATGCAGTGTCAATTGGTGCAACCTGCAGTGCCTTGAATAGCTGGACTATCAGTTCATCTCGGGACATCCTGTTGAGCATGTTCAACATCTGTGCCTGTAGATTGATTTTATGGTCACTCACCTCTTATCTATTTGAGCCATAAATCGGGGACTCATCGGCACTAGGAAGGAATTGACACAACAGACATAATTGGTGAAGTTGGAATGATCAAAGGTTGTCCCTCCGTCCACATGGAACTGGTCAAGAAAATGTTCCAGCGCATTCTGGAGTGGAGGGGAGGTGCCTCGTAGATTAAGCGAGGGAATAACCAGTAATGCCAACTGGATAGCGAATGGGTCATTCCAATCGAGGACCAAAGAGTCGCGTCGCTCGTTTATGATTCGGACCACATTGTGAAGATGTGAAAGCTGAACCGGGTCGTCAATGTTAGTCGGAAGAATATTGTCAAAATGGTACATCCAGGGGACATCCTGCTGGACTGCTGATGCTCGAACGACGACCCTCAGCCAACAATACGCCTGCCCACAGCTGATTGCAAGATGTGTCATACCATGGCGGAACTCAGCTCCCCATTCACTCGTTGGTGAGCTGACCTCGAGGCAGGAGTCAAATGAGTCTACTAGGCGAGCCATCGGTGATGTGAGGTCGAGGTCCAGTGGCCATTGGAGATCAACAGCCATTCCAGCAGCAGCTTCAACCATTATCGGGTCGGTGGAGGTTTCCAAGACCCATAACACAGCAGGGACTTCAGGTGATGATGCAGAGTGGTACCTGTGGTAGGGATCCGATTCCAATTCAATAGAGCTGGAAGTTGAACCGCGTGGTGCGACACAGGGCAGGATAGGCCTGCACTTGATGGAGCGAGACCATGAGTTCGAAACATTATTAATAAATTTTCGCGCTCTTGCGAGGCGGTTTCCTAGGGCATGCAGGGATGGTGAAAGGAGGGGCCGGAGAAAATTTGCAACCGGGGTTTGGAATGGAGAATCTGGAGAGATGATGGCAGACATAAGTAGGCAAATATATGCGATGAAGCCGAAGGATGTCAAGGTCTGGACAAGAATCGCAATTGCATGGTGCACTGTCCACAAATACACTGAGAGTGCCGTTGCGAAGAGGAGTAAGGCAAACTGCAGCAGCAGGGGAAACATCTGCAGAACGGTGTCAAATTTCCATTTACGCAACCCGTCAAGCTTGCGTTGTCGCTCAAGCCCACGCTCCTCGATGGTACCTCTGCTACCAGCAGCCTCGTAGTGCATGATCCACTGCTTGCCGAGGACTGCCAGCAAGGCCGCTAAGAGTGTGGTGGACAAGCTGATGTAGAGCAGGCTTTGAACCACGACAATGATTTTTGAGGGTCTGGCGTCCGGTATGAGCTGTGGTTGGATTTGAATAATGAATGCAGAGCTGACGGCCGAGAATAAACCGGCCTGTGGTTCAAAAATGAGAACACATAATTTGGAGGTGCTCAGTCGGGGACGTACAAAGATCAACGCTGTGTCAAGGTCGGTGCTATATTTTCGCTGAAATTCCTTGTCATGCTCTCCGCTAGCTTCATGTACGTATTCCAGAAAGCCGTCTTCTTGTCTGGGGTTGGTGCTTGTGTTTTAAGCGCTTCGACCGCCTTGCGAAGCCTGAAGTTGTTAACAACTTTGTGCATGAGCCCGAGTACGGGAGTACCTACTTCTCTGATTGCTCCTGTTGACTCTTCATTTGTTCCTCCTGCTTTCGCGTAAGCTCGTGAAACCCCATCTGAAGCGCCGCGATCAATCTGAAACTCGTTAGCGCTGTCGATGGCGGCGGCAACATCTCGCACTGGTTGTTATCAGAGGTACGCTCTGAATTACGCTGATCTTCCCCGACTGGCATTGTGGCTGCGGGATTTGGAGGGGAGGAGCGGAGGTCCTCTGCCATGGAAGAAGGAAGCAGAGCTGTCGTGAAGTGACGGCATCGGCACTTTCCACGCCTTCGGCGGACATTCCCGGCCGAATCATACTTGGGATGATGTATCTCAGAGGGAGTTCTAGCATTGAGATACAGCGGAAGTCGAGTGGCAGAATGGACCAAGAAAGGACTCAGACGTCGGCGCTACTTTTTTTTTCTCGAGCTCCCGGCACGTTACAGTAGTAGACGCCTAGACACAGCTACCATTTAAATTTCCACTCCTAGGTTCCAACGGCGGGCGGTGTCCTTGTGGTCAAACTTAATGGGCTCTCAAACGTAGTGCACTAACAACGAAATTACGGAGAATTCGGGATGAGAGTCGGGATCAAAGGGCCTTGATAAACACAGCTAAACACATTTGCGGCTTCCTCTTGACTACCGTCTTACTTTCGTATCGGCTATGCGTGTTGAACGCTACTCTACAAGATCTTGTGGCGGCCAATATAATGCCCACTCCCGGGATGCTTTTCTCCCTCTCCTCCCCCCTTTTATTTCTGCTTTGTATCTGACCTCAAGCTTTGCTCGCGAATTCCATGTCGACTCAGCCATCAGGCATGAGGGTCAAACCCCGGGGTCTATCTGCCCTGCAGGACGCACCCCGCAGATGATACAAAGCTCCCCATCAACTTTGGTTCGCTTTTCATGATCCTTTTGCCTCGAATTCTAACTCACATCTTCTCTCCAGAAACCTAGGCGACCACACCGCAAGGCTCATACGCCGATAAGCTGCTAATTCTGGGGCGAGCTGCGGCAACGTTTCGACCACAGCACAAGCCGCGGGTCTCTACAAGTAGCTCAGGAGCCCAGTGCATATTGATTCGTCTCCCATATGTGCTTAGATCTAACTTCTCCACAGCGATGCTCTCCATCCTGTCGCCATGCTCGAGCTATCAGCGCCTCGAACTCGTGGCTGAGCTTCAATCGGTGGAACGGGATGAACTCCCTGCCCTAGGCTCAGCGCGCCGACGTAGACGGAGATTTTCGGGTGCCGTTCGTCAAGCAGCGGGAGTAGCGCTGAGGATACGTGTGAGGTGCGTACACTTGACGTGCTTTTCATTCTCTCCCCCACGGCTTTCTCTCGCACCCCGCATCCCATACCTCCATCATCCTGCCCTCCTACATTCGTCCGATCCGCGTACGCCTTCGACGGACATTCCCTCCACCTTCTCGAATGTACCGTGCTGATTCCCTTACAGACTTCGCATTACGATTTCATCCATGCCCTCGTACGCTCTCCTGCGCTTGCCTCGCGCGTCGAGATGCCACGACGCCCACTGTATTCGATGCACAGCCGCTGGACCTCCTCCCGTCGTGTCGATGACGCTCGTGCGGGCTTCAGGCGGCGTCCTTTAAGTCTACTCCAGGCTATATCCACGCCCTCGAGCGCCCTCGATGCGTACCGGCTGCTGGCGATACTCGTGCGCTCCCTCTCGTTTACGGCGCGGCCTCACCCGGGCAACGACGTGGCACCTCTCTTGCTGCACCACGAGCCGCGGAGGCAGATCCCTATCGTGGCGTGCTCATTCGACCACTGCTCCGCGCGGCGACCCAGCCCCTGCTTACGCATTACAAAGATCACGCTGTTGTGAGCGCGGGAATGCCCGCGCCGCTGGGCAGGATCTTTGGATGCATGCTGAGGATGTCTTGCGGCGGATGTGGCAACAAGATCGTTCCACGAGACCGCCGCTCGGGTGCCCGCCTCGCTGGTCCCGCGTGCGTCTTGTGTGTGGTGCTGTGGGCGGAGGCTGCACGGCGACTTCTTGGATTCGCTGATGCCACCGGCGGGGGGCTAGCAAAGCCGGAGGGCCTCAGGGTGCGGGGCGGCTCGGTGCGCGTGAGGTGTGGATGAGCTGGGGTGGCTCATGGGCGGTGAAGGAGCGAAGGCGCGCACGGCACAGGTACACGCGCGTTGCTACCCTACTACTAACGCGAAGAACGTCTCCTCGCTCGCCGCGCTGGATGTGCTCCCGGGCCTCTATTTCGACCTGACCCCGTAGGACCTCGTTCTCATTGCCATCGCGCAGCCCCGGACGCAGCCGTGCGTCGACTAATTACACGCTGCGACTCTCCGCTGGTACATTTTTCTCCTCCTTCGCCTTCCTCGCATCCAGGCTGACCTTTCCTTAGATATCGCGACGCCCTCTGAGGTTAACTCCGAGTCCGGATCCAACGCCCGGCCCCGGACCGGGGGGGACGAGTGTCGCGCATGAGCTGCGCGCTCACACTCGCGCTTCCACTGATTCTTGCCCTACAAGCCGCCGGCATATCTTACCGCCAATGAAATATGTGGAGTCGCTACGTATATTTATGTAGATTTCTTGTACGGGGGTTGCTACTGGGTCCTTGTGGAGTTACTAACTCCAAGAATTAGAAAAACGAAAGAGAAGGGCATCACGATTGGGCTTCCTAAAATGGGGCAACGGTTTTTAGCCGTGGCAAGGCGTGGCGTGGCGTGGCGTGGCGTGCCGCCGTGGCAGTGCTGGCGTGCATGGCGTGCATCCGCGTACTACTACTTGCATCTGCGTACATCCATTGGCATTCAGTTCCCGTGCACCACGTCCGATACTTCCATGACGCGTCGCCACTGGCCGCCAAGTCCACCAAAGTTAAAGACGCGGGCACGTCGATTTGGGCAGCTCTCCTCACTTTCATTCCGACTCTGAATCAGACTTTCCAATGGGTCCATGCACGTCCAACTCAAGTTTCCCTCCAGCTGGAAATATTATGATTATACTCTAACCCTTCTTGCTCTTTGTCTTCTTTTGAGGCGGTGGTTTTACTTCATTCCCACCTGAGCCCACGACATGCTCTTCCGGCTCTTCCCCCTTTGCTTTCCGCTTAAGCTTCTGGCCCCCTATAGGTTTGGGCTTAGGCCTAGGCCGTTCCCTCAGCAGGTCTGCCCGGGCGGCGGCGGCAACAGCGGCCTCATCCTCCGTATCATCTCCCAAGAAGTCGGGACCCTCCTTCAAATGCCGTCAGATCATGTACGACATCAAATGTATATCCACTGACCGCCAGATCCAATTCATTTACCTCCGGAGCATCATCCTTAGACCATGCCGAAGGAAGGTTTCCATATGGAAACCAGCGGCCTTGATGTACTCCGGCGTCGAGCCCCCACTGACCGGTACCTGCAAACCCGGCGCGCTCGGAGTTTTCAAACATTCGCTCCTCTAAGAAGCTAAGGCAGTTCTGGTCTACGTCGAGATCATTCCACTTTCCAGGTGAAGCCCGGCTCTGGTACTCCCATGCGGCTTGGAGAACGAAGCGGCGATGTTTCCGCTCTTCCTCAGCAGCAGGGCAATCCTTTTCAGCGATGATAAGATGGTAATACCTATGAGCGAAGAGAAGAGTGTATGCATGTGCAAGTGGGATTCGACCGACCCACATGCTGCGCACAGCCTTGTCGCCGTTCGCTACATGACGTTCGAACCAGTTCATCACTTGAGCCTGGTCAAGGACTGAAAGATCCCCGGCTTCAGCGCCGCTGGGACCCATTGAACCGTTGGCGTGCGAGAGATTTTGAAGTGCAGGAATATCGAGTATATCAAAAGTCTCGGGAGAAGTCAGAAGGTCTTGAAGTGTTGTACAGTGTGGTACCAAGACCGTTTCAATTTCTTTCTGGTAGGGCACGGCACCAGGATCGGCGAGGATATCTTCTGCAGAAAGCACTTCACAAGCGTGTGTCCATTGCCCCAGCTGTAACAATTCCCGGTTAAAGTGGCTTGAAAGATGAATTGACAAGTGGAGCCCACCCTAATCTTGCGTCTCTCTTGTAGGTTACCCCACAGGTCATCGACGACGGCGGCTTCGGGAACGACAGAAATTTCCCCTGGCTTACCCAACACTGCCGAACGGTGGAATTTACACTCCCGCCACCATTTGACCGCATATGTCCTCAATTTTGAGTGGAGTATGCATCGTATAAGTCTTGCAGGGTAATAGTACTTCCCATTCTTGACCAAAACACCCTTACCGGGGCTATTTGACGACATAAGAATAATACACGGCCGAATGGTTTCTCAAAAAACACTTACCCGATTCGGTCACGGATAGGTTTCCGGCTCGCAAGGGTCCCCCTGTAATTCCAGAGAATTAGTACCTGTTACCCATTGAAAATAGGAGTACATGCAATCGCTTTGAGGTCCGGACTTGTTGGACACCATCCAAGGCATCCATGTGGAGATCCGGTAGAACACCATTTTGAATGCAATAATCACACTCGAATAGATCAGATCGTTTGTTGTTGTACGCCCGTCCATCACGCTGGCAAGAAACATGCGACCAATCCTTGCATCGGTCGCATTGAATGGCCGGATCGTCGACGGTGAATATAGACCCATCAGGGCCTTGTGCACCACAACGGCAACTAAACGGAAACTCCGATTCGCTCTGAGAAGGAGGCATGGGATCGTCGTCGTCCAATTCCTCGGTGCGATCGTCCAGCGGTAACTCCAAGTGCGAGTGAGAGGGTGACAGATCTTCAGGCGGGGCTGATTTATCACCAGTTTCATCCTCCGAGTCGGAGCCATCAACAAATCCAGGAGGAGAATAAACATTTGCCGGTGGTGTGCGGTTAGCCTCGGACTCGTCTGCAGAGGGCGAGGCCCCCCTATCTGCAACGGCAACGGTGCTTCCCGCATCTGTACCGTCCAACCGATAATCTGCTGTTTGGCCCTTATACGGGTTCGTCATCCAGGCTCTATTCGAGTCCTCGATACGCTGAAAGCCCGCGCGCTCCAGAGTGACACTCGGCATCGGATTTCTGATGAAGCGGAGATGGTGAATACGTTGTGCGCCTTTCATTTGCGCTGCTGCAAATATTTCCTGTGCTTCTAAACCCCCCTGTAGATGATAGATCACGATTGACGTTTTGAAACCCGCGGGAACTTCGATATTCGCGCCGCAGAGGTGAGTTTTCAGCCGCCCCTTTCCACGTTCCCTAACGGAGAAACCTCCGTCCTTCATGTCATCGTACGTGTAAACCGCTGACTTGTCGGCATTGCAGTATCGGGCAATAAAATGTGTTTTGGCGCGACTATAAAGACCGCGTCCCACGATGTCATATGCGATGTGAGTGTTGTTTCTCGATAATTGAAGGACGGGCGGGAAGTCCCAGGCGTCATTGCCAAGTTCTTCATTCACTTCCAGGATCAGGACCACTGGAAGTGAGACCGTAAATGAGAGAATGTGGGCAGCACCGGAGCAGTGCTGAACACCATCCCGATTGCACCAACAGCGTGCCAGTTTCGCAGGGGTCTTGTTGACCAGGATTTCATTTTGAAGCCATAGTTTGATGCGGTTGTCGAACTTCTTGGCGTCGGCCAGATGTAAAACATGCACATATTTTCGGACTGGCGCGCAGGAAATCTGGATGTGTTTGTGGATAGCTGAGGGTCCAGACCCTGTGCACGATCGAACGGTGACAATTTTGGAGTGGAAATATGCCTCTGCTGATCGACTCGAGGCATCATGTTTATGCTTGAAGATACCTGGCAGCCACGCCTAGTGAATGATGAGACACATCGCCTTCCTCGAATTGAGATTGAAGGACGTACAATGATAGAATCAAATTCATTAGTCGAGGTTATCAAACGACATAGCTTCAAATGATCACGAAAGCCATCGCGTTGCAAGCTAAGCATGGCAGAAGGGTCCTCTCCACTTCCAAGAAGCGTCTTTCGGAGATTCATGATTTTGAACAACGGAGTGATTGCACATTCAGGGTTGACGTCCTCGAAGCTAAACGAGAAGTCGACGGGATTGCGCATAACGGCGTGAAACAAAAGTTCCAGCCCCGAATCCAACCAGCAAGAGTTTTTTGACCATGGGTAGCTGACTTCTCTGTCTTTCGGCCTCGTTTTGGACCCGGCCTTGCTACCGCTTTGGCCAGCCTTCGAGGATCCAAGCAGCTCGGCGGAAGTATCTGGAGCCCTCCCATCATTTTTGCTGCGCTTAGAGCTTGAGGCGTCTGGTGCCCGGCTAGGTTTTGTGCGCCCCATGATCTGGGCGATGACCTTCCAAGACTCTGCCTGACCGTATCGAATTGGTATGCCCGCTATAGGAGTAGATATCAGACATCAGATAAATATGATCGGGCTGGAACTTACCGATTGTGCCAGTGTACAACCGTTGATAGTACCCTGCAACTGCAAACAGGCCTCGAAACCCTTCCATGAGTGCATGAAGGCGGCCGAGTGCGCAGTAAAGTTTCCAATGAAATGCTTCTTCCGCGTTCGTACTGTCGGGGATTGAGTCCCATACATCCGGATCCATCCTACGTTCGCTCGCAAATAACATGACTGCATGGGACTCACGCATCCACCACCTGAGCCAAGACTCTGTCTTCGGGAAATCACGAATGACCGCGGCAGCACGAGCTTGGAATTCTTCGGAGTCAGCTGCATCAAGAAGTGCGAGCACCCTAAATTGGAAGGCTTCCGCCTGATCGGGTGGAACTACTCCGCTGATTTTTTTGACTCGAGTAATCCCTGCGCGAAAATGCTGCGCACACCCTCGGTAAATGGCCTTGAAGGCTTCTCCTAGCTCCTCCTGGGTGCGAGTATTACCCGGTCGCACTGTCCAAAATCTGATGAATGCGGCACAGAAACCAGCACGCTCTGCCTCGCTGAAGTCGGCAATCTGGATAAAACAGTAAGAATTATGATGATCGATTCACTAGTATTCGCACCCCCGCGAAAAGGCGGTCTGTAACCTCGACATTTCGTAATTCTGTCTGATGTGCGATGCTCTCCAAAAGTGCATAGAAATGACACTCGTAGTGAGCCGCAGACGCGCCGTTGGAGTACGAAAAAATTCCTGGGACCCAACAATGGAGTTCTGCACAGTAGGCGGAGGTGATTATGAGGAGAGAAGTTCGCACCAACCACCACCCATGTGCAGCGTCGGAGACAAGACCATTCACAGAACCCGTTAACGGCTCTGTTTTTAGGAGTTGGCTCGCCATAAACGGAGTCTGAAAGCAGATGACTGTAACAGCCCCCAGCTGGGAAAAGATAACAAAGTCCGGATGACTCTCCGCAAACTCTGCAAACTCCGCAATAAACCCATCACCTCCCTGTCCGTCTCCTCTCTTTACCTTGTCACGTTCTTTCCGTACGCGATCAGCGTTGAGATACACAGGGGATATGTCCGCCACAGATTCACCAGGGCCATGAATGCCAGGCACACCGACAATCAGTCCGAGTGAACGAGTGCCTGGATGGGCTGCGACAATTTCTTCAAATCTCGCTTGTTCTCGGGTCGACACATGGAGGACGTGTGTGAGTCGAGGATGCTCATGTTTGCCCAGATTAGAGAAATGAACGCCGCCGGACCATTTGTGAAGAGTGGATTTGACCCCGCACGAATAGTGGATTAGCTTTCCATTGCAGTGACAACGTCGCAGTAGCTGGCCAGCAATTCCTTGGGGTGTGGTTTGGGGACGTGCAATCGTGGAACAAGTATCGACGTCACAGGCGATAAAGCCCTGGCACGTTCGTGTACTTCGTTTGCCCGCTTCCCAAGTACCAGCCATCTCATCGCCTTTGCGATCGCCCCCGGTGACGCGGCAAGACCAATGGACATGGAGTTGTTTGGTCCGCTCGAACTCCGGCCACGTAACATCCATCTCGAACACCTCATCGGGCCAAGGGTCCCATTCATCTTCTTGCGCAGGAGAGACCGGTCTGCGGGTGATGGGATCGCTTGGCGCAGGTGGAAGCTGCTGACGCCCTGGTGAAGGCAGTTGAGAGCTGGTGATAGGTGGGTTATTTAGCGGGTGGGCAGTGACTGGTGCAGAACGGTATGGAATAAATTGTCCCTGAGAGGTGCGCATATAAAGTTGGGGCGCAGGATTTATTGAAGCGGCGGAATGAGGAGCTGGCGGGGGCGGAGGACTAAAGAATGGTTGCTGTCCCAATGGGAACGAAGGAGCAGCCACCGCTATAAAAACCTCGATAAGCTCAAATCGGCAAAAGCGGACATAGAATACATACGCATTGCACCTGTTGGATGGCGATAGGATCCAGAGGCATTGTTTTGTATATAACCTGTTGTTCTGCCTGTATTTGAGGACATTTAGACCACCGGTACAAGTGTCGAGGATAGTGATTACCGCTTGAATCAAAAATTGGTAAAAGCGGCGAGACAGCATTGGATGGAGCTAGAACTTGACAGTCAGGAAGATAACTCCCAAGTCAATGGCCATTCACTTACGAGATGCATATCCTGGTTCTGAGGGCGGTACGAATGGGTTCGGGGGAGTAGTTTGCGTTGCAAAATATTGGACGCTTTGATGAGCTAGGTGCCGAAAAAAGCCCTGTGAGGTTAAAGAAAGGTCAATGTCGAGGGGGACATCTAGATTTTAACATACCAAAACCATTATCGTCGGTACAAGCTGGATGGCGCTTGTAAGTTATCGCGAAGCGACGATAAGTGCACAGCATTATTAAGTTTGGATTCAATCGCGATCGAGATTCCCAATGAAGCGTGATGACGGGACAAGCGTGAACATGCACGGGATGGAGACTCAGAGTTTGCACAATTAAAAAGCCGAAAAGATTACCCCACACAGTAATCCAGAAGCCTCAAGCAGTACAGCCGACTTGAACTTCAGACATAGGTTGAAGGAAGGAAGGTGTTGCAAGATTATAGTATTGATAGGGAGTTTGGAGGCTACTACCATGCTTCATTGTCGCCCTGGTTCAGAATAAATGAATAGAAAGCACACTTGAGTACATTTGACCTAAGTAGCGCTCCGCCTTGAGGATTTCCAAAGCTCGTGAACAATTTGAAGGCTGCACGGTGGTGCACGCCAGTGCACGCCAAGGCGTGCACTGCCGTGGCGTGAAGCGTGCATGGCGTGGTCGAAGCGTGCCAGGCGTGCACCGAAGCGTGCCAGGCGTGCACTGAAGCGTGCCAGGCGTGCACCGAAGCGTGCAAGGCGTAATTCCTGGCGTGCGCACTGTGAACACCACAGTGCATAGGGCACTCCAACCAAACCCCAAACTGTATCCAAAGAAAATTACTTGACGCTTCATGAGTTGCCGAGATCCAGGTTGTTGTGCCCAAAATCCGATCCATAAGTCCGTACCAACGGTGAAAGTAAAATTAATTGTAAATCTATGCTGTCCAAGAGTAAGCTGCGGAATGGACATGTATTCTGAGAAAAGTGGGTGAAGTGGGCGCGACTCGCTCATACATAGTCTGTTTGGGCAATGTTGTGGAACACGACTCGCCGCAGCAGGATTGATTCGAATTAACGGACTTACATACATACAACAGGTACTAGGACACTTTGCAAGTCGCGCCAGTCAAGTTTCTCATTCTGCGGAGGACGGGGATGATGATGTCACTCAACCCGACATTTTGAGAAATGTCGGGGTTTATGATATCACAAATGACGCTCTGTAAGGGACTTGAGAGGGTTGAAACCAAGGTCGTTATTCTACCTACCAGGAGTACATGGACGGTAGTAAGGACAACACTCTGTGTTTCGGACTTTGAGCAAACTTTGAGTCTCCAGGAGTCTCGGACGCGGTGCCACAGTACTTTAGAAGGAGCCCGGGATGATAGCAGCAGGCAGTTATAGTGGGGCCATATGCATAGAGGAAGGAATTCGTGGTAGTAGTGGTCTAAAGGAAAGCTAAAGATACCGCACTGTTGTGCAGCACCACGTTTGCACGCCTTTGCACGCTGCACGCCACTGCACGCCAACCACGTCACGGCACGCCGTGACACGGCGATTTCCCGAGGCCCCAACCAAACGGGCCTCGGGAAATCGCCGTGTCACGGCGTGCCGTGACGTGGTTGGCGTGCAGTGCCGTGCTGTGACGTGTAGCGTGCATCACCTTATCCTCCCACCACCGTGAAACCATAGTGTGCTTGTATTTTAACTCTGGCCCTCATATACTACACCCAGAAGAAATTCCAAGTCAACTTCTGGTCAACAGCTTTTTCCCCACACTCACCGCCGTCAAGTTTTCAACTTTGTTTGAGCGGTTCCGCTACACCAGGAAGTCGTGGGGCCTAGGAAAAACAGACACAACCTTCCTCTCCAATCAAAATGGCTTCAGGGTGGGCTAGACTCTGGGAGCTTACACGGGTCCAAGTTGCAGCTTAAAAAAAGTTCACGTTGAACATCATTTGTCATTTGAACTCGAGTCAACATAAACGTGAATTATACTCTGCAATTGATATCTCTGGTGATTTAAACCAGAACTGTGTGCTGAGAACATCTTTCGCCACGCTTGTGCACGCAATGTCACGGTGCGGCACGCCATAGACACGGCACTGCACGCGATTGGCACGGCACGACACGCTAACGGTCTGCGCGGCGTGCAGAGGCGTGCAGGACCAAAACCGATCTTTATAGAGGAACGGCAAGCACCAAACAGGGTTTATTGCATCTCTCCATCAAGTAAGACAATAATCTTGCAATCCCTCTTTTTGCAACACTAACTCAACCAGGATTTGTCACGCACTTGGATGAAAAGGCAACAAAAAAATCATAACTTTTGAAAGAGTGCACAGAAAAATGGGATTGAAGACTTTAAACCACACTATATGGATCCAACGGCTTCTCTTAGTCTAATTTGTATCATATGTGGGTTTATGAATCCATTGCGAGACCATCACCTCCTCGCTTTGACCGGTGACATCGTCACGTATACGTGACAATACCGCTTGGATTGAGCAGTCTCGAAATGATTTTTTTTCGGGTTTCGGCACAGAATATAGCCAACTTAAACACTGAGCAAGATACACGGGTACTTTGCCTTGCAATTCAATTTTAAGCCTTGGTGAGTTAAACTGTCCTAGCACGCTAATCACGTGCCACGCTTGCACGCCACGCCACGCCTTGCCACGGCGAAAAACCGGTGCCCCAACCAAACGACTGTGCTGCTTCCTCGTGACTACCGTCTTACTTTCGTGTCGGCTATGCGTGCTGAACGCTACTCTACAAGATCTTGTGGCCGCCAATATCATGCTCATTCCCGGGATGGTTTTCCCCCTCTCTTCCCCCCTTCTATATCTGCTCTATATCCGACCTCAAGCTTTGCTCGCGAATTCCATGTCGACTCAGGCCTGAGGGTCAAACCTCAGGGGTCTATCTTCCCTGCATGACACGCCCCGCAGATGATACAAAGCTCCCCATCAACTTTTGGTTCTCTTTTTATGCTACTCTTGCCTCGAATTCTAACTCATCTTCTCTACAGAAGACGTTTCACACCGATAATCCGTTAGTCCTGCGACCAGCCGCGGCACCCTTGGGGTTTCGACTATGTACAGCACAAGTCGCGGCTTTACAAGAAGCTCGCACAGCAGAGTCAGAGCCCCTGGGCAGGACGTATCGATTCGTCCCCCATATGCGCTTAGATCTCACTTCTCCACAGCGATGCTCTCCATCCTGTCTCCATGCTCGAGCTACCAGCGCCTCGAAATTCGCTGAGCTTCATTCATTCGAACGTGATGGATTCCCGCCCGAGGCTCAGCGCGCCGACGTGGATGAGATTTCCGAGGGGGCGTTCGTCAGGGCGGGAGTAGTGTCAATGATACGTGTGAGGTGCGTATTGTCCTGCTTTTCATTCTCTCCTGCCCTCCTTTCGCATCCCATGTATTCTTCATCCTGCCCTCCCTGGCTTCGCCAATCCGCGCACGCCTTTCCCAGTCATTCATCCACCCTCTCGAATGTACCGTGCTGATTATGTTACAGACTTCGCATCACGAATTCATCCACGTATTCGTATGCTCTCTTGCGCTCGCCTCGCGCGTCGCAGACGCCACGACGCCCACTGTATTCGATGCACAGCCGTTGGACCTCCTCGCGTCGTGTCGATGACGCCCGTGTGGGCTTCAGGCGGCGTCCTCAAGTCTCCTCCAGGCTATATCCACGCCCTCGAGCGCCCTCGATGCGTACCGGCTGCTGGCGACGCTCGTGCGCTGCCTCTCGTCTACGGCGCGGCCTCGCGTGGGCAACGACGTGGCACCTCTCTTGCTGCACCACGAGCCGCGGAGGCAGATCCCTATCGTGGCGTGCTCATTCGACCATTGCTCCGCGCGGCGACCCAGCCCCTGCTTACGCATTACAAAGATCACGCTGTTGTGAGCGCGGGAATGCCCGCGCCGCTGGGCAGGATCTTTGGATGCATGCTGAGGATGTCTTGCGGCGGATGTGGCTGCAAGATCGTTCCACGAGAACGCCGCACAGGTGTCCGCGTCGCTGGTCCCGCATACGTCTCGTGCGCGGTGCGGTGGCGGAGGCTGCACGGCGACGTCTTGGATTCCCTGGTGCTACCGTCCGGGGGCTGTCAAAACCGGAGGGTCTGAGGGTGCGGGGGAGGCTCGGTGTGCGCGAGGTGTGGATGAGCTGGGTGGCTCGTATCGTGCGCGGTGGAGGAAATGAAGGCGCGCACGGCACGGGAGCACGCGCGTTGCTACTCTGCTACTCGCGCGGTCATCCTGATGCAAGAACGCCTCCTCGCTCGACGAGCTGGATGTGCTCCCCAGGCGTCTACTTCGACCTGACGCCCCCCAGGACCTCGTCTTCGTTGCCATCGCGCAGACCCACACGCAACCGTGCGTCAACTAATTCCAGGCTATGGCTCCTCTCCGCTGGTAGTACGGTACGTTTCTCCTTCGCCTTCCTCGCATCCAGGCTGAATTTTCCTTGGATATCGCGACGCCTTTCATATAGGTTAACTCCGACTCCGGGTCGTCCAACGCCGGGGCCTAGACGGTGGGGACAAGCGGCGTGCATGGGCTGCGCGCTCACATGGACATATCTTACCGCTAATACAATAAATATGTGGATATATTTCTGTAGATCTATGTGTACGGCCGCTGCTACTGGGTCCTTGTGGAGTTCTTGACTCAAAGGATTAGAGAAACGAAAGAGAAAAAAATGGCATCACGATTGGGCTTCCTAAAACGGACTTTGCCACTGATGGGTCTCTTCTTGCCGCTTCTTCGTTTTGTCTCCTTCGCTGTCTCTTTCGTGCGCGCCTGGAGTACCTTGCAATTGTTTCTGAGCCTCCTGCTCGCTGGTCTCGCAAATGATCTGAGACTTGCGATCATGGTCACCATCTGTGAGTGTACCACGCCGAAGCGCAGCGGGCTCAAGGCGGACATCGTTGCTCCTGAGGTGCCTCCCCTCTGACTGATACACCTGCAGCCCCGCACCCTCGGCTACGGCTTCGATGACGGCCCCTTCTGCGGACACAACCGCTTCTACAACTTCCTCGCTTCAAAGCAGCAGAAAGCTAGTGCGTGCCCCCCTTTCTCTATTTTTTTCTGCCAGCTAACAAGCATTGCCAGCGATGTACTTTATTGGCACAAACGTGATGAACTTCGCCCTCGAGGCGCAACGCGCCGTCGCCGACGGGCACGAGATCTGCGTCCGTGAGTGCCTCTTCCCCCTCTTCTTCTCTTCCTCCCTCTGTTTGATACCCCTCTCGCACATCTCATGTTTTGACGTGATGCTGACACACGCACACGCACAGACACCTGGGCGCACCCCTCGATGATGATCGTGACGAACGAGGACGCCTTCGCCGAGCTCTGGTACACGATGTAGGTGATCAAGCTCGTCACCGGCGTCGCCCCGACGTGTTGGCGCGTGCGTCTCTCTCCCTCTCTCCATCGTGCCGAACGCTTACATTACTTCACGCACGCAGCCCCGCGCGGCGACGTCGACGACCGCATCCGCTTCATCGCGCAGCAGCTCGGGCTCGAGGGGTTTTGACGCGTTCGACTGGGAGGTAGGCTCGAACGGCGTCACCGAGGAGACGGTGCAGAGCAACTACGATAATCTCGTGACGAAGGCGGGGCAGGGGGCGTTTAATTCCGTGCGTCCTTTTTCTTTTTGAGCGGGCTTTGGTGTGGTTTTTTTGGGGCGGGAGGCGAACTCCCGCGTGCGCCGAGCCGTATGAGGACGGGCGCGGGGAGGCGGCGACGTCTGAGGACGAGAACGAGGGGAGGACGAACCTCCTCTCCCGGGAGGCACCGAGCACGCGTCCCTCGTTCGCTTGCGCCTTCCCGTGCCCGCTCGCCAGGATGGGTGAAGAATAATAAAGACACCACGCTAACGCCTATCTTTTTTAGGTCGGCGCGATCATGCTGACGCGCGAGCTCAACAACTACACGATGCAGACGGCGATGGATAACTACCCGAAGCTTGCTGGCGCGTTTGATGTGAGTGTCTGTTCTTCTTCATAGGCTTTGCGACGACTTCGTCGGCGCGAGTTTTTCGCCTTCGTGGTCATGCCGATTTCGACGTCGTCGTCCTTCGTCCACCCGCTTTTCACTACCCTCGTCCCCCACTACCTTCGTCCCCCGTTCCCCCGCTTCCGCTTGTCACTTCATTGTACTACCGCTCCTTCCTCCTTTCCACCCCCGCTCCCTTCTGCCCCCTCTTCCCCCCCCTCCACGCCTTTCCACTCCCCCCGCCCCTTTACTGCGCAAAGAAAGAAAGCTAACGACCCTGACACACAGCACCTCGTCCCCGTCGGCGTTGCCCAGAACAAGACGCAGCCGGACCAGGAGACGAACTACACTCAGCCGAATTTCTCTGCTTGTGAGCGCTTTCCTTCCTTTCGTTTTGGTTTTAGAGGCGGGAGATTACGGGGGGCGGGGAAGGCAGGGAGCGACGGTCGCGAGCTGCGAGCTCCGCTGTGCGCTTCTCTCCGTGTCGTCGACGTGTCGGCCCCGCTCCCCTTACTCCCTTTTGATCGCGTACACTCTCCTTTTTGCGCGTCGTATCGACCCCGCGCCTCTGTGCGCGTAGTCGCCACGAGCCGCGCGTCGACCCCGCTCCCTCCCCGTGTCCCCCCTCCCCCTCTTCTGTTCCCACCTTCCCCTTCATTGCTTGTCTGCTCCTCGTCGCACCCACTTCCCCTCTCCGCACACCGACGCGTCGTACACCGCGCGCCGCGTGTTGTCCTCTTCCCCCGTCCTTTCGCACTCTTCCCCCTTACTCGTCTCCTCCTCCTACCCGGCTCCGGCTCCGGCTCGGGGACGGGCAGCGGGTCGGGGAGCCAGGCGACGGGGACGGGTTCGGCGGCGGGGCTGCGCACGCCTGCCTTCGCGGTGGTGGTCGCGATGGCGCTGGGGACTGGGGGCGTTGGCGTTGGTGCGGTGAGAGTTGGGGAAGTGAGGATACTTACGACTCAAAAAATGGAGCCCACGCGCGCCTAGCGTGCGGTGCGGTACGGAGACTTGGACTGTACTCTGACTGTGACTGCGGTAGATAATCATTGATACCTAGTGCATTTGTAGTCTCTCTTGACAGACGCTTCATCGTATCTAACTCGTTCCTCGTTCAATGAAGTCTGTTGGAAGTTACCGCGCTTGATACCCGGTAGCCTGAATTATTATGTAACCATCACAGATGCATGCGCAAACAAGCACTTTAGCGAGACGCGTCGAGACGTGTTCCCCATCTTTCGTGAGATACAGAATTAATTGAGTGGCTCAAAATATTCAATTAAGGCTGGCATTGTACACCAGTAGCATTTTTGTTTCCCAGAACATTGAATCTGATGTTTTGGGCGTGAGACAGGTGAAAACCGGCCAAAGATATTCATTTAAGTTATCCGCCCTGGTTTTAACACAAGACATGAGCAAGAGGTGCTTTTATCGAGTTAAATCCACGATGGAACCTCCATATTTGCCCCCAGGCTCCAGCAGCCTCCACGACGCGTCCAAGTCGCGTCGATGGACCGTGCACGTGAGTTCCCAAAACGGATGCTTATATAATAACGCAGGCTACCGGTTCATCTGGGAAACACACTTGCCTACGGAGAGCTACATAGCGCCGGGTAGGGCAGTAGACTAGTAGGCATGTACCCTCTATGATAGAGGCCCATAGGCATGATCAGCCGTAGACCCGTAGAGCCATAGAGCCATATAGAGCTATGTCGTGCACGTGTTTCGGCGGTAGAGAGACGTCCATGTGCTCGCTTCGGTTCGTTTCGTTCGCTTGATGCTCCGGATAGATGATGGAAAAAAATAAATGCATTCCACTGAGATCCCAAAGATACATGTAAGTACAGAAATGCTAACTGCCCGGGGCCCGAAAATGTGAAGTATTCCGACGCGCTGATGACGCCGGGGTGTATCGGAATACTGTGAGTGTCCGTTAGTAAAGGATCGGTCAAATTTGATGAGGCCACTTACCATGCATTCGCGTTGTGTGCCGTTCAGCGAGGATGGCTGAAGAAATGACCAAGGACAATCTCACAATGCACACGGTGAGCGGGCAAAAAAAGGGGCAGAGCTGGCAGGGGAAGGATTGACGGGCACAAGATTCAAGTAGCAGAGCACAAGATTCTTGCACGCGAGACTCGGAGACGGTGCTTGACGTGCTTGAGTATTTGAGGTCTTGAGTTGGTCTTGAGTTGGTCTTGAGATTGGAAGAGGAACTAGGTAGTATGTTGATGAAGACTTGGAGGCCTGAGACGACAAGGGAGGAGGATCCGGGGGAGATATGGAAGTGGGAGGCAAGAGGAAAGTCGTGACACACCGACTTCGGTCCCGGTTTTTCGTGATAAAGTCCACATGGCACGCGTTGGCGCACGGTCCATGTGCACGGATGTGCACCCGATAGAGGGAAGTAGAAGGGGAGGGCTCGTAGAGAACATCCAGACGATGGTAGATGATGTGTCTCTACGTAGCTCTACAGTGATGGGTGTGGCTCTACGGGGCTCTACCTCGTGACCGGCGTTCTATCCCGGAACCCGGTGTCTATGTGGTCAAAAGTCGTTTCCAGATGTTATCAGGCATTATCAGGCGCGGTAACCTACAGACTAGTGCATTTGCATCGCTCATACATTCATTTTCTGTGTGCGCTGATATGTAATGATATATACATTAGCTTACTTGTGTTGTGCGTTGTGGGCGTGGGTGGGCTGGGTGGGTTTGTGGGTGTTCTTGAGGGGTGTTTCCTAATGTGGACGGATTTGATGGCTTCCCCTTTCGTTTCTTTCTTCCTTCTTGCTGTCGGTTTTTCGTGTCTTCCTGAGCCTGCGTCCGGTGCACTGGTGTCCTTAGTCGCTGGCGCTCTCTGGTTGAGTGTTGCGGGTCTTGAATTGAACGGGAACTGGACTGTCGACAACGAGGCCGCATGCGACCGAGGCGTATCAGGAAAGTCGCGCAGAAGATTCGGGGAAGGAAGGATGGCTTGAAGATGTTCAGCTCAACTCTCATCCTAGCATTGTGTTGGAGATGATTCAATGCTCGGCGGTGACTATTGGTGCTTCGTTTCTCCGCTGAAATGTCTCGGGTACTCTTGGTTCTTTCGCGTCTTGCAGGGTCTACATCAGGAATAAACCGTTTACTACGAGTTTACAGAGTGCTCTGTAGCTCTGGTGGACCAGTGGCAGAGGGTATCTACACAGCTACTGAATGCTACAGAGCGCTATGGGGACTATGGGGCTATGTAGCTCTGTCGTTACCCTCCAGGGTTTTTCCTGATGTATTGCCGTGGTTCTGGAGCTGCTCCAGGTCACGGTTTTGTTGATCGTACACCAAAACTGAGTGGTCTTGCATCTGAATGTGAGCAGAACTTTGACGAGACTCTGCAGCTCGCTCTTTTGGAGCGCGGAATTATCTGGGGGGAAGATGAAGATGAAATTTGTGCGGCGGAAAAAATGTGCAAGCCGTCCGGTTCTCCTATTGGTTCTAGCTGGTGTTGGAGTACATGGTTTTTTCGGCTGGTCTCACGAAATCTCTTCCAAGGCCTTATCAGCAAGTGCTTACATTTTTATTTATTTCTCTGACAATCAAATTGGGATCGACTTCGAAGGGCATAACGAGAGTATTAATACGCAGTGGGAGTCAGATCCGAATACAAAACACAACCATGCCTATTCAACTAGCTAACCTACGTCTCGCTGAACAATGCTTCCAAATCGTCCAACTCCATCATGAAATGCTTTTCGAGCTCCGCCCAGTCTCGGTAGTGCTTCTTCGAGCCCCCGAGCTTCACCTCACCACTGCCTGGATCAAACTCAGTCCCTATTTTTTGCCCCAGTGCTTCTAAAATTTTGGCAGCTCGTTCCAGAGTCTGTGTCTCCTGTGCACCTGAACTCGAAATACTGAGGGAAACTCTGGGATCATCCTCTGTGCCTGCCTTCCTCGTGTGTGCCGCCGCCTCGACGAGCACCTTGCCGAGCTGGGAGCTGAAGATTTTCCTACAGCCGAGGGAAATATTTCTTTCCTTGTCGAGCCATGGATGCTCATACTGGACACGCAGAGATGTCGTGACTGTACAACGGGCCAATCGGATGAGCTCGTGGAGATTAGGGTATTTGAAACTGTCCCAAACTTTGGACAGTGCTGAGAGGGCCAGAGTCCTACTTTCCTCCATTTCGTCACTGAAGTTATGCTGCTTGTTGAGTTCCGGGACCCATACTGCGCGTATGACGGAGCTGAAATTCTCCCTTGCGTTATAGTTTCCTCCCCATTCCCGGCCGCCAACAAAGACATTGATCCAGGCAGAAAGATCTTGGGAGATGAGTGATTTGCCGCTGTCTGTGTTTACAAGATTCCTCCCCATCTTGATATAGAAATCCACAATCCTGCCATATTGAAAACGTAGGGCAATCTGCCCCAGATGAGACCACACCTCAGATTGCTGCATATTTGGCTTCAATGTGGGATCCACGAACCAGCTTTCGGCTTTGCATAAAACAAGGAATGCACTGATTGAGATATCCCCAGAGATAGATAATGCCTGGAGTATCATATGGACTGCCGGCAAGGGTGGTCTCATCAAATGCACGCCGGCACCAAAAGCCAACAGATGTAAAAGACTGTCGACCGCGAAAGTGGTACTGGTATCCCACTCCTCGGGATGTTCCGCATTGGCCAGTTTCTCCTCCCATAATTGCTGGACGTGTGTCAGGGCCACATAGACCCATTCAATTTCCTGGGTCTCGAGATTGGAGTGTCCACCAGCAACTAAAAGCCGTTCGAGGCTTTCAAATCTTGCCAGCATTGCGGCGGAGACCAAAACATCGAGTGATCCACCCGACCGAAGAAAAAAAGTGCAAAATCTTGATGCTTCTGTGGCAATCAAGATATCACCAGCGCTCCAGACATTTGGTTTGCTGCCCACCAAGTCATTTGCCAATTGTGCAGTGGTGTTGATAATTTTCGCTATCAAGGCAGTGTCAATTGGTGCAACCTGCAGTGCCTTGAATAGCTGGACTATCAGTTCCTCCTGGTACATCCTGTTGAGCATGTTCAACATCTGTGCCTTTAGATTGATTTTATGGCCACTCGCCTTTTATCTATTTGAGCCATAAATTGGAGACTTGTCGGCACTAGGAAGGAATTAACACAACAGACATAATTGACGAAGTTGGAATGATCAAGGGTTGCCCCTCTGTCCACATGGAACTGGTCAAGAAAATGGTCCAGCTCATTCTGGAGCAAAGTAGAGGTGGCATCCAGATTAAATGAGGGAACAACCAGTAATGCCAGGTGGATGGCGACCGGGTCGTCCCAATCGAGGACCAAAGTGGCTCGCTCGTCTATGATTTGAACCACATTCCGAAGGTGCAAAAGCTGAACCGGATCATTAATTTTGGTCTGAAGGATGTTGTCAAAATGGCGGATCCAGGGGATATCCTGTTGGACTGGGGATGCTTGAGCCACAACCCTCAGCCAACAATATGCCCCCCCACAGCTGATTGCAAGATGTGCCATACCATGGTGGCATTCGGCTACAACTTGACCCACCTGCAAGCTGGCCTCGAAGCTGGAGTTGAAGGACTCTGCCAAGCGAGCCATAGGTGATGTGAGATCGAGGTGCAGTGGCCATTGGAGATCAATAGTCATTCCAGCAGCAGCTTCAACCATTATCGGGTCGGTAGATGTTTCCAAGACCCATAACACAGCGGGTACTTCAGGAGATGGTGGCACAAAGTGGGACTTGTGGTAGGGATCCGATTGCAGTTCAATAGAGTTGGAAGTTGAACCGCGTGGTGTGACACAGGGCAGGATAGGCCTGGCCTTGATGTACCGAGACCATGAGGTCAAAACTTTATTAAAAAAGTTTCGGAGTTTAGCAAGGTGGTTTTTGAGGATGTACAGCGGTGGTAAGAGGAGGTGCCGGAGAAAATGTGCAACCGGGGTTTGAAAAGGAGAATCCGGAGATGATGGCAGACATAAGAAGGGAAATATATGCGATGAAGCCAAACGACGTCAAGATCTGGACGATGATCGCAATGGTGTGGTGCACTGTCCCCAAATACACTGAGAGGGTGGTTGCGAAAAGGAGTAAGGCAAACTGCAGCAGCAGTGGAAACATCTGCAGAACAGTGTCAAATTTCCATTTATGCAACCCGTCAAGCTTGCGCTGACGTTCGAGTCCACGCTGCTCGATGGTACCCCGGCTGCCGGCAGCCTCATAGTGCATGATCCATTGCTTTACGAGGACCGCGAGTAAGGCCGCTAGGGGTGTGGTGGACAAGCTGACGTAGAGAAGGCTTTGAACCACGACAACGATTTTCGAGGGTCTGGCGTCCGGTATGAGCTGTGGCTGGATTTGAATAATGAATGCAGAGCTGACGGCCGAGAATAAACCGGCCTGCGGTTCAAAAATGAGAACACATAATTTGGAGGTGCTCAGTCGGGGACGTACAAAGATCAACGCTGTGTCAAGGTCGGTGCTATATTTTCGCTGAAATTCCTTATCGTGTTCATCTGCTAGCTTCATGTACAAGTTCCAGAAAGCTGTCTTCTTGTCCGGGGTTGGTGCTTGCATTTTAAGTGCTTCGACCGCCTTGCGAAGCCTTGGGGTTGTTAACAACTTTGTGCATGAGTATGCAAGTCATCTACTTCTCTGATTGCTCCTGCTGGCTCTTCGTTTGTTCCTCCTGCTTTCTTGTAAGCTCGCGAAAGCCCATTTCAACCACGGTGATCAATCTGAAACTCGTTAGCGCTGCCGACGGCGGCGGCAACATCTCGCACTTGTCGTTATCGGAGGTAGGCTCTGAATTACATTGATCTTCCCCGACTGACATTGTGGCTGCGGGATTGGGAGGGGAGGAGCGGAGGTCCGCTGCCATGAGAGAAGGAAGCAGAGCTGTCTGTCGACAGAGCCGTGAAGTGACGGCATCGACTGGCGTCTATAGCAGGCGCTTTCCACGCAGTCGGCGGACATTCCCGGCCGAATTACACTTAGGATGATGTATCCATGCAGTTCAGAGGTAGTTCTAGCATTAAGATACAGCAGAAGTCGAGTGGCAGGATGGACCAAGAAAGGACTTAGACGTCGGCGCTGGTTTTTTTTTTTCGAGCTCCCGGCACGTTAGTAGACGCCTAGACACAGCTACCATTTAAATTTCCACTCCGAGGTTCCAACGGCGGGCGGTGTCCTTGTGGTCAAAATCAATGGGCCCTCAAACGTACTGCACTAAGTGACAGCGATATTACGGAGAATTCGGGATGAAAGTCAGGATCAAACAGCCTTGGTAAATACAACCAAACACATGTGCGGCTTCCTCTTGACTACCGTCTTACTTTCGTGTCGGCTATGCGTGTTGAACGGTACTCTACAGAAGGTACTCTAACATATTGTGGCCGCCAATATCCTGTCTATGCCCAGGATGGTTTTTCTCCCTCTTTTACTGCTGCTTTGTATCCGACCTGGACGAAGCTTTGCTCAGGCCCCGTGAAACTCCACCAAAGGGTGGTCCCAAAAAGTGGCTTTTTGAGGGCGAAAATTTCAGATTTCCTTGTCCCAAAAGTGGCTTTTTGAGGCCCAAAAATCACCAGCCTTGTCCCAATAGTGGCTTTTTGAGCCGGGATTTTGACGAACACCGGGGAGTTTGATGGCGTATTGCCCGGCAGAGAGCGGCACTCGTTCCAATCAACAACTTAAGTAAGCCTAGAGGTACATAGTGTGAGCGTGAATTGGTGGTTCCCGGAGCGGAGGAAGCGAAAAATCGATTTTCCCGCCCAATTTTGGCGAAATTTGGAAGTGCACGTGACGACCCTTGTCCAATAGTGGCTTTTTGAGACCCCAAATGCCGCCGTCGAGTGGCTTTTTGAGGCCAGAATTGAGGATTTTTTGGGACCACCCATAGGTGGAGTTTCACGGGGCCTCTTTGCTCGCGAATTCTACGACATTCAATGTCCTGCAGAGAGAGCCCCCAGGGTCTATCGGCGCGCCCCGCGGATGATACAAAGCCGTCAAATGTGCCTCTCTTCAAGTTCTTATGATATTCTTGCCTCGTATTTCAACTCATCTTCTCTACAGAAACCTAGGCTATCACGTCGCAAGGCTCACATGCTAATAAGCCGCTAGTTCTGGGGCGAGCTGCGGCACGCTTCGGGCCTTGGGCACCGTTTCGACCACAGCACAAGCCGCGAGTCTCTGCAAGTAGCTCGAGCCCAGTGCGTATTGATTCGTCCCCATATGCGCTTAGATCTAACTTCTTCACAGCGATGCTCTCCATCCTGTCTCCTCCTCTGCCATGCTCGAGCCACTAACGTTTCACCAGCGCCTCGAACTTGGCTGAGCTTCATTCGGTCGAACGCGATGAACTCCCCACCCGAGGCGCAGCTCGCCAGCGTGGACGAGATTTGCGGGGAGCGTTCTTCAGGGCGGCGGGAGTAGTGCCTGCGATACGTATGAGGTGCGTGACTTGTCCTCCTTTTCATCCTCTCCTGCCACGGTCTTCTCTCGCACCCCGTATCCCAGAAAACGCTATTGACCCAACGGTGTGTCGCAACACGTGCCATGGTGATGGCCGTGATGGCAACTGTCAAAGCGCCTCCGAGTGATCGGAGGGACTTCTGCGAGCGCAAGTAAACCTCTACGGCTAGTGATACAGTCTCATGTAGAAGAATGTGGTATGAATGCACAACGAATCAATTCAATATTAAGAAAGTGGCTTTTCCTAGCAGCTTTGACATAATACGGCACATTTCCGGAAGTTGGTGTGCTTACTAAGTGTTGATCTCGCACCGTTTAGGGGAGCCAACTTTGCATACTATGCTTCAAAAAAAAAGTATGGATGCATTCATTGTATGCTACTGAACAATACAAAATTATTTTGGAGCAGGTTGAGCTTCACCGATGCATGGCTATAAACACGGATATTGATCTACAACTTGATAAAGGTGCCGAAGAAGCTCGAACTGTGAGCCAAATTGCAAGTGTATTTTGGAACGAAGATTACATTACTGTGTATGATAACCCATCGTATTTTGTGTATATCTGGTAGAGGCTTTATTGCCAGCTTTGGCCCATGTGGTTGGACGCATTGTTCCTGTTTGAGTAAAATGACGAACATCATTCACCATATGCGCAACATCTTGACCAATATTTCGACTCTTCATTGACTTGAGCCAGATTTTGGACTGCCCAGGACTCGCAAGTTGCCCCTGCAGAATCTTGATCCCATCCTGAAGTTCTGCGATCCGTTTTTTGATGAATTCTTGAGCTTCAGCAGCGTCCTGTGCAAGGGAAGACAGTACATAAGTTGAAAGATAACACTTGAACAGGAAAACTTACATCCTCGTATTCATCAGCACAAATTGGTGAAGATGGGAGCGTGAAAGGGTCATCTGCATCTCCAGATCCACCATGACTTGTGGATTGTGCAGCTAACGGTGTCGGAGAGCGGCCATTGTTTTGAGTGGATGCTCGTTTGCGCTTAACTCCTCTGGTTGCGGGATCAGCGGATCCGCTCGGCCCACTCGGCGAGTGCGAGCCAGTTAGCGCAACTGCATCCCCATCTGAAACAGATCCATCTCCGTCAATCGAGTCAACTGCGGAGCCATCCTTGGGTTTGAGAAGCGGGTGGTGATAGAATGGAATGACTCGGCGGCGAACTACTTCCCGAAAAAAAGCTGGTTCGGGAGGGTGGACTGACTGAACCAAGTGTTTGCATAGAAGCAAGGTGTTATACTTCTGCTGCCCACACGTACAAGTCCAGTGGGAAATGTTGGTCTGATATTCACCAGTACCAACAGTGCGAGATGCGAGTGTCTTCCACCCCTTCTTGAACTGCCTCTGGAATGGAGTGAGAGGCTTTGGGCGCCCTCGCCGATAATTTGGATCGAACAGCTGCATCTTTGCCTCGAACGAGGGCAGGACTTCGGTCGCAATGAGGTAGATCAGCTGGTCTAGTCGGAGATGAAGGAAATGGTGAAGTGTGCCGTGCTTGAGATTGCGCCAGAAATTCTCGACAGCCATCGTTGTACGCCAGCGCCCAATAAAATCAGGCTGGCTTGCGCGTGCCCAAAGCTTGTACTTCCGGGGACAATACCAGGCTGCCCACATATATCCCCAGACTTCACGGAGTCCGCGCTGCTTACAAAAATTGTACATCTCGAAGACAGCAGCATTGCGGATTTCTACGGCAGTTCGCGTGTTGCCGGAGCGATCAGGGAGCAGGGAGTGTTCGCAGAAATGCCGGATAAATATGCGCAAAATTTGCCTGCGATGAGGAGCAGGACAGAATGTGTAATTTTTGTCTGGTGCAAACGAGGTTTCGCCCGGCTCAAACCATGAGGCTGGCCCGTCGAATCGATCCACAGCGTCCAAATCGTCCGCAAGATCGTCGTTCTCGCTCTCATCATCGAGCGAATCCAACAGGCGCTCCAAGTCGTCCAGAGAATTCAGGAGGCGGTCTAGCCGGTCTTGTTTCTCGCCTGTCGCATCGCCCGCAGCAGAAGCCGCAGTCTTGGGTTGACCATTCAAGTTAATGATCACCTTCGGACGTGCCGGTGCAGAGACCTCCGAAGTTTGGCCTGCAAAACGGAGTTTCACCGTTGGAATTGCGTTTTGAGCAACTTTGAGACGCCTCCTAAGACAGTGGTTAATAAGTAACATGCAAGCAAATGACTCAGCAAACAGGACAGTACCTCAGTTCGAAGGCTCTCATCCAACTGAGCCACTGGGACAAAATCCTGGGCAATCCAATTGAACTCATTGAAAGCCTCCTCGACATCGTAGAATGCGGGCCGGCGCGCGAGAACACTGAGTCGCCCCTTGACAATTTTGATAGAGTGCCAGAAACAAATTTGATACTTGATGTCATCTGGCAGCTCTGCGAGAAGAGCATTAATTTCGGTGATATCTTTGTCGGACAAACACTGGAGGATGCGGAGATTCCAGCTGTCAACAAAATGGCGGACGACAGATCGTATGTATTCTTCCTTCTTGTTTGGATCAGGATTGTTTGTCTTGATCAGAAGAAATCCGACCGGCAGCCCAGAACCAAAAACTTCTCCCAGCAGAGAAAAGCATTCGAAACCAGATTTAGTCGTGTTGACTAGGTTGAAGTTAGAAAACCAGATATCCTCGAGAAACTTCACTTACAAGTTGAGTCAAAACCAACTTCGCGTATTGTACCAGCCCATTTGCGAAGGAGAGAGGGGAGTGCGAAGGCAATTGCCGTACACCCCCCGCCATCGTCTGGCAGCGAAATTGGCTCGAGTTGATATATTGGATCATGGGTAAACTCCTTCAGCAATATCTTTGCAGATTTCAGCTCATCATCATGACGGCGCCACTGTGTTTGTTGGTTCTTGAGCCAGACATTGTAAACTGCCTTCTGGCTGAAGGCGGGATGCGGATGTGTTTTCAAAATCTCTTTCCAAAGCTAAGGAATGCAGTTAATTATATCCGAAATGCATTCAGGCTGTGCAGCTTCTCACCTGAAATGAACGCATCTTGGAATTTTTACTAATGAGGTTCTTGACATCATCCGGCAAGTCAATACAGACATATTTCTCATGGCATTCTTGATGACGGATGCGGATGAAATACTCGGAGTCATCCGGACAAGCCCAGACTGTGAGCCATCCCTGGCAATTGAAGGTGCGCATCTGGCCCTTGTCCCTCTGTTTTGCAGGCTCCGCAGTCTTCTTTGACTTGTGTTGACGCGTCGAGATCTGCGCACAGTGATATTCATACCGCGCGGTTGAGCTATTTTTGAATGGATGGGTCGAATGGTAGCTGCCCATTCGTTAAATGAATTCTAAGACATGATGTGAGAAAAATACGCACTGGAAACGATACCCAATCCTTTCCCAAACCAGCTCCGCAACAGCATCGGCAGTGTCTCTGACTTCTTCCTTTTCAAGAGCCGAGACATCGACAAGAGCCGAGAACATTTTGATGTCACCCGCAGCCGATAACGCGTCGAGAAAAGTGTCGAGAGTTTGGGCAGAAACTCCAATAAAGTCCGACGCGTCGTCGGTGCTCCCGGATGGTTTTCCATTCCCATCAGAATCGTCCCCGAGGTCATTTTCCTTTTCCGATTTTTTTCCAGTACGCTTTTCACGCAAATTCAAAGCGTCCTTATCCGCGCATGACCGACATTTGACTTGCAGCTCTATCCCCCCTCCGCTGAACTTGGCCTTCCAGTTTTCGGAGGTAATCTCCTTGTGTTTACGACATTTCTTGCAATAGCGAACACCTTCCATGTCGGCGAATTGGCGTGGAAGACTGATGAGCGCGCCGAAGGCGAGTGAAGTAAGTCACCGAATCACGATCACCTGACGTGACAAGACGCGATGAAATATTCATATCTAATATTCAGCGCAGTTTTTACGCCATGATTTGGCTCATAAATATTGGGTACTTTCGGCATTGATTTTTCACCACTTTAAATCTATTGCATACCATATTACTTGCTGTAGAGGTCTACTTACACTCGCAGAAGTCCCTCCGATCACTCGGAGGCGCTTTGACAGTTGCCATCACGGCCATCACCATGGCACGTGTTGCGACACACCGTTGGGTCAATAGCGTTTTCTCCGTATCCCACACCTCCTTCACGGGCCACCCTGCCCTCCTTAACTTCGTCCAACCCGCGCACGCCTTTCCCGGTCATTCCTCCACCCTCTCGAATGTACCATGCTGATTCCGTTATAGACTTCGCATCACGAATTCATTCACGCCTCGTACGCTCCCCCGTGCTCGGCTCGCGCGCCGCAGACGCCACGACGCCCACTGTATTCGACGCAGAGCTCGAGCTCATGCTGCCCCGCACGTCGTCCCCGTGAGCTGTCGATGACGCGCACACGAGCATCCGCTAAGTCCTCCTCCAGGCTATATCCACGTTCTCGACGCGGACCAACTGCTGTCTACGCTCGTGCGCTGCCTCCCGTCTACGCGGATCCGGCGCGGGCACGGGCGATAACGTGGCATCATCTCGCTGCGCGACGAGGTGCGGCGCGCGCGCGGAGGGAGGGCGATCCCTAGCGTGGTATAAGCACTGCTCCACGCGGCTGAACAGCGCCGGCCTGCACATTGCAAAGACCACGCCGTTGCGGGCGCGGGAATACCCGCGCACGCTGGGCGGGATCTTTGGGTTTGGAGCATTTCTTGCGGCGGATGTGGCTGCAAGATCGTTCCACGAGAACGCCGCGCTGGCGCCTGCTTCGCTGGTCCCGCGTGCGTCTCGTGCTCGGTGCTGTGGGCGGAGGCTACACGGGGACGTCGTAGATTTGCTGATGCTACCGTCCGGGGGCTGTCAAAGCCGTAGGGCCTGAGGGTACGGGGGCGGTTCGGTGTGCGCGATGGGTGGATGAGATAGGGTGGCTCATCGCGCGCGGTGAAGGAAACGAAAGCATGCACGGCACGGATACATGCGCGTTTGGTACCTTGTTACTCGCGCGATTATTCTGATGCAAGAACACCTCCTCGCCCGACGTGTTGATGGGCGTAACTAGTCCCTCCGGCTCCTGTACTTCGAACTGACGCCTCGTCTTCGTTGCCATCGTACAGGCCCAGACGTAGCCGTGCGTCGAGAGCAACTATCCCAATTACAGCTGCAGCTCCTCTTCGCCTGTATGTTCCTCCTCCCCTCCCTCGCATCAAGGCTGACTCTTCCCCAGACATCGCGACGCCCTCCGAGGTCAACTCCGAGTCCGGGTCGAGGCTCCGGGTCCAACGCTGGGACGCAGGCGGTGGGGAGGAGCGGCGCGCATGGGCTGCACGCTCACATGAACATATCTTATCGCCAACACAATGTGGACTTGTTACGCATATTTGTGTAAATCTATGTGTACGGCGGCTGCTGCTGGGTCCTTGTGGAGTGAGTACATACAGGAATAGTAACATAGGCATCCCGTTGATGCCTATTTTGATCTCTGATGTCTACTTTGATGGGACGTGCCGTATTAGAGATCATTCGGCAGGGACTTTCCGCTGGGGGGAACGGTGTTCCCCCCAGGCCCCCCTCCTTTGGCCTGACGGCGTGGCTGAGACTGGGGTAGCCTAGTGGATATAGTTTCTTTCATGCCCGATTTTTCCCGCATTTTATTATCATGTTTCTTCGCCTTTTTGGGGCCTATTCTGTACTTCAGGGATCTCTTTCGGGCGCCGGCCCGGACGGCCGGGGTTTCCACCCCGGACCCCGACCGCTGGCGCGGGACCTGACGCTCGCCGCTGGGCCCACTGCGTGGAGCTTTTCGCTCGCCGCGGGGCCCACTGCGTGGTGTCGAAATCAGCGGGGCTTAAACATATTTGATGCAGTGATGGCCGAGCATCGCGACGCGTTCGAAATCGTGCAAAAGTAGGCATCAACCCTTCAAATAAATGCCTATGTTACTAAAGTTGTCGTCCCTCGCCAGAGGATGTGGGCAAAGGTCCAGGGAAAGCACCGCACACGAGTGCTCCGCGTGGTAGTCGGCCTAGGGATCCATGCTGTGAGCTCTGTTCAACGTAGCATCGCTGTTGTGCGGTGACCAGATTGCTGTAACGACGAGCAGTCAAAAAAAAAGAAGCCTCCGAGATGATAGGCTTGGAAACATTAGCCTTTGGGAAGAAAGCAGAGCGTGTGTGTAGGCATGTTCTTTCAAGAAGGTGTGGATCCTATCCTAGATTAACGCAAACTCTGGTGCCTGGATTGCCGGTGTTTCGGTTGCATGCTTAAAGCTAAGTGGCTGACCCGGATTGATGTGCTGATCTTTTGCTTCACTGTGTTCGTCTAGTTCTACCGCGGCGAGTTACAACCGACGATCATGAGCTCAGCTAAAGGGATCTAGGAGGGTCCAGGGACAATGGTGTATTTAGTCACACCGGGATACTTCCTGGAAACTGGCGCTCCTCAGCGGGGCCGACTATCTACCTACCTACCTATCTACCTGGTTAGGGCTTCAAGCTTCAAGCTTCAACCGGTCCGACAACCGCCGGAATCAAATTTCGCGTGATTGAACAGGGTCGAACCCTAGATGTAGTGTTGTTAGGGCAGTGCACCCCAAGCATGTACGAAAGTGTCCCTAGATTAATGCGAGCTCCGGAGTATATAAAGGAGGGCGCATGTACGAGTCCTCCTCACTCACAGCTTGAATTATCCAACCAGACCAACGATGCAGTTCACCTTCGCTTTCGCCTCTCTCATCCTCGCCTCCATGCTCGCCACGGTCGGCGCCGTCCCTGCAGCTGCCGGGATCGAGGCCAGGGACGCGTTGAAACGCGCCATCAGCATTCCAGAAGCCCGAATTATTGGTACAGGGTGCAAATGCACGCCCTCCGGCGAGTGCAGCGGCACTTGCATTTGACCATCGCCTTCAAGCTGTTCGTTCGTCTTTCTGCCGTATTGCGCCACAAGCTGACACGGTGTGCTTTCATGCAGAAATTTACGAAGAAGAATCGAGAAGGTGTTGAGAGTTGGGTGGTTCGAAGGAGTGGTGTACAGCCAACAATACGACATTGCCTTGCGTTAATTGATGATATGTGTATGGCGTGCGACGATTCTACGTGATTTACCTCAGTTTACCTTTCCGTGGACGCTGAGATGCTAGTCACCCTGATTTAAATTTGAAGTCTTGTGAGTGGGCGTCTTGTCTTGCCCGCGGACAAGAGCTCGAGGAGCGAATATGGCCTGAGACAAAATCGCAACTTTAGTGCCTCCTTTGAAGCATCCTGAGGCTGAATGCTCTTGTGCCCACACACATGAATCTGCACTATAAAACTTGCATAGGGTCTATGGCGTGTACTCCAAGTCCCTAAACTACGAGTTTACTGAAGACAAATATTAGTACTGTATGGGTAGTTATCCATCCAGATATCTACACAATGTCAGCAGAACACAGAACCATTCCAGGGGTTAGAGCATGCACGACGCTGGCATGCCGCTTGTATGGCAGGATACCCGGTTAAAACCCTGATTCAAGGGACCCTGGATATGCTTGATCAAGCTGCGCGAGAACGCACATCTACTTGTTGTTGAGTGGGAGATTCTTTCGGAATATCTAATGTCTTGAGAATGGAGGCTAAACCTTTCTTGGGGTGGGAGGTGCAGGTGAGTAATGGATGTGGTGAGAACGGTGGGAAGACCGAACTAAAGTATATAGTAGAGTACGATTCCTTATATACTATTCTAAGTATGACTCGTACTGAGTCACAGAGACGCGCCCGAGGCGCTCCCAAGGTTGCGAGTCATTATATGGCTCCACCATGATTTATCTGCATATCGCTCAATCTGAGCGACCATGTATTCTAACCCCCTATCCATATATGGGTGATCGCATCATCTGAGCGATGTCGCTTCATCTGGGCCACGTGCTGCTTGCCCATATTCCAACACTCCCCCTCAAGCGCAACGTAGCCCGAGCTTCTGAATAAAGTATTCGAGCTTGGGGCGGGCCCCTAGATGTTGTGTTGGATTCTACCCAGACAAGCACGGCCGCAAGGGGTACTGTAATATGTGAGAGCCCGCACTGCTCCCCACAGCCGGTATCAATGACAAGTTCTGTTCAACCCCAGCGTCATGCTCACCATCGATTTGTTTCCCGCGCTATTCAATACTGAATACATTTCTGACCAGACGATGAATCGCATCAGGCGCAATCGGGTACATCATTTTGATTGTCTCGCGCTGTGCGGCCCTGTCCTATTTCGCGGTCTATGTTCCCACTTGGTGCGTGTTTCTTTTATTAGATCTGTACCGTGCGGTTCCTGATAAATACATACGGCGAAGAGGCATCTTCCCGGTCGTTCGTGAGTCGAACGACTCAATCTTTTCCTGATTTCATCGACAAATATACTACTTGCAAGCCAACACGGTGAAGGTTATACCGCCTCCCCTGTCTGTGTGCTACCCATGCGTGATTAGCACCTGGGTCGCGAACAACCTCGAGGGATCGTACAAACGCGGGGTGTCGCTTGCGCTGGGCATCACCCACGCTGGCATCGACCGTGATGCTGTGCTGAAATCAACGCAGAGGAAACTTGAATGGCGCCGTCAGTTCGAATGTCGTGCGTAGCCTTTAATGCGCCGGGCGTCTTCTCGCCTGTTGACCGAACGTCGATCACAGTACCGCGAAGGGACCGCCCGTGGTACCCGCTCGGTGAGTGAAGCCGTTGTCATTTAAGTCCGGCGTACAGAGCGTTTCTATGTAGGGCACGGTAAGTCTATTTCGGACAGAGCTATCGGGAGCCATCCTCACGTTCGAGATCCATGCACAGGCCTGGTTTTGATGTACATCTGCATCGGAACCGTCAACTGCGTCTTATCTACCTTATGAAGCAAGAGAATACGCGCCGCGATCGCGACGAAGTTATCGGGTCGGAGGGGCTCGTGAACAATGGGAGCGGAGTGTACGCCACGATTGAGGATACCAAACGGGAGAAGGGGACAATTGGAGCGGGTACAGGTAGATGTTGTGAGAGTCTGGAAGTTTTTTCTGCTGTACTTGTATTCTTGGTTTACTTACCGGAGTCCCTTGTGTTACCTCAACGCTTGAAGTCGAATGCGACGACAAGCTAGCTCGTTCCCAAAATTATGCGGCGCCAGATCTCGGCCCATATTAACAGTCGCCTGATATGCAGCCGAGGGTCCCAGATTTAGGCAATCGAAACACCCTTGTAGTAGGCGGTTACGGCCGGCTCCAAATGATTCTTGAATCTCTCTCGCCGAATATATTCCCGCGTTGGGATCGAAATCAAGGCTAGTCCTTCTTCATAGGGGAAAATGGGAGGAATCTTGGTAACAATCACAAAAGCGCGATACGACCGTTGAATGTTAATTAGAATGGCCAGGTCTCAGAGCTTACACCGGGATAACAACAAAATTTGTTCACAAGACCATCGATAGCGGCCACCAGGCAGTCCGACGCGACGCAACGAGGCGCAGGACGCACTCTGGACCCACAGAAGCTGTTAGGGCCACATTGTACCGGGTATTGACGATCAGGATGGTCTTTCGGGTGTCCTTCACTTTGTTGGCAGTTTACGCGTCCGATAGCGGTTTAGAGTTCGTCGTGTCCGCAGCGGACGCACAGAGATGGAGGGGGTATCCTCGGATCAAGGTGGAGAAGTGTAGCGGGATGATGGCTGTGCGCAGGTAAGATGGTGCCAGCATCTCTCGTACGACTTCTGCAAAAATTTTGCATGATCGCTCTCGGCTATTTTATTCTCAACCCCCTCGTGTCATTTTACCTTTTCTTTTTTTCTTATAAGTCTCACATTCTGGCCGGGATCCTCCTTGCTCCTTCCCTTCAACCCCTATCTTCCCTCCCAACTCCCAACCATGACCATCCCCGTCGCTGCCACCGCTCAGTCCCCGCGTCCCAAGGACGTTGGCATTCTCGCCATGGAGACTTACTTCCCCCTGCGTGTGCGTCGTCTTCGTCTATGTGCTCCATGTTGCCTATGTTGACGTCCGGCTAGTGCATTTCTGAGGCAGACCTGGAGGAGTACGACGGTGTTTCCAAAGGCAAATACACCATCGGACTCGGCCAGGAATACATGGCATGGCCCGATGACCGAGAAGACATCAATTCGTTCGCACTGAACGGTCCGTACCTCTGAACCACATGAATTACACGCTGTTCTTACCATAACCGTTGAATAGCCGTGGCCGGTCTCCTGGAAAAATTCAACATCGACCCGAAATCCATCGGCCGTATCGATGTCGGGACTGAAACTATCATCGACAGGTCGAAATCCGTCAAGACGACCCTCATGAGCCTTTTTGCCGCGTCGGGAAACTTCGACATTGAGGGTATCGACTCGAAGAACGCCTGCTACGGGTCAACTGCTGCCCTATATAACGCTATCAACTGGGTCGAGTCGAGCTCGTGGGACGGGCGTAATGCCATTGTCGTTGCGGGGGACATTGCCATCTACGCCAAGGGCGCTGCTCGCCCTGCTGGAGGTGCGGGAGCCTGCGCAATGCTCGTCGGGCCCAACGCCCCGGTGGTCTTCGAACGTGGGAATTCAATTGTTTGCAACCTAATTAGTATGCTCATACTCTGAGCAGCCGTCCACGGAACGTACATGGCCGACACGTCCGACTTTTACAAGCCCAACCTGTCGTCAGAGTACCCTGAAGTCGATGGGCCGGTCTCGGTTGTGACCTACATCCAGGCCCTCGATTCTGCGTACACCTCGTACAAGGCGAAGGCTCCAAAGGTCACGAAGAAGGCCAACGGCCACACCAACGGCGACGGCCCCCGGCCCTTCTCCCTGGAAGACGTTGACTACGCCCTCTTCCACAGCCCGTACGGCAAGCAGGCCGTCAAGGGCCACGCGCGCATGCTCTACAACGACTTCATTATCGCCCCGACCGCGCCCCAGTTCGCAAACATCCTCGAGCCCGAGACATTCCTCTCCGTAACGCGCGCCGCGTCCCTGACCGACAAGAACGTCGAGAAGACCTTCGTCGCCGCGGGCAAGAAGTCGTTCGCGCAGAAAGTCGACCTGACGATGGCGTGCTCGCGGCGGCTGGGCAACATGTACACCGCGTCGCTCTACGGCTGCCTCGCGTCGCTGCTCTCCGCCGTGCCCTCCGCCGAGCTGCAGGGCAAGCGCGCGAGCCTGTACGCGTTTGGCGGCGGCTGCGCGGGTAGCTTCTGGACGCTCCGGATCAAGGGCGACACGTCCGAGATCGCGGAGAAGATGGACCTCCTCAACCGCCTCGCGCAGATGAAGGTCGTGCCGTGCCAGGACTTTGTCGATGCGCTCGAGGTTTTTTCTCCCTTTCTCTCTATAACCTCCTCGGTTCTCAATGCGTTCTTCTTTATGTAGCTCCGCGAGAAGAACCACAACGCCGTCTCGTACACGCCCGAGGGTTCGATCGATAACATCTGGCCCGGCGCGTACTACCTCGAGAGCGTCGATGACAAGTACCGTCGGAGGTACGCTAAGGCTCCGCTGGCGTAAATATAAATTTGCCATTCTCGGGATCATTAGGCTGCCTTGCTGTGCGAACCTTGAATGCGGCCGGTAAATGGCCGCGCGCCTTTAGATATTTAGATATTTAGATACCAATACAATGTAACTACGTGTAACACCATATTAGACAAGGTCTTCCCTCATACATGCTCTTAAATACGTGAGACTGGGCCGATTCGTCGTTATTTCTGCTGCTAGATCTATTCAACATTGGTGGAGACTGTTCACTCAGAAAATGGCTCCCGCTCGCTGGCGGTACCTCAAATCCGCGCACCGTTGACCCCCCATCAATCTGGCTCCTTCGTGCCCTCCAAGTCCAGCACCCCACGCATATTTCTCGGACCGCCCCTCCCCCCTCCTACCCCATAAGGAAATTTTGCACTCCCTCGATTAAATCGAATTCGTCCGAACACGGAACAGCGTGGATTCGCTACATATGTTTTTTTAGACCTGCATGTGCTCCCTGAGACCACCTCTTTGTGGACTTGGAGATTCGATGTGTGTCGAGAAAAGATTAAAAATGCCATCACGATTGGACTGCCTAAAACGGACGTGCCACTGATGGCATCTTCTTCCCGCACCTTCTCCTTCGTTTCTTTCGCTGTCTCACCTGGCCTCACATCTGAACTGAACTGTCTGACATGTAGCCTCGACCACACCCTACCACACCCCTCCTGCTCGCTGGTCTCAGACCTAAAAAAGTCCCGCTAACGATCTGAGACTTGCGATCGGTCACCCCGCCAGTGGGCGCATTCCTTCGCGGATTTCTTCTTCCCCGTGTATTTTTTCCGCCTTTCTGTGTCTCTCTCTGTTCATCTGTCGAATTTCCAGTCCCTCGTCTGCAATGGATGGTCGCTGGAGCGCGTCTCGACATGCCAGCTTGCTTTAACTCAGCACAGCGAATTTTACTTCCTCCGCCACCCACATTCCCCTTTCCCCCCAGCCATCCTCAGTTATGCCCTCGCTTCCTATCCCCCCTCCCTCCGCGCCCACCTTCGCTGCGTCCCAGCTCATTGGGCTCGTGGTGTTCGTAGTCGTTGTGCTCTCCGTGTCCGGCCTCTACTTCCTGGGCCTCCGCGTGAGCGACAAACTCACAGAACGGCGCGCGCGCGGTTTCGACGCCGAGGTATTCATCTCTGCCCTAGTGCGCCTTTATCTAACATTGTACCTACGCAGAACGCCTCCAAGCCTGCCGCCGTGGTCGTTGCGAAGGAAAAGCCAATCACCGTCGACGTACATGCTCTACCTCTCTACCCTTGCACGCATCACTAACGGTCCTATTTAGGCCAAGACCACCGCCGCCGCCCTCGTCGCTGCCCGCGCCGACTTGCCAGTCGTTCGTGAATCCCCCTATTTCTTTTCCCCAGTCTCTCTCCTTTTTTTGTGTCTCAGAAGGCGAAAGCGCACGTGGCCGTGTATGTGAAGGTGCAGCCGAGGTGTGGCTTGAATTTTACGGCCTCATTTAGAGCGCACCAAGAGCGCACAGTCCCAAGTCGTCCGGTATGTCTGAATCCCAGGTCTAGTCCATATCTGAGACTCACTCATCCGCTTGGCAACGCACCCACCTCCGCGCGCAGCTCAGTACCGGAAACCGAGAGGCCCACGTCCGCCCTGGCCCTTCCCCCCTCCGCGTCGCCGGCATTGCCCCCGAGCCCCTCGCTGCACCCCACGCGACTCACCTCGTCTCCGTCGTCACCCTCAAGACAGACCCCATCGTCATCACGTCCGCAGTCCAGCCACCTCCCGTCGCTGTCACGCTCGCCAACTTCGTCTCCCGCGCCTACCACACGTACGACAGCGAGTCCGACGTCCCCGCACCCGCAGTCCTCGGCGTGTCGCAGATCCTCAACGCGTCCCTCCATCGCGCTGCACATGTCAAGCGGCCGTGTGCCCCATCGACAAGGAGAACGCCGTCGCGCGCGCACACATCCGTGTCCCCCGCCGCGCGCTTCTCGCCTAATCATTTTCGTTTTCCCTCTCGCCCTCGAATACCCTCGCACACTCGCCGGTCGGCCCGCCATGATACGTTTCTCTTTCTCCGTCTCTTGCTGCCGAGGGTCTGATCACCCCTCGGCGGTTTAATCCTTACTTTTTTCTTGTGTTTCCTCTGTCTCGATTTCTCATCATTTAGTCGTCGTGGGCTTAATTACTCATCCGTATTCTCTTTTGACTCAGGATAATCAAATTCGGGTTGACCCCAAGCACTTGTGTGATATAATTCAGTCTTCAAAAATTCAACCAACATTAACTGCGCTCAACGATGCCTCCAAATCGTCCAACTCCGCCAGGAAGTACATCTTCAGCTCTGTCCAGTTTTGGTAGCGCCTCGTCAAGCCGCCAAGTTCCACCTCCCCTTTGTCTGGCTCGACAATTTTGTGCCCCAAAGCTTCTAAAAATTCGGCAGCTCGTCCCAGAGTGTGCTTGTCGTTGTAAGGAATATCTGAACCCGACATACGTGGTGAAATCCCTGGCTCGTGTTTCGAGATCGCGTTCCTCAGCGCGAGATGCCGCGTCCATCAGTGCCTTGCTGAGCTGGGAGGAGAAAATGACGCGGCAATGGGGAGAAATTTCCCTTCCCACAGCGGACCTGAACCCGGTACCCCAGTGAAAATACCGGTCGCGGAGACCTAGCGACACTGTGCAACAGGCCAAACACTTATATCTCTGGACGTTGGCGGAGTCGAGATTCGCCCACGCTTTGGCTAGCGCAGTGAGAGCTAGAGCCCAGCTCTGTTCGGTCTCGTCTGTGAATCTATACTGCTCATCGAAATCCGGAATCCATATGTCGCGGATCACAGAATTGAAAATCCGGCTTGAACGGTAATTTAGCCCCAGGGTAACCATCGAAAAACACGGTGATCCAGGTGGTCAGATCTTCGTAGATGAAAGGTTTACACTCTGGCCAATGCGAAATGAGGGCGCCCATTTCGATATAGCGCTGCGCAGCGAGATTCGGGATATTTGACTAGCAATGGACCCGAGGCGAGACCATATTGAGGATTTTTGGATGATTGGCTGCAATTCGTGATCCAAAAACCAAGTGGGGCCGCAGGTCAGAACGAAAAAGGCGGTAAAGGAGATGTCCCCAGGTTTCGAGAGAGCCCGGGTGATCATGTGGACAGATTGCAATGGCGGTTTTTTGGACAATGCACTGGGCGGACTGCAAGCCAGCGCTTGTAAAAGACTGTCGACCGCCAGAGTGGTATTGTCGTCCCATTCATTTGGACCATCTACGCCGTTCTGGTTCTCCTCCAACAATCTTTGAATATGTTCGAGCGCCACTGTATATCCACCCGACCTCGCTGAATTGGTTAGTATACGGCGAGTGCTGATTTCGGATAGGTTCCAAATCTGCAAGGTCTTCACTCCTGGCAAGTTTGGTCGCCGATATCACGACATCAAGCCATCCGTGTTCCTGAGGGAAGGTGTTGAGAAATCTGGATGTCTCCATCCAGAGCTCTGACATCGCCCAATGTGTTTCCAGCCCCCGCTCGTAGTTCTTTCCAACAAGTTTGAGTCGTGCGGTGTTGTTGACGATTCTAGCAACCGTGTGGGTTTCAACTGGTGCGGTCCTTAGAGCTTTCAAGAGCTGGGCAATCAGGATGGGTCGGAGACGACTGTTTGGACAACAGATTTAGCATTCGATTTACCTAACCCCCCCCAGTCTGCTTACCTCTTATCCGTTTGCGCTGTAAGCTCGTGATTCATGAGGGCCAAAGACGAGTGGAGACAGCAGAGGTAATTGGCAAAGTCGAAGTGATCCAAACTCGACATCTGGGCCGCGTCAAACTGGTCCAGGAAGTGTTCCACGCGGTCCTGGACTGTGGTAAATCGCCCTGTATCCAGCGATGGAATAACGTGCAATGCCCATTTGTTGCTTTGGGATGATCCAGAGTCGCTGATCAGGTCAGGCCATTCCTCACGAAGGCGGAGAACGTGGAGCAGCTCTTTGTTGTCAAGTTTTTGAACGGGGTCGAGGTATAATTGTAGGAGTTCTGGCCGGATGTCTGCGGCTCGCGCGATAGCTCTGAGTGAACAGTACGCCCTGCCCACAGTGACGGCACGCTGCTCCATACCCTCGCGGAGTATAGAAATGAAAGTTGGGCTTTCAAATTTAGAGCTGAAACACGACACGAACATGAGATCCAGCTGGTTGATCGCCAGGTTCAGATCCAAATTGAGTGGCCATTCGAGATCGACAATCATTTCAGTCGCGAGGATATTTACCGCGGGATCAGCAGAGGTCTCCAAAAGCCACAAAACAGCGCGTGCGTCGTCCGATGGCGGCGAGAAAAGGCTCCAGGTGGTGTATGGATCTGGGAAACTTGCGTAGCTCGGGTTTAAACCAAGGGGCAAGGGAAGGGTATATGTTCTGGACCGAACAAAGCTGAACCGAGCGGTGCAAAAGCGACCAAAGTTGGAAATGTTCCGCTTCAGGGTCCACCAGAGCGGTAAGACGCTTCGGATTACAAAGGATGTGAGGGGTGTCTGGAAAGGAGAATCGACAGAGATTATGGCGAATATGAGCATGAACATGTATGCAGCAAAGCCGCACGCGGTTAAGGTTTGGACAATGATTGCAATTGCATGATGGACAGTCCACAGATACAGTGATAATGCTGTGGAAAAGAGGAGGAGGGCGAGCTGCAGGAGTAAAGGAAATGCTTGCAGAACCGCCTCGAATTTCCATTTACGCAGTCCGTCGAGCTTGTGTTGGCGCTGGCGTCCACGTTCTTCGATGGTCCCTCTGCTTCCGGCGGCCTCGTAGTGCATAATCCATTGCTTGCCGAGCACTCCGAGCAAGGCCGCTAGGAGTGTGGTGAGCAAGCTAATGTAGAGCAGGCTTTGCGCAAGGATGATGATTATCGAGGGCCCGGGGTCCGTCATGAGTTGTGGTTGTATTTGAAGAATAAATGCCGAGCTAACGGCGGAGAATAAACCAGCCTGCGTTTCAAAATGAGAATGGAATGTCGACAAGTATAATTGAGGCCCACGCACAAAGATCAGCGAAGTGTCAAGATCCGTACTATATTTTTGCTGAAATTCCTTGTCGTGCTCGTCTGCCAGTTTCATATATGCGTTCCAAAAGGCCGTCTTCTTGTCAGGGACCGGTGCTTGTGGCTTGAGCGCTTCGACCGCCTTGTGGAGTCTTGGGCTTGTTAGCACCTGTGTGAGCGCATAAATGAATCCAGTACTTCTCTGCTTGCTCCTGCTGACTCTTGAGTTGCTCGTCCTGCTTCCTCACGAGGTCTTGAAAGCCCATCTGAAGCGCGGAAATAATGCTGGAGCTCAGTTAGTGCTGTCCCAGGCCGCGGTAACATTTCGGACCTATCGGAGGGCAGCTCAGCATTGGCGTTGTCTTGCTGAATCGACATTTATGCCAGGGATGGGCAGAGGAGAGGAGGCGTGTGTCAAATGACGGCATCATTGACAGTGAGCGCCATCAGCAAGCGCTCATTTTTGCACCCGAGGTCGCACAGCCATGGATCAATCGATCATGTTGGATTCATGCATCATGGTTGCCTGGATTCGACAGTCAGCCTTCGCTCTCAACACAAGGAACTCACAGAAAATAATCGAGGTTTCATTTGAAAATGGACTCTCGCGGTGCAATTGGGTGCAACTGAAAAATATCCCGCCCTCCAACGGAACAGTCGTTAAGCTTGCCGGTTGGAAACCGGCGGATGAGCCGCTGGGAGTGCAGTCAGCGGAGTAGCAGGGTAGCGGGAATTTACCGGCCACCGCCTCATGCCAGCCATTGCTAGGCACCGCACATCGGCGATGCTGCGCTGAATTGGAATGAACGCTGCTTAGGGAAGTTCGGAAGGGAGCGGAGGCACGCCGGGGGGGACGGGAGAGAGAGCCATGTTGACACGATCTCGCGAAGGTAGAGCTCACAAAGCAAGTAGCCCAGGCTTGGCTGAAAAGGATTGGGAGAGGACAGGGAGTTTGGTGGCTGCGTCCCAATTGCAGATACGTTTCATTCGTTTAATGACATTGAGTACTCTGAGGCATACTGGTCTACTTGAGAGGCATGAGTGCTTATATATTATCAAGTACTTCTCTCCAACAACTGCTATCGCGTGGCGGTGATTAGATTGCGAACATTCACTACGTTCCGGCATCGCCTAAACTTAGCGGGCTAGACTCTGTCTAGCCCAAGTCTAGCAACGATCGATCAACCAGACAGATCAATAGACACTTCTAAACAGACCGAGGAGACCCCAGTGGTAATTTGATCGGCCAGGTCACCGAAATCGGGTGACCGCCCGCTGGCCGAACCGGCCAGGTCACCCGCTTGGGTGACCGCGCTGAGGTTCACGTAACATAGCCACATTACCATATATATCATTCCTCCCCGTCTCAGTATTCTTCTCCATCAATATTCCTGCAGTTCTCGACGCCGAGCTCGGTCCTGTCCAGCACTGAGCAGCGCCTACCTCTTGTGCTTATGTAGCGCCGGTTAGTGATTGATTTCTTGATCCGAATTGACGGCATCATGCAGCGGCGTTTACAGGCTCTTTTCTCGCAGCCCACATTCAAGAGTCGGCGCCTCCAAGTACTGCCACAGATGCGCGCCAACGCGGAGCCCTGATTCATGTCCTCCGGCGCACAGGGCTCGGCGGGATTCACAGGCCATACCGGGGATTTGATATATCACCAATCTCTAATGAGAGATCGGCCATGTTATATCATGGACTCTAATTAGAGATGCGCCGTGATCTATCAATCCATCAAGACATCAATGAATCCATCAATTTCCATCAAATCCTCGCCGGATGGTCAAGTGACTCGGGAGCACAGGGACTTGCAGTTCTATGTGTTAATTGGTGTTTTGTGCAAGGCCGCTATGTACGCCGCAACGGGAAAGCCAGGGAACCCGCCGTTCGTCAGTTAAAATTCCATCAGGCGCAACAATTTGATGCGCTGATGGGGTCTATTTTTAGAGATTCACACCATTTTCCTTCATTTGCGGGAAGGGGACCAACCATTCGATGCTCCTCCCCTCCCTCGCTGCGCTCGGGGGGTCCCCCAAGCCGGAGCATCTCAGGTTGGCACTCTAAAGCCTCGTTCCCGCTTTAAATATGTACCTTGACCCTAACTCTAACCAACCCTAACCTCTAACCCTAAGCGCTAACCGCTAACCACTAACCACTAACCACTAACCACTGACCACTAACCTCTAACCACCTAACCACCTAACCTGATCTGCCGCCACTACACACCTTATCCAAGGAGTTGAGGTGGATCTCTGATTAGAGTTCCTGATATAACACGGCGGATCTCTGATTAGAATAAGTGATATATCATTGCCCCAGGTACTGGTGGGATTCACGCAAAAAGCCGCGAGAGAGGACACGCTCGCTCTGGGAGCAACGTCGTCCAAGCACATCCGCAACTTTTCTTCACCAGGTGCCGCTCGACGCCCTGATGAGGCTCCCTCCGTGCGTCGCTGCACACACCCTCCGGAATGTTACTAACGACGTTGTTTCCACAAGTGCGTTACCCCATCTACAGCGGCGCGGTGCACGCTACGCATCTTCTAGCCTCGCTTTACCCTCTAGTCGGGACTTTGGAGCGCCAGTTACGTCTTATCGGAGTGGTGTATTGCACTCTTGGTGGCGGTGGTGGTGCAGGTCACGGATCCGGGACCCGAGCAGAGAAAGGGACGGGGGTGGGCTCGTCTACGGTCCCTGTGCGCGCTGCGAAGCGTGCACGTGTCAATTCGGCACAAGTCAGCGAGGCGCAGGGTGCGCCTCTCACTCATTTACTTTCCTTCCCTCTTAACGCAAGTTCACAGTGCATACGCACTACGACCGCTGTGCCCCTGCCAGCCGTGTGCCGCGCGCGCAAAAAAAAAAAAAAACACACGGAGCGGGGGGCCTAACGTGCTTTCCCCGCATCTCGACGTACGGGTGGCCTCGGCTACGGCCGTAAACACCCGTTCCGTAAAACGGTTCGTACGGGTTAGAGCCCTAGACGTACCCACGCACCCGCCTTCAGCTTCCGCCGCACTGCATCGCGCCGCATCGGATGGCCGCGGCTAAAAGCTCCGGGTGTGTATCCTCCTTCTTCCTAATTCCCACCTCCATTTCTTTTACAACACCCCTTGAGCCGCGACCTGCACCGTCACGGCGCTCGGGTACACCAGCAAATGCCCTCAGCGCGTAACGGTGCTATATGATCCAATCGGCGCGTTCGCGCGCACAGTGGGTTGCGCAGAGTCGCGAGGTCTCGCCGCAATTCGGCTGAATGCTGGGCTTGCTGAGCACGCGCAGGCGGCGAAGCTTTTGCGCCGCTCGAGCGTCTCGATATCTAGTCTCCCCTTTGCCCACCACCTCCTCCCCGCAGCATTCCGCGCGCCGACAGTCGAGATATGGCTCTATCCTCGCGTTTCCGCCGCCCAGCGATTCCCCAGCGCCTCCGTATTCCGACAGCTTCCACCGCGAGGTGTGGGACGCGGACGATTACCGCCCCACGGTTCAGACCTACGTCGCGCGCCCCGTAACCCCCGCAGCGCTCCACCCCGCGCCCTCAGTGCCCCCTCCGGCCTTCCTCGAGCCCGCCTTCTGCGCAGACGACGACGACGACGACGTGCTTACCTTCGCAGCGTCCGCGGACACGCGCTTCTCGTTCCAGATGCAGTTTTCTGGCAAGCTGCACGTCCAGTCGCGCTTCTCGCTCGCGGAGACAGACACGGACGACGGCGGGTACGCGGAGCGGGAGTGGGATCGGGAGGAGGCGCAGACGCCCACGCCGGTCGCAGACAATAAGCGCTTTGCGTCGCCGCTCCTGATGATGCCGCTCTCTGGGAGCTCGCGGGCGCGGGAGCAGCAGGAGTGAACGGGCGAGTGGAATCGGGGTGATATGCAGTCGGTGATTAAGTCGTTGATTCCGCGGCCCGATACCTCCCGCATTGTACTCTGGGCATCATTGCGATTCTGCTACTACACTCCACGTTAATATTGGGCTGAGCTTTCAACTTTGTCCTCTAAATTGCTATCACTCGTTCCTTGGCTGTAAACTTTTGAATTTGACGTGTTCTATCGGGTTTGGGATGATTGTTTAGGTCACTGTCCTCTGTCCAAAGGTAGGTCGTATATATAAGGTCAAGGCTAGCTCGACGGTCGCAAAATAGTCCTAGTACAAGCCCAAGCTAAGTTTTATTACAATGACAGTGCAATTGAAGCGGCTGGTATAGATGAAATACGAGCTGGACATCATGGTTCACAAAACGACGAATAAATGATGCGAGGCCATACGCGCAGAGCTACAGTAACTGTGTAACGTTGAAGCCAGAAGGAAAAAAAAAGAATAGCAACGAAATGAATACGCGGCAAGCCAGAAGTTTACTTAACTCTTAATGGACTCGATGCATCTGGTCTTGATATTTTAGTTTCACTCAATTTTACCGCCACGATACGACTATATTTATGGTATCAAATAGCACACCACGATGCAGAGCATCCACAAAATTGAGGCTCAGCGACTGTTGTTCCCGCTCAGATGATAAGCTGAGGCATTTATTGATTCGCTTTAGAGACCAGAGTTAATTTTGTTGCGTTTGAATCTCGTGTTTGGGCTGAGAATAATATTTGAACCAACTCGCAACATTTGAACCACTTACCAAAAATGGACAGCGGCGTTGAATGAGAACGTTGAATTACCATAAGCAGCGGTGACCCGCCCACCCAAAATGTGGTGACCTGAGCGATCGACGATCGAGGCGGAGAAAGAAAATGGTGTGACCCACCCGCCGGGAGGATTCGGGTCACGCCAAACGGGAGCCGAGGCGGAGTTTTAATTGAATGATCCGACCAGTGATCGAGCCTAATCGGGCGATGACCGGGTCATCGGGTCACCGAGATACGGTATAGAACGAGGAGACCCCAGTGGTAATTTGATCGAGGCGGTCACCGAGTTGGGTGACCGGCTCAATTGCCGATTCGGCCAGGTCACCCACTTGGGTGACTGCGCAATGACTGCGCTGAGGTCCACGGAACATAGCCACATTCCCATATATATCATTCCTCCCCCGTCACATATATTCTCCTCCATCAATATTCCTGCAATCCTTCACGCCGAGCTCGGTCCTGCATCCAGCTGAATAGTGCCTAGCAGCGCCTGCCTGTAGCGCCGGTTAGTGATTGATTTCTTGATCCGAACTGACGGCATCGTGCAGCGGCGTTTACACGCTCTTTTCTCGCACACATTCAAGAGTTGGTGCCTCCAAGTACTACTGCACAGAGATGCACGTCAACTGGAAGCCCTGATTCACGTCCTCCAACGCAGCGCACAGGACTCGACGGGATTCACGCAAAAGGCCGCGAGAAAGGACGCGCTCAGCGCTCGCGCCGGGAGCAAAGTCGTCCAAGCACATCCGCAGCTTTTTTTCACCAGGTTCCGCTTAACGCCCTGATAAGGCTCCATCCGTGCGTCGCTGCACAGACCCTTCGGACTGTTGCTAACGACGTTGTTTCCACAAGTGTGATACACCATCTACCGCGGCGCGGTGCATCTTCTAGCCCTTTAGGCGGCACTTTGGAGTGCCAGTTACGTCCTATCCCGAGGTGGTACAAGATCCAGTGGGACGGACGCGCTCGCAGACACGCCCGCGAATCTGCGGGTCGCTGTGCATACGCGGCACGCGGTGTCGCCACCGTCTCCGCCTTGCTGCGCACGGGCGCGGGGAGGGGAGGGAGACGCCAACGCCTCGCGAGATGCGCTACGCACGCCTTCGTACTCACGGCAACGAGGTGCGAGGTCGAGCAGAAGGCGAGTTCACACACGCGAGCGCGGGGATACGGCGGGGCAAGCGCAGAAGGCGGCGAGGTGAGCACGCGCGCAGATGCGGCGCCGCAGCGAACGCGGCGTGCGCGGGGAGTGCACACAGCTGCCAGCCGCGAGTCCCTGCGCTCTGCGGAGAGGCTGCCGATGCTGGGGCGCAAGACCGCAGTACATGCGTCGTCCTCGTCATGGTCAAGCGGCGGCGCCTCGTGTCTCCGCGAGCCTCGCGAGATGTGCACGACGCACCTTGGCCCGTCCTCTTCTTGCGCGCTGTGCTTTGAGCGGGAGGAGTCGCGCGAGCGCATGGAGTGCCCGCGAGGTGGGGGTGCAGGCGCCGCGATGTGCAGGGCGCGGGGGCGAGTCGGCGAGTCCTCGTGCTCATGCGGGACACAGAGGTCAGAGAGACGCGCGCGCGGTCGGGGCGAGCGTAGCGGCGCGGGGAAGAGAGTCCCGTATTCACGGGACCAGGCGCGGTGGGAGTCCGGGCGCTGCGTCGAGCTCCCGGGGACCTCGTGGTGTGGCGAGCCTTTGTGGTACGGCGGTCGGAGATGTGGAGAGTGGAGTGGAGCGGCGGGGTAGCTGCAGGCGCCGCTGTCCTTTCGGTGGGGCATGGAGTCGCGGGGATGCGAGTGGTGCGGCGCGAGCGACGATATCGCAAAGGCGGGCGCGGCGAGCGCAGGTCGGCTCTGCGTCGATTCGCTGCGCATTGGCAGGAGTCCTCCGTGCGGACCAGCTGTCGTAGTTTGGTATTCTCCCTTCTCTTCTTTCCTTTTGAATAAATTCGACCTGCGAGACTTCATTTGGCACGAACGAACGAACGAATGCGCTGCATGCGAACTAATTCACCGGCGTCCGCACGTTCTCGCACGATTGAGCGAGGCGCACGGTGCGGGCCGTATTCATTCCGTCTTAACGCAACCGCACAAGTGTGCCACCTTCAGTTTGCACCGCATCAGATCCCCGCGTTCCGAAACTTAAGGTGTGTCCCCCCCTCTTATCCTTTCTGCACCGCGCCTTCGAGCGCGACTTGCGCCGCCATCGCGCTCGTGGCGCGCATACTGTAGTTCGGATCGCACGCGCACTCTGGAACTCCCGAGCGCGTAACGTCGTCGAGAAAAAGCGCGGGAACATCGGAGGAAGCATGCGCGGCAGCGGCGCATGTGAGGGCGGTTTCGAACGCTGTGCGCGCACGAATCTGCAGCGAGGAAGATGTAGGCGTGCTCGGGACAATTTCGAGGGGGTTGCGCTGACGGAAGGTGTTCCGCGAGGGCCCAGCGGAGAAGGGACTGACAATACTATGGATTAAATTAAAAGCATTTCATGGTTTTTGAAGGGAATCCGACCTTCCGAATATATGTATGGGTAAGTTCGGCGTGAATCTAACTTGAAGCAAATTCAACTGATATTTTACCGAGTGTAAGAATTCATATCTTTCATGAACCATGAGTAAATTCACTTTCACGTCGTCTCACTAATTGAAAGGGCCACGAGGCACCGCGATATTAATTGAGGGGGCTCCGACTCGGCTGTGAACCAACAGTGCCTCTTCAGGCCAACCGAGCATCCTCTATGAGGCATAAATATTCCAATGTTTGCTTATGAAGTCGAGGAGCGAAACTACAGTGTAGCGGAAAGATGTTGGTAGTTAGAGAGAGTCAAGCGGTTAATTATCCTTGGTATTTGGTATTAGTATTACGAGGCGACTATCGATGGCATCCAAGGGAACGGTCGATGCCCAAAATTATCTAGAAGTTTTCCATTCCTGATATCGGACATTTCAAGGTATTCAATCGAATTCTAATTACCGAGAGAAATTTAATGCTGGGTTTGAAGCTAGCCTGCGGCTCGGGTGAATTTTTGAACCAGTCCACACAACTTGAACCACTTACCATAACCGATCGGCGGCGTTCAATAGAGAGGAAATTACCATAAGCGGCGGTGACCCGCTCACCCAAAATGCGGTGAACTGAGCGATCGACGATCGAGGCGGAGAAAGAAAATGGTGTGACCCACCCGCCGGGAGGATTCGGGCCAGGCCAAACGGGAGCCGAAGCGGGGTCTTAATTGAGTGATCCGACCAGTGATCGAGCCCAATCGGGCGATGACCGGGTCATCGGGTCACCGAGATACGCTATAGAACTAGTGATCTGTCTGGTTGATCGATCGTCGCTAGACTTGGGCCAGACTCGGCTAAATTTCTAAGTTTAGGCGATGCCGGAACGTAGTGATTGGGGTCGAGAATGAGATTAAAATATGTTTAACAAGCCGTAAGCAGACCCCAGCTCAGGGGTTGTAGCAACAGTAGGAAATGGACCCCCCTCCCAGGGAACTCGATCCCTGCGCGAGGTATGATCAGTGTCTCATATCCTTGACGGCCGCCGTGTTCCCTGAGCAAGCTCAAGATGGTCTCCAACATCAGAGGATGAAGCGCAGGACTTACAGGTACCGGCTACGCAGTGCATGCATGAGTGAATCGGTCATCAAAGCCACGGAGTGAACTTACGGGTAGTGATGAAGGCCGTCCAAGCATAACACTGGGAAGGAACGTCCTTGGACCCGAGGCTGCACAGCTGGCTTTGTCCAACACCTACGAAGTTGAAAGTCAGTGTGCCGAGCTCGTGAGTAGGCATGCAGGGCGGCGCTGACCGACTCCTCCGTTGGGGCATTGAGCTCGAGCACCGCCAATGGCGAGCAGAGCAACAGCGAGGAAGGAAATCTTGGGGAACATGATGCCGAACGTCGAGAGTCAATAAGTGGGTGTTTGTGAGTGAGTTCAGGTGAGCAACAGCTCGAGTTATATACTGTCCGAATGAATATAGATGAAGCGAAATGGCATGGCGACATCGCGAACTCTTCAAAGCGATATGAACGCTGCTCACCGCACCAGTACGTACTCTAGCTCGGCTGCCTCGATGCGACCATTTTGGCAAGTTGCAGTTGAGTCTAGTTGAGTTGCAGGGGAAGCTCGGAATGATCGCAGATAGCCGAGAGCTCGAGATTCGGTTCCTGGACGTAAGTAGTAGTAGCTCGTGATGACGATGGTGTTTTGGATGAAACTCGGAAGCTGGGCGAAGATGTGTAGCCTGAGAACGACCCTTCTCAGTGGCGGCATCGACAACAGTGTTTATGAAAACCCTTGAAGCCATAAATTGAGCGCGGTTTGAAAATTTCTCACTCGGTACGATCAGGAAAGTGGTCGCGCAGGAGCAATTTAGCGAGTCATTGGTTGACGTCGAGTAAATCGCAAGTACCTAATCAACATCAGGATCTGCACACTTGAACATCGGGTAAATATAGGATACGCTGTCGCTGAAATTAGAACAGATTAGAACCCGCCGCCCTTATTGTTTCGTGCATCGCAAGCGCTTGTAATTCAGGAGAGAAAAAAATATGATGGAAGACATTTAGGCCCCGTGTTTGGGCGTATGTGCTGGATAAGTTCGTTGATGTGATTTCGGCGGGCAAAAATAAAATAAAATGAATACACCGTTCAGGGATACTCCAGATTAACTAGAGTGGTATCTAAGTTGAAGCCTGAAGTGTCCGAGACGCCCAGGAGGGATGGTACGTAAATTAATATTCGGGCCCGGGCCCCGTAGCCTTCGTGTAGGCTTACAACGAAGATCAATTGACCGACCAGCGGACAAACCAACGTTGATAGGTACCATCCGTTTCATGAACATCGGCTGGGTGAAAGTAGACGCAAGAATTTTGCCGCGGGACCATTAGTGTTGCACGGCTAACGCGTAGATCGGAGCACGGCGAGACAAAGCAAGATATTCCTCAAGCTTACGAATTGCTGCGGAGATGGCGTGGCCGAGCTTGGGGAGTTGACGCTCCAGATCGCGGAGCATGAGAATTAGCCTCTCGTAGAGTGGAAGAACGATGCATAGCGTCGGTGTCTTCTCTGCGGACACAAGCTCTTGAACGACGTGCGGGACTTGCAGAAATTGACGGACATCCCGTAGCACCTGCAACTCAAGGTCGGAGAGCAACATATACGAAAGATCGCTATACTTATCCAGGTTCAGGAGCGCGTCGATTGCCTAGGTTGAACGTCAGTAGAATTCGACGCCTGAATGCAGAATAATCACCTGGTATAGCTCGAGGAGTCGATCAACCATTAGAAATATGGAGGACCACCGCGTATCAACATCCTTGAGTAGGCCGACGACCCGCAGCAGTTCTGGTGGCTCCCCCCAGCCCCCGCTCTCGTTACCCTTCTCGATGGTCTCTTCAAAATCGTCCCGGCGCTGTCCGGAGGCACGACAGGCTGTCACGAGCGAACGCGCGAGCCCAACTACATCGTTCTGAAGGACTTGCCAGTACTCCGGATCCGCCGCAAGCTCTGGAGTTATCTCAAGATCCTCAGGCGTCTCACCGGGAACGAGGTCGGGTAGAGCTGATAAAACCTTGAGTGCAGTTTGAACGGCAATATTTATGACGTGGGGAAAGCAGCTGCAGATAATTAACAAAGGTGAAAGGCGGAACGAAAGAAAGACTCACCGAATTCGGTTCCCATCAGCACTGAAGGGAATGTTCAAGGCGGTAAGCTCCTCCTGAATCTGGATCATCTTCGTGTTGTTGTTGCCCGCATTGTCGCAGGTAATCATCGATATCTTGCGGGAATCAGAGAGTAATAAATACTGCGAAAAAGCGCGCACCTTGTGAAGACAGCCAATGTCCTTGAGAACCTGCACAAATACCTTGCCCACATTTTCGCCGGTGTGACTGCCTTGGAGATGGCGAAATGCGACGAGCTGGGTCTTCAAGACGAGGTTCCCGTTCGCATCCTTAGCCATGTAGTGCAAGGACATGGCCATGTACGAGTCGAGACCCTGGCTACTCCAGATATCGTCCGTGGCAGAAACTCGGCCCATAGAATGCTGCAGAAAAACTAATGAGATTGAGCGGCTCTCCAGTGCACGGTGAATTCTTACCGCAATCTCTTCCACCATCCGTCTCCATTCGTACTTGAATCTCTCGGAAATTAGCTGAGAGAGTTTCGTCCGGTGTGGGATATCTCGATCCTCGAGTTCCGTGCCAATAAATAACAGGAGCTCCCGAAGCTCTGGGCAGTCAACGACGTCGAGGGACTTGATAATAATCAGTCTCTATGAGCACCGAAATAGCAAATAACACACCTGATCATCCACTGCAATCCAGCGAGTGAGGCGCTCATAAAATCCGGGGAGCGAGAAAGGCTCGCGTTCGGCTCCTCCAGACAACACCTTCATGCGTCCGATGGTCTCGTAGCCCTTGAGCTTCTTGAGAACGACCATCTCCTTCCAATAGCGACCGTGCTCTTTCTGTAAGTGTTTGCGGATGGTCGCCGTTTGACCGTGAGTGTTTTTCCACACATCCCAGGTGTCGTCGGAATCGGCACTGAACAGAAGATTATTTGTCAAAAACTGAGCTAGCTGTAAGACAATGTACTCACGGGCAAAGTCGACATGCCAAGTGCGAAAACACCTTGGGATCTGGGCGCTTTTCCGATGGAGTCTCCCGCTCCGGAAGTGTTTGCGGACGCTCAGATGAAAGGAGGCCGCGGAGGAAGTACCAGACGTCGGAAGCCTCAGCAGTGCTCTTCTTCGCATGGTCGAGAAGAGACGAAAAGTCGCCCGAGGGCTCGCGGGAAACGGGTGTCGATGGTGGGTCCGTGTTTGGTGTATTTGGCGCAGTAGTCGGCCCGACTCCAGGAATCGCGGGAGAAGGAACAGCAGACCTAGAAGATGCCGGAGCGGTAGAGCGCAAAGTAGCGGTATCAGTACGTCCACGTTTACGCGCTCCTTGACCATTGGGAGCACGCTTCCGCTTTTGTGGAACAGGTGGAGGAACGGGTGCTTGTGGGTGAGGTATTGTATTCCCCGTGTCTCCGAAAACAAGACGAAAGGCGCCAGATGCGTCTGCAGCTGGATATGCAGGGTAATGAGCAGAGGAGAAGGGGATGTGCGCCTGAGGAATATCGTGTGGCGGAATCCAAGCTGCCCCGTGACCGTGTGGACTTCCGAACTGATCTGGCCATTGCAATGGACGCGGCGCGGACGGGTTAATGTGGACTGGTTGCGGGTAGTGCGAGTAGTAGGGGTAGGGACTGTAGGGGAATGGCGGTGGCTGACTGGGGGTGTTGGGGGATTGACAGCTGCAAGCCTGCGGATCAGGGCAGGAGCAGTGATCCGACATCCGAGTCGTGGCAGCGGGGGCGCCCTGTAGACTACCGACACTCTGATGGCGCTCCGCTATTTATACATTTGGCGCGTCAACAAACCGTCGCGTCTGTGGACGTCAGTTTACGCGTCTTGGACGCGCTAAGCGGGTGCGCGTGATGCGCCAATCACTCCGCAGCTGCCAGGCACGGTTTCACATGTTCAATTGGGCCGCAGAGGCCAGTGTAGACACAGGAGAGGATTAAATACGAAGGATGGCGGGAAGACGGCGGGAGGAGAGCGGTCTGGGCAGTCTACGGCAGCGCTGTCCAAGTTTGGACAGGGAAGCCCGTCAAGCTTAAGACAGCTTAAGGCAAGTTGATCCATCAGGCGCTTAAGCTGCCCCATTAGGCAAGGCCTAGAGTTGAGCTCGAGCTCAACTTCAGCCGGCTCCAACTTCCGGCAGCACTAAGTGTTGGTGACCATTAGATCAATCGACAAGTACACACTGCGTAGAATTGATCCGCGAGAATAGGAAGACCCAAACCGGTCTATAGTAGGCTGGGAAAGAAATACGTGGAATCTCGACCTCTTGTTCCATGTGGGCAAAATGTTCGTCAGATCTGAGCTCACCAACTTTGCCGTTTTACCAAATTTTGTGGGAGAACTCAGCTTGCCATAAACGGCCTCAGGTTCAACCTCGGTTCAATCCCGGCCCACCGGGCCGAACCTATCAAAGATGCAATCAAGGGCGTTGATTTACACAGCCAAACACGTTTTCCTCTCTTCTCAACTTTGTCTCAACTCCTTCATATGCATACTGCTATAACTTAAACCCTGCCGCCCCGAACCCTGGCCTGAGCCTTGATTTCTCAGAAAATTCGGGATGAATATCCCGTACGCTCCTTTAATTTTCTTTTCCATTTCTTTTTTCTGCCTTTTTTTCGTCCATTTTTTCGGACGCTGCCAGCGGAAGATGCATATGTGCTCGTCCGGTCCCAGGAGGATGTTCCGAGGGCTAGCGCTGTCTTGAATGCGCCATGTCTCGATTCCATAGATGGGGTATGGCTCCGCTGTGCAGAGAGAGTAGGCATGCCGTCCACTCGCTTTTTCTCCACTTGTTATCGGCTTTCGACTTCGCGCGACCTTTTTTCTTCTCTTTCTTATCCTGCCACTCCCGCCATCGAATGCTGACTCTTTTTCTTTCTTTCTCCGCAGAGACAGGCCTACGTCGTTCACGAAGGAAGGGTGTATCGTCACACAGTACCGTCCCTGGGTTCACGACCATCCCACTCCGATACGGTGCGTCTTCAGCTCTCGTCCATGGGTCCCGGCGTGTTTGTATGGGATCCGTTTATGGAGCTCACTCGTTGGGAGCACGTCGGATTCTGACCCTGCATTGGCGTGGTATTGCGGAGCTGGCGCGCCCATTTCTTGCATGCTCGCGATGTCTTGGATGTCGGCGTACGCTAGACCCTCAGCACACCACGTGCCTGCTCCCTAGGAGCAACGTCGACGGGTGGCTTGGAGTCCTGGGGGCGAAGCTGGATACACGCTGCTTGCGCAGCGCGGCGGGCTACCGCTCTTCCTCCGCCGGTACCTTTGGATGTACTCAGGGCACGATGACTTTGACCTCCGCTCTGCGCATGCGCAGCCCTCTTCCCGGCGGTGTCCGAGTGGGTTTCCCAGCATCACTTCGCCGGGTGTCGGTGGGGTCCATCCCGCTCGAGTTGCACGCCGGGGAGCATCCCCTTTGCTGCAGCGAGCCTTCGATGGCTCGCCACGTCCTCGTTGCTACGCTCGGCGCTAGCGCTTTCTGCGCGCGCCCTTCTCCTCTTGCCTGTTTCGGCGTCATGCCTAGCCGTGATATGCGGTATCGCCGCTGCGCACGGCGGGGGAGAATGTCGCCAGAGGCACCTTGTGCGCCAATGGCTAGCACTAGCCGGCGTCGAGAGGCATCAGGACGGCGGGCGTCGACCCTGGACCCTGGATGGCGAATGTGTATGCGTGGGCGTGCAGCCCCTTCGCTGCAGTCGGCTTGACGTGTCTCGGTGCCGCAGGCACTGCGCCTGGGCCCGGCAGCCCAGTCGTCACAGATCCTTTCCTTCCTATTTTCCCGGGGGGGCGTGGACTCCCCGGAGTCTTGCCTGCTTGGCGTCATGACTAGACGGGGAGGCCTGATTTTGATGCAAGGCCTCGCCGCTGCGCTCAGGCTCCACGATCGTCGTACGGATACCGGCGTGCTCGTCATCCGCATCGTTCGGGAGCACTTGCAATCCCTTCGATTCCTATACACATGCCTCACCTCCATACTCCCCACCCGCGCCATACCCCTCGCGCTCTGCTCAGAGACTGTGATCGTGAGGCGGCTCCCTCGATGGTGAAGCCGAGTGCCTGCGCTGGGCAGGCGGACTCCACACACTGCCGTACATGGCCACCCTCAGTCGTCACCCCCGTTTCCCCTCACCCTTTCCTGGCGCTTAGCCGTGGGGCTGTGTACTCGAGATAGCGTGCCTGCCCTCACTCGATTCATCTTTATCGCATCTACATCCTTTCGCTACCGCTCGTACTGTCACGCTCACGCTCTCGCCGGCCTCCGTTAGCCTCCGTTGTGCGTTTGGTCGTATACAACGCACCGTCCGCTGTGTAGACTAGACACGATACCCATCTGTGATGGTCGACCAATCCTTTCTCCCCTCGGTACATGCGCTACGGCGTTCGCTGTACATCTCTACATTTTATGTATTGCGTATTCATAGTTGCTTTTCTCCTCGGTGAACGAAAGAAACAAAATGCAATCACGATTGGACTTCCTAAAACGGACGACTGCTTTCTTCCGTCTTTTGGTGACTGTTTCTGTCTTTGTTTCTCGTTGGACTCAGTCTAACATCTGAGCTGAACTGTCTCCCGCGCCGCCATACATTCTCTCCGCTCGACTCAGACCTAAAAAAAGTCCGCAAACGATCTGAGTCCCAGTCGATCAAGAGTCGATCACCCTCCGCGCGCATTCGTGACTTTATTCTTCCTTCCTCTGTTTTGACCGTCGTTCTGTCCTTCTCCGCCAGCAGGACGAGAGGACCACCCCAAGTCGCTTCATTATCCGCCAGCCCCGGACTCGGCTTGGACACTCTCCTCTACACGCCGTCTTTACCGCAACGGAGGCCGAGCACCACCCGTCGCCCCCCAGTGTCGTCAAAGCATCGGCTGCCGCCCCGCTGCCCTCGCCCACACCCATCGCCGTCATCATCGAGTCCCCCGTCGTCCTCACCCTTGTGGCGCTCATCCTCTTCCGCGGCCCGCCTCGACGACAGCGACAGCGATTCGTGCTCGGAATACGAGGACGACGACGACGCTCCCCTTCCCCCGTCCGCCACCATCACCACCCCGCACTCCCAGCCCCGCGTCATCGTCGGCACGCCGCGCATCAACCTGCAGCACACCCGACACGTCAAGTGGCCGGCCGCGACGACATCCAAGACGCCCGCTTCGCGGTCTACGCGCGCCGGGAGAAGGAGAGCGACGGACAGATCCGGGTCCCGCGGCGCGCACGGCTGGCTCACTGATTTCCTTTCCCCTTTTCTTCGGTATTCCGCACGCTCACTGGTCGACGCGCCTCATCGTCATGCTTTCTCTTTTTCCTTACCTATTACATGTATAATCTCTAATACTTCTTCGCGCGGTCGAGTGCTTGATCACACCTCGGCAGCTCAATATGTTTGTTCTCTTTACCTTACTTCCTTAGTTTTAGTCTGTAATTAATTTATCTAGTGCACGTTATAAAGTTGACCCTCGAGAACCTGCTGGAATTTTGTTCGATGGACTGTGAAATTTTAAAGAGACATGTCTTACAACTTGTTCTTCTGTTCCAAGAGGTCGGATGTATTCTTGCGTTGAGCCTCAATGGTCTCAATTATTGTCACCACAGTAAATGGTGCCTGAAGCAAGTTCAAGTTGAAGACGAGCGTCGCCTTGCATTTGAACAACGTGCATAATTATGTCACTACTGGGACGCGGGATCAAGAAAGCCTTTCCAAATGCGCACCCCAGACAAGAACTGAAAGAGTCGGGTGTATTGGAAGGTGGTGTATGGGAATTTACTGTGGCGGCTAGTGAACTAAAAGTCAAACCGGGCATCATAACCGCGATAATTCGCATCGATCTGGAAGGTCGAGTCCGGGAATATACCATGATAGAATCCCTGGGGTCTATGTGAATCAGTAATGCGGAGTTCCTCCAGGCTTTGCATCCGCGACACGAACGAAACGAACGTCGAAACGGCAACGTCGTTTTCCGGTTTACCGTCGAGAACACGCTGGTCGAACTGGAGGACCCTCAGTGCGGGCAGCACCAGCGCGTCGAGGAGGTGTATGGCACTCTCACAGCTGTCACCATCCGATTGGAGGCTGAGATAGCTGAGATGCGAAAGCGGCGGGATCGTGGTGCGGTCCATAAGGAGGTCGGAGGTGGCGACCGCCACCTCGCAGCGCTCGAGGCGCGCTGTGTGACGCAGGATTTCGGTGATTTGGTCACAATACAAGTAGCCCTGGAGAGTGGTGATTTGGGACCACGGAAGAACGATGGTGAAGGGATTAAAAGACGCGGAGAGGATGACACTCGTCAGATTTGGTGCCCGGTCGAATACGCCCATAGGTGCTGGGACCGGCGTGCTAGTTCGAATGCTGGGAATTGGACCGAAGGTTACCTTCCGCAGGCGGGGCTTATCGCCTTGGATCAGACCTAGTTTCTGGAATGGGAACATGAGGACCATGTCCGCCCAGCGGGCGGAATGGAGGACAAGCGCTTCGACAAATGCCGCGGTGCCAGCCACGTGGAAATATTGAGAGCACCGGAGTGCGACGGAGAGTGGACAGTTTTTGGAACGCTGCAGCCAAGCTCGCAAAATCGCCAGTTTTTGCGGATACCGGCGGCCTTCTTCGAGATTTAGGTCAATCGCGCTCCATAACGCCGGTGTGGACAGCGCCAGATCCCGCCATTGCCGGCATATCTGGCACAGGAACGTGGGAGTAAGCAGACCAAATGGGAAGGGACGTTCCGGCGGGGATGGGAGGAAGCGCAAGAAAATTTCAGAGGTGATTTCGTTCGGCAACGTCAGAACGGGATATTTGTACGCGTCCAGAAGATCTTCGCAGGAATTTCGCTCATCAACGCGAGCCTTGATTTCTCGGTCTAGTTCTGGAATCTGAGCTCGTGCGGCGTGTCGCGCGGATTTTGGAGTTGATGGGTCTGAGGCAGTAAGATCGGCTTCCATTTAGAGACGAATTCGGAACTAGGTCTGCGGTTAAGAATTTCATGGTGGTGCCGAGTACGCGAGTCAATATTCCTTAACTTCGACGCCTTTGCAGATATGAAGGTACTGCAAGACAGCGATTCAATTTTGGCGCAAACTACTGTGAGGTTGGATTTAGTTGGATAGAAATCTGAAACACAGAAGTCAGGGTTGCTTACAGCTTGGATGATTCATAGGCTGGCATTCAACGAGCCGCAGATAATCTGTGTGAAGAGCCTGAGGTAAAAGGTGGTGAGGGTCAAGCAGTGAGAGTTGAGTGAGGGTGACGGTGAAGAGTCAAGACGAACGTTTGTTTAGGTTTATGTGCGTACATATGTCACAGTGTCGCATCTCGGCTCTCGCACGTGCTTACCTTCTCTTACCAGCTCTTACCACAGGCATGTCGCGGGAACCGTGGACAAGTTCCACGAACAGCAGGGATTTCTCGAATCCTCGGGATCACGCACGACGTAGGATCGCCGAGCTGACTGCGCTTATCAACCCCCTCATCGCTGAGCGGCAGCAGTGGCAGGCCGAATTGGATTCCATCGTCTACCCCGTTTTGACCCTTCCACCTGAGGTCACATCCCTGATCTTTGTTCACTCGAAACATGAACACGAAGACCGCTACATAATGACTTCCAAGACCGCTCCATTACTCCTCATTCAGATCTGTCGTCAGTGGAGAACCATTGCATTCGCGACGCCTAGCCTCTGGCAACATATAGCTTTCGGATGCGGCGCTATGCAGAATAACCGTAGAGAGCTCCTCGCGATGTGGCTGAAGCACTCAGCCTGCCTACCCATGTTCATTTCTCTCAAGAGCCCCGACGACGCGGAGATGCAATCTCTAATTTCTGACACCCTGATCCACTGCCACCGATGGCAGGAGATCATGATATCCTCAGCCAACTTTGACGGGGCGGACCATAAATTCCCTATCCTCCGCTGTGCGAAGCTATCATCACTCGTGGACTACCTAAACCCACGTACCATCACCCTCCAAAACGCCCCCATGTTACGCACAGCGAGCGTCTCGTTGACACTCCACGATTCCGTTGTACATCTTCCATGGCCGCAGCTCATCACCCTCAGAATTGACGCACTGGGTCTAACTCTACACCCGGCGGCATCATGCATACCCATGTTGAGCCACTGTTCCCAATTAAACGCTCTCACGTTCGTTACGTATGGCCGACGCGAGCACTCCGATGACCCGGCTACCATCAGTCAGCCTCATGTAACACTCCAGTCCCTTCGTTCTCTCAACCTCAAAGATGGCACTTATATCGTTCCCCATCTCACACTTCCCCACCTCCAGCACCTGATGTTCAATGGGAAAATCGGGGCTGCGATAGAAGCATTCGACGCACTGTGGTCTCGCTCATCCTGCGCATTGCAGACGCTAGATTTGACCTCAGATTCTTCAGCGTCGGAACTATCTCTCAGACTTTTTTACGCACTTACGCCGACCATCATCAATCACCGAATCTCCTCGGTATCACTGGATACAGTCGTCGCCTCCCTGTCCTCAGCGGATACTCTTCCACTCATGCAGAATTTGGTCATTGAACTCACTCGCGTGCCCAAGCACTATGATTCCTTGTTGAATGTCCTACGCTCTCGACTAGCTGCGGACGGGGACGTGGGTCTAAAATCTTTCCAGCTCCTCATCCGATTTCAGTCATATTTTCGCCCCCTTCCAGAACCTGTGATGGCGCAGTTCTCCGATCTTGCAGCAGGGGGTCTGAAGATCCTGATCCATTCATACCGCCATGGCATTCTTCTCAATACCTTCGGCCGCTAGCACGTCTCTTGCCAACACGAGTCCCCACATCAACTCGCCCTCTGTAGTTACATTTTTGTGTCGCCGTCGCTTGAAACGATGTTATGTTTATGCAGCAACTAACCGAGAACGCTGCTGCCGCTGTTTTTCGGGCAGCAATCTCACACAGGCAAGGTGCTACGGGCTGGAATTTAAGGCTGCAAAAAACATATAGGTTTCTACTTCTCTGCTGGTTCATCATATAAATTTGGGGGCGACTTGATACGCACATGTCGTCACTCATGTTAGACATCGCAAAAAATTATACCTTCCTCTTTACTTCCCTTACATGTTGCCTTGGTGCTCATCTTTCTCTCTCATTGCCACACAACCTTCTGCGATTTCAATCAAGTGCGAAATTTGCTGCAAACGCGGACAAGGAACGCAAGGATATTATCGAATAACTTGCTGTGCCCTAAGGCACCGGGTGTCATAATCTTTCGGCGAGCCGCAAATGCGTTTCGAAAGATGATTGAACGTGCTTGAAGTTAAGGTCGATCGTGGCCATGAATTTAGACAACTCGACAGCTTAATACATTTGTTCTCTTTACCTTACTTTCTTAGTTTTAGTCTGTACAAGAGCGCGGTGGGGGGCGGAGTGCCCCATCACTTCGACTGAACAATGAATCCGGGATCTTGAATCTTTGCTGAATGTGCAGAAGGTTGTGTACTCGGAAGAAGTTGGTGATAAATCCCCTGCATAATGAAGCTGCTCACAGGTCGGGTGTATTGGAAGATGGTGTATGGGAATTTACTGGAGCGGCTAGCGAGCTAAAAGTCATTACCGGGCATCATAGCCGCGTAATTCGCATCGATCTGGAAGGTCGAGTCCGGGAATATACCATGATAGAATCCTTCGGGTCTACGTGAATCGGTAATGCGGAGTTCCTCCAGGCTTTGCATCCGCGACACGAATGAAACGAACGTCGAAAGGGCAACGCCATTTTCCGGTTTATCGTCGAGAACACGCTGATCGAACTGGAGGACCCTCAGTGCGGGCAGCACCAGGGCGTCGAGCAGGCGGATGGCACTCTCACAGCTGTCACCATCCGATTGGAGGCTGAGATAGCTGAGATGCGAAAGCGGCGGGATCGTGGTGCGGCCCATAAGAAGCTCGGAGGTGGCGACCATAATCTGGCAGCGCTCGAGGCGCATTGTGTGACGCAGGATTTCGGCGATTTCGCGATAATACAGGTATCCATCGAGGGTGGTGAGTTGGGACCACGGCAGAACGATGGCGAAGGGATTAAAGCAATTTGACAGCGCGACGTTCGTCAGATTTGGGGCCCGGTCAAATGCGACCACAGGTACCAGGCCCGGCGTGTCGGCATTATAGTCGCTAGGTGGGCCGACAATCACCTTTCGGAGACGAGACATGTCGCCGTGGATGAGATTGAGGTCCTCCCCGGGAAGCAAAAATATCATGTCCGCCCAACGGACACAATGCGGGCCAAGCGCTTCCAGGAATTTTGCGGTGGTGTTTATTTCGGGGTCATAGATGTAGCAATCGCCGCAGTCGAGCGCCACGGAAAGTGGACATGTTTTGAAGCGCTCCAGCCAATCTTTCAGCACATGCAGCTGCTGCGGGTACCGGCTGACCCGATCGAGGTCGAGGCTGATTGCGCTCCACATCGACGGCGTGGATAACGCTATATCCCGCCATCGACGGCATATCTGGCACAGGAACGTGGGAGTAAGCGGACCAAGGGGATGGGAGGAAGCGCAAGAACATTTCAGAGGTGATTTCGTTCGGCAACGTCAGAACGGGATATTTGTACGCGTCCAGAAGATCTTCGCAGGAGCTTCGCTCATTGAGAAGTGCTTGGAGAGCCACTTGCAGACCACTAATTTGGATGTCTAGCTCTGTGATACGCACGCGAGCGGCTCTTCGACTCGGAGCGGACTGCATTCAATAAAGCAGCTACATTTGTTTCCGTGAGACCGCATGCAAACAGAAAAAAGGGTAGATTACATGCAAAATTGTTACACGAGAGGAAGGGTCTGTATGGAAATAGAAATTGTCGGTTTTATGAATCGCAATGACGGAAAGCATCAGACTTTTGACAAATAACTTGTGACCTTGTACAAGGCCAAACAAGGTCACAAGCTTCACCAAAAACGTCGCAAGCTCGCAAGGCCACAAACTATGTCCCAATTTCCACAAGGTCAAAATTTTCTTCAAATTTTTTTTTTTCAAGGATCGTCATGGCATCAATTGCCGATTTCACGAAGGGTGTTTTTTCACTTCTGACCCTTTTTGACCTTGTGAGCTTGTCAGCAAGCTCACAAGCCCAAAAAGGTCACAAGTTTTTTGTCAAAAGTCTGATGAGAAGGCGTTGCTTGTGTGCGAATGTTTGGTACCTGAAATAGTTCCCACGCCGTCAAACCTCCTACCCTATTATATTACTTTTACCGCATCTAACCTTCCCAAGCAGAAGTGTTTGGGGTACCCGGATGAGGGGGCGGAACTTCTGACCTACGCGGCCCACCTCATCGACTGCACACTCACCATCTGTGGCAGCAGCGCTATCACCGCCTTCCCCGCAGCTCCTGCGCACCCGTGTCTGCGCAGCTTGGTCTTGCTGGCCACCGAATCATTTTCCCTCACGAGCTACATCGATTTCCTCGACAGCCTGACACTCCCCGCCTTATGCACACTCCGGATCCCCGCCAGCGTCGACGTCATCGGGTGTCTCAAGGAGTTCATCTCGCGCTTGCGATGTGCGCCGGAGGAGCTCCGCATCGACAGGGTCCCGTTGGCAGAGATGGAGATCTATCATACAGCGTTCAAGTTGCCGTCAGTTGGGAGCATAATTCTGGCGCCCGCTGCCGTGGAGTAATTAAATTGCGTCGCATTCCAGCTTTACGCTCGTACGCCCTGAATTTATGGTTCTATGGATGCAGATTTCCCGAACCCGAACGAGTCTCTGGTGGATCCAGAGACCATCCCGTCACAACGCGCCGCACACAACACCCACGGGCAACTATTTTATTTTGGCTCTGTTCCACCGCCGAAGTAAATGACTAAATCAGAAATTTTATCCCCTAGTCAAGCCTGTCGAGGCCTACCGCCTTTTATGAGCAGCTCAAATGCCTAGATCCTGAAGGAGCCCTTTCGATAGGGATGTTGGTGTTTGGCTGATGAAGAAGACGCGTCCACCAAAAGAGACGTAAGTGATCGAAGCCCTTGTCCAAAACTATTTTCACCCAGCAAAGCTGAGATCCTCTCGAAGCCCTACGAACCTGCTGGCCGTTGTCAGGGCCCCACCTGAAGGCGTTGGGATTTAATTAGGCGGCGTGTAAGCAAACCTTCTCGGTGCGAGTGTCATGGTTTTTACGAATATTCAGAGGCCAATGACCACAACACTTGCCTTGCCTGCAGAGTCTGTGCCACCAGCAGTCACTCGCGGTCTCATAGAAGAATTGGATTCACAGATAGCCGCCCTCAAATGCTCGATTCGTAAACTCAAACGCGAGCGGGAAACGTTGACGGCCGATCTAGATGGCTACATCTACCCCGTCCTGACCCTTCCCCACGAAATTACCTCCGAAATCTTCCTCCAAAGCTTTCACCAATCCCCTATGCGCGACACCCCGTTGTTCCTAGGCCACCTCTGCCGCACGTGGCGAGAGATCGCGCTGGCTACCCCCGCGCTTTGGACAGATATCGCATTGCACCTTGAAGATGTCGCGGCACGCGAACCCCAGCTCTGTTTCTTGAAGACAGTCTTAAGTCGCTCCGGCGACTGTCCGCTGTACGTCCACATCCGCTGCGACGTGCGGGCTTCCCGCGGCCATACCTCTGTGCGCGAGTTCATCGACGCAATTGCCCCTCATTTCAGGCGTTGCAAAACCTTGACGCTCGTCCTTCCATTCTCCGACATCTTGCTGATCCCCAGCGAGCTTCCGGCAACCCGGACTCTCGCGATTGGGATCAGCGAGCTGCACAAAGATGCGGGCCGCATCGACCCTTCGTGGCCACTGAAAGCGTTTCACGGACCGAAATTGACGATCCTGTCCCTTACCGTTTTCTCCCCTAAGCTCCTTCTCCTTCCGTGGGCCCAGATTACGTCCGTCTCGCTCATGATGGTGCCCGTTTTCCCGGACCTCTTGGAAATCCTGCGCGCCGCCGTGAATTTAGCGGACTTGACCGCGGAAATCACCTGCCCCTGCACCGACGAAAACATGGCGGACATCCCAGACATCCCCCCGCTCCTCCATCTGCACACGTTGGAGCTCACCGCCGCCTCTAATCCCACAGGATGCGTTCAGCTTTTGGACAAACTGACGCTCCCGGCGCTCTGCGACCTGAATATCCCGGAGCCTTGCTTCCTTCCGACACCCACTGACATCATCCACGCCTTCCTCGCACGGTGGGGCTGCTGTTTGCTCTCCCTCCGTGTCAAGGTCGTGGATGCGGAGTTTTCGCGGAGCCACTATGGCAGAGCGTGGCTGGATGTGGGCAAGATTGTGGTGCGGGCCCCAGAATTCGAGGATGATTCGGACCTCGAAGGTGATTTGAGCATTTGGGATTCGGAAGACTGCGAAGACACGAGTTCCAAGTGGGAGACCGATGCCTCGTCCGACGAAGATGGTCACAATTGATTCGGCCTCGCACTGGTCACGCTGTTGGTATAGCGTATTGTATAACGATTGGTCATTCCTCGAAGATGGGAGCCAGTTAATGTATGAATATTAATATCGATCTCAGAGCTTTCTCGATGCACTGTTGTATATTTCCAAACGAAGACAAGAAAGTCCAACCTGGCACGAGAAAGACTTAAAGACTAATTCATCATGTTCTACGTCGTCAAAGACCGGCTCTAAGCCACTGGGAAGCTACTGCCGGATACAAGCTACTGGTCCAATGGGCATGGATCTGAGAAATCGAAACGGGATACTTGCAATTTTCAGAGCACAGTGGAAGAGAGTCGAAAGAAGCCAGGAAACCAGGACATGTACCTACAGTGCGCTCTGAACCGTTCCATTTAACCTGGGAACGGAGAGGTCGATATTCGGTTGAAAATCAATTGACGGAGGGTTCAGGAAGTGGGACTCGGATCAACCTGGGATCGCACCGCCGCACCGAGCCTTCGCTATCACCACCATCCATATCCACGGCTCATAACGCCACAGCTTTTTTTTCTTTCCATACAGGCCGCATCCGGTCCAAGATTCGCAGAAGCCTGGGGCTTGCAGTTAGAGTGCATGAACCGGATTCTTCTTCCCTGAACTGAACGGACAGGAATTGGAATACAGGACTCGAAAATACGATGGAGCTTGCCGCACCCCTCGAGAAAGAGAGACTCCTTCAGCAGATTGATCCGAAGCAGTGTATCCAATTCTGACTTTGACGCCGGTCCATTTCCTCCCTAGCTATCCTAAATGCCCGCCGACTCGCGGTTTCCTCTCGCCACTCCTCCTCTGTATAATCTGTCAACGATGGCGTGATATTGCCATCTTCACCCCGGCTCTTTGGAGAGCTATTGATATCCAACTGGACGAAGACGAGAGCCACCAGATGATGGATCGATTGGAAGTTCCGTATCCTCAATACGTGGCTATCACGTTCGGGTGACTGTCCCCTGTCCGTCAGCCTCCAGTTTCCCAACGCCGCCCGCTCGCCATCCGTATACCCGCATTTATCCCAATTTCTTCGGACCATTGTTCTCCATTGCGCCCGATGGGAGCATCTAGAACTCGTCATGCCCTTCGAGCACCTACATTCGATCGACAGGAATTCCCGCTACCGCGGGATTTAACATTCGGCCCGAGCGACCTCCCGTACGAGGATAGCACTCTGCGCTGGTGTTATTCGGCTGTACACCGCAGCTAACGAGTGTTGTCCTCACCGATTGCTTCGTTCCATCCCTCCTACGTCTTCTTTGGACGCAAGTCACTCGCCTCGAAGCCCGCGGTCTCTACGAGCACGAGTGCGCGGAGATCCTGAGTTCCGCAGTTTGCCTTGTCCACTGCACGTTTCATCCCCGTCCCGTTCATCAATCATTGATCATCCCCGAAATTCACACAAAGACTCCATAAATTTTGATTTGAATAATCAGTTGAATTCTAGGAAATATCAAGATCGTCGAGGGGCACAGAGAGTGTGTAGATACTCAATCTGGATCACCGTACTGGATACAGCATCATCACGTCGATCCACACACATATCTAGGACCGAAGCTTCGAAAAAATGGCGGTAGACCTCTGGCGAGTAATGGGATTTGGAATCGGTAATTCTGAGGTGATCGAGGCGGCGAATTCGGGTCACTAACGGTATCAACGATATCAGCGATCTCGTGGTGCGCTCCGGGCCCAAAACGCGCTCATCGAGTTTCAACAGTTGAAGTGCAGGAAGCGTCAATGCATCGAACAGAAAGGTGGGACGACCATCCATTTGTTCTTCGTTTGACATGATGTCGAGGGAAGTAAGGTGCAGTAAGGGCGGAATAGAGGTGTGTTCGGTGAGTAGAATGGGGACACATAACGTGAGGGTACATTGTTCGAGATTCGTTGTGTGGCGGAAGATTTCCGCGACCTCGCTATCGTAGAGGAAGGCGGTGAGGGTGGTGAGCTGCACCCACGGGAGCACGATAGCGAAGGGATTGAAATATGTTGAAAGAAAAACATTTATTAGGTTGGGTGCCCGCTCAAAGGCCAGCACGGGCGCCTCTCGGTCGTAGGGTTCCTCATGTGGCCCGAACGTCACTTGTCGGAGGCGGGGCATATCGCCCTGAACGAGATATAGGGCAGAATGGCGAACGATTGCCTCAACGAAGGCATAGGTCTGTATTTTTTTGTCGCCATGTGCCTCTTCGTCTCGCTCCAGCGCGATGGAGAGGGAGCAGTTTTTGGAGCGTTCCAGCCATGTTTGTAGCAAACACAATTGCTGCTCCTGCAACTCCACACGATCGAGGTTCAGCCGGAGCGCGCTCCAGAGTGAGGGCGTGGATAACGCGACATCCCGCCATTTACGGCATATCTGGTCCAAGAAAGAGGGAGAAAAGGGACCGACTGCGGGAGGATGTCGTGGCGGGGATGGAAGGAAATTTACGAATATTTCGGAGGTGATTTCGTTCGGCAGGATCAAGATGAGATATTTGACTGCGTCTAGTGCATTTTGACACGAGCTTCGCTCGGCTAACAGGGCATGGAGCGCGAGTTTCAGGACAGTAATCTGCGCGTCTAGCTCTACGATTCGGGTGCGAGTCGTCCTTGCTCCGGATGCTGATGGCATGTGTACTAAAATTCGGTTCAGCGACTGAGGGTGAGGCTAAGAATGTTCTATTAACATCGAATACGAGCCAACCAAGCTATTGACGACAGTAATATCCCATCAGCATTGCATACATATTACAGCATCTTTGGGAGGTCTCGAGAAGGTTTTAGGGCAAAATAAAGTACATACAATCTTTCTTTCTGGCGGCCGGGGACCCAACCAACCTACCCAGCCCCATATGGGCAATGCTTATCCTTGGACCCCCTTGGCTCTTCCTTCAAGTTTCGAGGAGACACTGACCGCGAAATCCTGTCTATTAAGAGATCCTGAAGGATCTTTCTGGAGCTCTCCATCGAGCAGGGGAAGGCCCCGGAATAGGGCGAACATTCGCAGCCATATTTTGATTCGGCGGGCGAGCGATCGGGTCGCGATCCAACTCAGCTCAGTTCATTATTGGTTGCGGCCCGCGTGGGCGATTATCGAAAGTGGCCTCCGGTACACGAAGACTCGGATATGTGGCGCCCGTACATGCGCGTATGGGCGCTACACCGGAATCAGCGCCAACCATCCCCTTCTGGACTCGCATAAATATCCACCGGTGCGCGCAACTCTTTCCCAATTACGGCCAGCCCTCCACCGCATGCCCGGAGACCTAGATACAGTACGTCCAGCGCAGACTGCGAAGCGAAGGAGATTGCAAGGTGCTTGCGACGAATGCAAGAGGAAGAAAGGCGAGTTCACTTCCAGATGGCTATGACGAGTCTGAGGTCTCAATATGCCAATAATCTCTGGGAGCTCAGTTAAATGCAAGTCGATATCTTCATTTCTCTGCTTCCCGGAAGCTCACACCCAGCTCAGGCGACAGCGCGGAAATGCCAGACCGGCGGTGTACCCAGTGTATCACCTTTAGAACGGAATGCACACACGACCGCTTGAAGGTGCGTCCGCGCGCTATGCCTCCAGACATTCAAATTAAACCATTGTCAAGGGCTCAGAAAATCCATTCACGCCGTTTTTCCGCACTGCGCAGGAGCATGTTTCAAGCATACTTTCAACCTCTACTGTCTACATAACGCCAAGCGACCCTCATGAAGTTCTACTGGCAATTGCTCAATATGCCCGCGGTCTGGAGGAACAACTTTCAGCTCTTCAACCTCATGCTCCGATCACAGCGCCCACTACGCTAGGATCCCCGGCGCCATTTTTGACAGCATACTCGACGTCTCCTGGGACCCAGGGACGGCTGCTGGTTCCCGACCACACCGGCCCGAATGGTCCCATCCAAACCATTCCAGACGCCATATTTCACGGGGGCTCCAGCAGCGCGCAAATCTTCAGTGGGATTATCAATTGTATGGATGCTGTGTCTTGCCAGCGACCCGAATTCTGGACCGCCCAGCCCGTAAGCTCGACGTTTAGTTCACTTCTTTAAAGAAAAACACAATTAACGGACGGCTAGTGGGAGCAGAATAGCGCCGACGCGCCGATCCAAGTCTTTCCGGAGCATGATCAGCTGTCAAGTCTCATACACATCTATTTCGAGCAAATCAATCCGCTTGTGGGGCTCCTCCACTCCCCCAGCTTCCATCAATCAATCTCGGAGGGCCTGTATCTACGCGACCGAGATTTTGGCGCTGTAGTATTGGCGGTTTGCTCCCTCGCCAGTCGATATTCGGAGGACCCGCGAGTCCTTCTTGATGGGGAGAGCGCCGAGCACAGCTGTGGTTGGAAATGGTTCCGACAGGTTTACCCTCGGTGCACTTTCCCGTCCCCGAGCCTGAGCTCATCATCTCTGTATAAACTGCAGGTGATCTGCGTAAGTTCCTATCTTTCTCATCCCGTCCGCCACCGCGCTCAAGCTCCATATATCAGTTATGCGTTCTGTTCCTCACGGGCTCGTCTGAGTCAGAGGAGTGCTGGATTCTGGCGGGGTTCGGTATACGTTTTGCTCAGGGCGCTGGAGTCCACCATCGCCGCGGATATATCGGACTGGGGTCTCTAGAGGCCGAGTTATACAAGCGCGCATTCTTCACGCTCGTGGTTGCAGATACCCTCACGAGCTGCTTCAGGGGCAGACCGCGCGTAATTTGGCCTGCAGTCGAGTACGTGCTGCCAGTGTCCTTCGCGATTTTTCTTTTGTCAACATGATTCAGGCTGGACCTCGACCTACCCGTCAACTGTGACGGTGAATTTTGGGGGATCCCAAACGCGGTGCAACCACTTGGAAGACCATCTCACAGCGCCTTCACGATTGCGTATCTGCGGTTAATGGAGATATTCAGGCGTATCCAAGATATTATTGTATGCATTCAACCGCTTCGTCTTTCTTCGTTTCTGAGCCTCCAGCAGTATCCTGCGAATGGACGCCTCTGCTCACAGAGTGCTGTCGGAACATTGGAGTAAGTTTCGTAGAGTAATCGCTACATGGTTAACCTGCCCCTGCAGTGCTGCGCTCAACGAATGGGTCATCAATGACATTCCGGCTCATCGTATGTGTATTTTAATCGAACTGGCTAATTCCGAGGCTGAACATCACACAGTGCGATGGAATCCTGCCCAGGAAAATCCAGTGAGGAGCGAGCACCTTTTTATAAAGGTGTCTTCTCATTCATACATGATCTAGGTGTTCCTCGAGCAGTCCGCTACCTTGTGCGTCGCTACTAATATACTTCTCGATCCCCCTGGCTGATCTTATGTCCAGATATGCCACTTATTATCAGGGTACTTCGTCGGCTGCTATCTGAGACTCGCGAGCTGACTCCGGTTGCAGCCCAAATCCTGATACACCGCCCCTTCATCCCGGCGCCCGGCCAGAAGTCAATACCACACGTAGCTACTATTTAGCTTTCCCTGACTAGCTACTAACACATTACTAGACGAGCTTCCCCTCGCTTGCGATCTGCGCAAATGCAGCGCGGTCATGCGGACACATCTTGGGTGTAGAAACACAGCGCAGGCCGGGACTCTTGCACCATCCCTATATCATGGTAACGAGCTATCTCCTATCGAATTCCACCCGCTCACATGCATATAGCATGCCCTATTTGACTGCGCTATCGTTCTCCTCGCCGACGTCGACGGCAGCAGAGAGCCACTTGAAGCTGCAGAACGATACACCCGCGCAGCTGCCGACGTTCAACCGTGCCTGGCCGTGCTTCGCCTGCACGAACGACGGTGAGTCTCCTAATCAGGCATTACTGACATACGTGTTAAAGCCTGTGTAGATGGCGGATGGCAGGCAAACTATGCGATGTTATTTCTGCGATGCTCGAGGATACCTCCAGGAGGTTGTCGCTGAATCATCTACAGAGGGGAAAGGTAACACCGACATCTGATCTCTTGAAAGGGGTTCTTTTCCCCGAAAGCCCGCCCGTCGCTGGGTCTTGGAAGGCTATTGTCAGATGACCAGCAGGTGAAGGCGTTTTCACTCCCGCTCGGCTCTACAGAAGAAATCGGTCGCTAGCCGATCCATTTATTAATACATGTGATTCTCTATATAATGGAACCGTCCAATGGTAGCAGGATTCATTAACGTGGAAGCGTACCAACCAATTTCCCATGTACAATCGGAGTCTCTAACTGCATATGAAACTCGTTCACCAGAATCGGCCGACCCTGGAGAAGCAGCATCAACCGTCGATTCACACCCCGGCGTTGAGATGAGACGGACCTGACACCAAACCACTTCTCGCTGATCGTCGCGTAGATTATCGCCAGTCTGAGATCAATATCACCTCAGTGTATGCCTATGGACCGGACGAGCAAGCTTACCCGACAACAGGGAAGCAGAATATGCCGCACGATACCAATGTGGTGAACGTGCATGGGTCAAACGGCTCGTTACTGAAAGGATCATATAAAAGATGTGTGGGGTACGGCGGCGGTGGAAGGTCTTCACGGACGATGCGTTGAGGGAGCTGGCTTGGCCCCTGGGTTTCCGGTGTCCGTTCCTGCTGAACTGAGTACATTTGTCAATTAATGGCAGCAAGAGTGAGGCAAGTGTCTCACTACTACACGCTGGAGGGTTGTCAAGAGGAAACATCGTCGGTCTGAATTGCTGTTTCTTCGCGCGCCCAAGTGCTTATGTACTGTGGCCAATGCGGGGTTGTGGCCAACGGCCGAATACCTCGGAATGCTGAAACAGAGAGTAAAGGTCCGGGTCAATTTTAGCCTCCGTTAACCCGAGGTTCGGCGGAAGTCTACCCACCGCATTGCGCACGGTACCGAGGAGCGAGATATAGTGCAACGGAAGTAGTCACAATTATCTTCGCATGCGTCCGGGACGGAGAAATCAGCTCTTGTGTCATGTGTGGGAGGAGCAGAGAGTAGCCGGATCCGACTTTCGAGGGGGCGTGTGTATATGTACTGACCTTCGATGGCGCGTCCGTATCTCAGTCACCACGGAGTGCGCATGCGATCAGCACACGTGATCGCGACAACAATACACGTGATCTAAACCTTCTTCCTCAGGCCGGTTCTTGTCAACTCTTGGCCTCTGAGTCCCGCAAGCAGGCTAACGGTCTAGCAGCTATGGATATCATCTATGCTCCAGGCTACCATCTACAAAGTCTCGGTGGCACCAATAAGCGCTCTCCATTTCCCATCACGATCGGCTAGCTCTCCATTGTTCTTGGGCCTCGCGGGTCAAGGCGGTGGCTGTAACGGCCAAAGCGCATAGATATGGGTACTTAATGACGGCTATTTGAATTGTCTCACTTGCGTTGACTTTTCGTTCCCCACCACCAGCTTCTCAACGCACTCAATCGTCCAAGAAGATGAGCTGGTCGACAGCCTTAACCCGTCTATTTTCCAACGGTCCTGCTGCTCTCGACGCCGGGCTCCCGAGCAGGGATGAACACACGGCGGACGCTGTCCTTCTCACCCAACCTACCGATGAATCTCCCCGAGATAGGGAAGATCCAAGCTCGTCGAGCCAGAGCTCCGAGTCTTCCAGCAGCCAAGGCTCCTCCGGCGAGCGCCGTTGGCTCCCTCGTGCGTTTTGGAGGGTCTCCCGCTGTTCAAGCGGCTCCATGTCACTGGCTTCGACGTCTTCCAGTCCCACATCCGACTCTCCCACTCACGGGCATTCTCGGTGAGCTCCGTGTCCACCGTCCGTATATCCAGTGATTGACGACTTCTTAGACTCCCTGTATGCGCCTCGTCCAGTGGGAAGGCTCTTTCCAAACCCATCCAAGACTCCTTCATATCCATATCAAGCGGTTCTCCTCGTCGCACCTCCGCTGTGCCACCGTCCAGTTCTGTCAGACAGACTCCGATCTGGGCCCCCTCCACACCCGAGTCACCTCCGGATGACGATGCTATCCATCTCGCTCGTATCCATGCCATCTCCTTGGCCTGACCGCGTAGACCGCGCTACACCCCCGGGCATCGGAGCCTACGATTCAGGCATCCTCCCGTCCGTGGCCGCGCCGCAATTCGAGCAGACCCGCGCGGACGACGAGCCCTTTTCACTGCAGATGATCCTGCCGGCATCGTATCACGGGGGCGCCGCCAACCCGCTGCCATTCTCAGTCCATCTTCGTCCCCGTCCAGGCTACCATCCCCGCTGGGATTGTGCAGACGCCGCCTCCGCCCCTACCCGCGCCGACCGCGTCCAGAAAGGGGAAAGAACGGGCACGCAGCCCCGACGCAGAGCGCGAGAACGCGGAACCGCAGCACATCGCCGGCGTGCAGATCCCGCTCGTGGGCTCGCGCACAGAGCAGTTGTCCCCCGTCGTGCAGGACCTCGAGATGCGCTTCGCCGCCAACGTGTGGGAGGACCCTGGGCCACTCGACGTGGAGGTCCAGGACGTCAGCGCGCTGCTCAGCACCCAGCCCACCCCCGACGCGCTCGCGAATTGGCCCGGCGTCCTCGACATCACGAAGCAGCCGTGGGGCGCGCTCCGCCCTTACCAGACCCGCCTCTGCCTCCAGCGCCGCGTCGTCCAGCACGCGATCGACCGGGCGGAGCATATCCGCCCGCTTCCCGCGGGCGTGCCGTTCACGGTCAAGGCCGTGTACATGCCGGAGGTGACATGCGCGGACGCGGCGGTGCTGTTCGTCCCTGACGACCCGCGCATCCCTGGACGCGAGACGCGGCCGCACGTGGTGCGCAAGGGGGCGGCGCCGAAGGAGCGGATGGCGGTGTTCGAGCCGTTTACGCGCGAGGTGCGCGGGGAGTGGGAGCACTTGGGGCGGCATAAGCGGAAGCGCGTTGTGGAGGACGCCGAGGTAGACGGGGAGCGCGCGCCGAAGAAGCGGTACGCGGTGGAGGGGCCCGATACCGTCACGGTGCACTCGCTGTACAATACGACGAACGACAATTTCTGGCGCCCGCGCGCCTGAGTTTTTTTCCCCCACTTCTGTCCCTGTCGTGTATGTATCTGCTTTGCTGTGATGCCTCGTAAATTGCCGTGTGTACTTGATTATAAACTCTCTGCCCGTCTGTCTGGTTTTATAGCGACCTGGCCTGCGCTTGAAGCATTGATGCATCAGCGTACTCGGCAGTGCCCGACTGTCCAAACGAGGCTCGAAGAAAATTTGGGCGAGTCTAATTACATTTGTCTGCGGTGCGTACATACAGTGAGCACATATGAGTTAATCCAAGACTCCGTATGACCGCCTCAGGGATCCTTGACGTCCAGCGCATGCATAGAGGCTACATGGCATCGGATCTGGCAGAGATGAATCTGACGATAGGCTATGGCGCGCGGTGTGCCAACCCGCAGTTCCGAGCGTCCGGTCCCGGAATCCGTAGTGCAGAGAGAGAGCGTCCTGTGCTCGGAGTTTGGGGTGCCCGCCCGCGGGGTTGCCGCCGAGAATAAGGGCTTCAGGTGCAGGGGCAACAACGCGCTTACGAGTGCTCTGAGGCAATGGTGGTTTTGGCGCGCGTGTGCCACGGGATGACTCGGAAATGCCACACATAAATAGTATTTGAAGATGTGGGCGGCGAGTGTTATGATTTGGAGATTCATGGACCATGAGGCCTACATAGCTGCTTTGGACGACTGCATTTAATTGAGGGGGAGCGGGGAACGAATGGGAGCTGGATACCCCGGGCGACGTCTCCTCGGGATAGCGCAACGGCTCAGAGCTGGCGGCGCATATTCTGCGTGGCCACTCCAGGCGAGCAGACGAGAGTCCCTTCCAGGAACCACCAGCTTCATGAAATTCCGACGCCGCGCGCAAGTTGTTCGACGGAGAACGTCTATCTATGTCCGGGTCATCGATTGAGGCGCGGCCCGTCAGAGCATCAGAATGGAGTATTCCATTTCTCGCCACTTGCAACAGGCCCCAGCACGACGAGCGACAGAATTCATGTCATCGGGAAGTTGAGGATGAAGAAGCTGACATGATTGCGCCCAGTGACGAAAAGAGAGAGAGTCTAAAATGCTAAAAAGGCCGATTTAGGCATTCAAAACCAATCCAAATCTGAGTTTTGGGCGCGCATAGCCGCGGACATGAGACTGAGACGCTTGGATGTCACAGAGCCGAGCCTCAGGCTGAGGATTCTTCTGCGTTCTTGCCAATAGTAGTCGCTGCAGAGTCGCTGGCAAGGTTAATGCCAAGTTAATGCCAAATACATGTGTAACGGCTTGGTGACGTCATGCGAATATGAGGTGTGTTCCCTTGTTTTCGCCAAGGGAGGCCTCTAGATGTTCGATTTGAGCCAGGTTCCGCGATGTCAAGGTTGCAGTGGATGAAAGGAAAGAGGGTATTCCGGGCCGGAAGCAGACCGCCGTGCCACGTACTGTACAGTCTCGGCCGCGGCGTGCCTCCTGCCAACCTCCTGGTGCGGCCCTGTTCCCACATCTACTCATGGCGGCGAATCCTATCCTTCCTCTCGAACTGCAACGGGAGATATTCGAGCTCACCGCCGTTCTCCACCCAAGATGCATGCCAGCTCTTCTTCGCGTTGCGCGTCGCGTTAAGATATGGTGCCACTTCTCGTTTTGCAATAATTCTTTTCGCCAATTGACAGTATGGCCAGGATTGAACCTCTCCTTTATCGCGTACTCTGTATCCGCGTCAGCTCCTCACAGTTTTCACCTTGCCAGCTTTCCGCGAATCAGTTCCGCACATTGATGACCACGAAATCCGCCGATTTTTTCCAGGAGCATGTCCGTCATATACGATTTGCAGGCTATTGCATTCCCCAAGACATCATTGAAATCCTAGCTGTTTGCACAAATGTGGTCGACATTTGCATGTGGGATCCCCCATACACTCCCAGTCTCCTCCCACACCTCAGAGCATTGGCACTGCGGCGATTGTCCACGGTGCTGAACCCGTTATTCCCCGCACCTGGCCCCGGGATTGACTCCGCTGACCCTCTCTTCTCTCGCATGACGCATCTCCAAGTCTACGACGAGCCACACATTAGTTGGGACCGCTGGAACGGGCTCGCCCTACTTCCACAGCTCACCCATCTCGTGTTCGAGGATATGTTGGTACCCACTTCTTTCTGCCAACATCTCCTTGCGACTTGCAAGTCGCTTCAAGTCCTCGTTCTTCTGTGCTCAACTAATGCCCATCTCGAATCCTGCGCCCAAGATCGCGCAGAACTCGCTGATGATCCGCGACTCGTGCTGCTGGCGATATCGAATATTCACACGGACTGGGAAGCCGGTGCACGGAGGGGCGAGGATATATGGACCAGAGCAGAGGCCCTCATCAAGCAACGTCGGGCGGGGGAGACGGACAGTGAGTCTGTGTGCTGGCTTGGACCATTTCTGACCATGTGTACCAGGTTGGTGGGATGTTGCCGATTTGTGAATATCGTAGCGCACTCCTTGGCTTCGGATTACACACCAAATGAATTGATCCGAGTCTTGTATTCAACTTGGTATGTACACGCTGAATTGAGGGCTGGGCATGGGAAGATGCCTGTCAAGATTATAGTCAAAACTTAAAAGTCGCCCGAGTGAGTACTCAGTACCGGTTGAACTTTGAGTTCGTGATCTCCCTCGATCATTTTCGTCTTCACGAGCAGCCTTTGCGATTCTACCTACCTACCTACCTACCGTGCATAGTCCCATCGGATGGACGTTCAATTAACGGCGAAACTCGGTGTTGACTCAGCCGTCATCACTAGTACTTGATGTTTCACCGCATCAAGTTGACTTCTCTACTATCTTGGCAGCTCTCGATGCGCCGTACCTTGGCGGTACCGCACATATTTACCCACGAGTATGGGAAAAATCATGAAACGAGCTGTCAATCCATGATGTATGCGACCCCAGTCGGCGGGCACGAAACCCTTGGACATAGGAAAGCTGGCAACGGCCAATCCTGCTTGCTACAGGTGTAATCCTCGCTCGGGTCTTTCTATGGTACCTGGATGCCCAGCGCGAACTCTCATGCCCATGGGCGTAGCAGTTGCTTAAAGCATGGGCGATGGCATCGCATTGAGTCCGTCAGTGCCCCTCGCTCTGCCGCAACATGCTCCCTATGCGTTTCTTCGTTCTCGCGCTCGTGTCCGTCGTTTCCTGTAGCAACCTCGCTGCACGGGCAAACACAAACGCTGCGATCAACACCATCGTCGACGACCTCGACATTAGCTTGCATCACACTGGACCTACCATCCGTGCGTCTTTGGTCTCCTCTGACTCGACGACAAACTCATCTGGCTTCAAGTGACGCTGCAGGCGCAACACAAATTCAGCGACATAACCATTGGGCAGCAGATGACCGATCTCGGCACTGCTTTTAGCAAAGCCCGCACCAGCCTCGCGAGCACTGCGGTCAGCAGTGGCTCTGTGGATGTTAGGCCGACGAACGACGACATTAGCATCACCTACTCCGATATCATGCAGTGAGTCTCAATGCCCACCCAATCTACCGAAATGGGTGCCAAATGCCAACTCCCTGCAGAACCTTCACGAGCAGCCTTTCCGGAATCAAGGGCACCGGCTTGGTCCCCCATTTCCCGGATATGGTGAAGGTCCTCGACCCCATTGTCGCCAACGCCTCCCTGCAGCTCAACTTGACCTCCCCGGCGTCGCTTATTCTTGTTAAGAAAATGTAAGCAATCCGAAGTGTTTAGGGCGTCCTAGGCGCGCTAACGATATCTCAGGATGACTGACGCGAAACAATTCCTGCTCGCGGAGGGGTTCAATCTGACGCTGGCGGCGATTGGGTGGCCTGCTGCTTAATGACCTCGGCAGCGCTTTTCGTAGCTTCATGATCATCCGAACTGCTTCCAAACATCTTACTGGGCTTTCTGTATACCGTTTTGCATTCGTCTCATATGTAGGATTTTATATCTCATTCACTCGCAAGTCATATCGTCATTTGGGTATGTTTAAGAGCTCAGGTAGCTTAATGTTCATCGCTTGCAGGCTTGCCTGGGGGCGGGAATTGAACTTCGGTCTTTTGAAAGATGAGATGATATTCGACTCTTCCTAACTTAAAGGCAATACGTCCTGCCAAGCGCCCCGGGTATAAGTGCAGGTCCGCACGACGATCAGCGCGCGGTCTCCCGAGGCCGTGAAATGATTGATGCAATTGCGCAGACACGGAAAGCCTTCGGACGCCGGGACGCGAGATCACGATTGTCAGCTCTCAAAATATTAGCAGACACCTTGCTCTTTAGTTATGAATCTAAATTTCGTTAAAAACAGCAAACCGTTGGATGAAATATAAAGCTGGGTGGGCACAGTGCGGGCCGGCTTGGATGATTCTATTGAGGAACCCGGCTTTCAATGGAAACCCCCGTAGCCGAGGAACTCCTTCAAAGTGTCTAATCGGAAGCCCCACCGGCGTCGCCGATGCAGGGCCGATCGCGTAGCGGAGTTTGAAGTCCGGATCACCGACCAAAGTAAGTCCAACAACGCGTCGCGGCCAACATTCGCGCCTCCAGACGCAATCAACGCACATGGATTTCGCCCTCTAGTGCCAAGTGCATTGAACGTTACTGACCGCCTTTGCATGTCCAAATCAGGGTCTTGCGGACTTCTTGCGCCGTGGACGGTTTTCAACGCTTACGGTGCCTTCCAATCAAGGGAGCTCCTGTTTCATTTGGCGCTAAACTAGGCTGTGTTCCATCTCCATGCACTGTATTTCTAGGATCGAAATTTTCCTATGTTCCGTGCCGCTCTGGGAGATACACTACTTCCGAAAGTCCCGAACTTATAGTGTGTTTACCCCTCCGCAAAGCAATCCAATACATTGAGGTTCGTAAAATTGGCTTCCCTGTGCTCAAATCGCTGCTCTCTCTGTCATTAACCGCCCTTGGCTGTCCCTAATTTTCAAATATCTAAGTGGACGCGGTGCTACTAGTGGGGCTCAGGGTCAATTCACATTCTGGCTGCTCACTCTATGGCAACACCAACAGGTCGGCTGGTGTTTCACGATCATCTCACCACCAACCAGGTAATATTTGCTGACGTGAACAGGTCTCGGAGCTCATAAGCAGTCTCGAAGGCTTACAGTACGCTTCATTTTCTTGGATTGGGCACATACTGAGTTAACACCCAACAGTCAGAGAAATCTCGACGAGACTCGCCGAGAACAAATCATTGACCCACCGGTGATCTCTCACAAAGGCCGTCCACGTACAATGTGACTTACAAATGCGCGCGAGGGCCGACAGAGAGGAGGCGGTGTTACTCGGAACAGTAGCACTGTTGCACGTGTTGAGACGGCCGGTCCTGTCGCCAAAAGATCACGGGTTGGCAGGACTTACAAGTGTACTCTGTGTCGGGAGGAGGGACACAATTGTTCCAAATGTCCTCTTCAATCGTAGAATATCTTGTGTATTTTCTACTTGAAACATGAGCTCCGGGCCGGTGCTTGGCTCCGGGTTTCACTTCCCGTTTCAGCCCACCGCCGGTGAGGGAAACCCTTGGAATCCGGGTTTCCAAATAGTACAATTGTTTTATGAAGGGTTTCTCTTGAAAGCCGGGTTTCTCAGTAGAATAATCCGGCCGGCTCGGTACGTTCTCCCGGGTGAACAGAAATTCTAGGTTCGGATTTCCCCGACTTTCAGCGGAGGCTCCGAGTGTCCGCTGAAGCCGCAGTGACGATTGTTGAGGAACTGACTAGCATGGCGCACAGCGGTATACATATTTCATTTTATTTCCTTTTATATTCTCGATCGTCGCTCGCACTCTATTTAAGGGTGCGGGACGTTTCAAAACCCTCAGTCTTGCCACCACGAGTGCGACTGAGGGTGTGTCCATTATTACAGTCACTTGTACATTTACTTACTTACGACGCATGTAGACTTACATATCGTTTCGTCTACAGGTAATATATATGAGTCTTACCATCATGAGTGCGACTGAAGACTCACGTATCGTTTCGTCTACAACGGCGACGACAGGTCCTGAGAGCGATTTGTTAAATTGATGTCGTACTTCCGTATTTGGACTGATATGCACGTGCAGCCGTAGTGGTGCCAAACAGAACCAAGCAAGTGTCTTTCTTCCCAATTGTTCGCCGCCCATATACCGTGCCCGCAGTAGCCATTCTCTAGCTTCCTCGGTTTGATTCTCTAGGTTCTGGGATCACTCTAAGATCTCCATTGAACCCTACGGATATACCCCGGTGGATTGTCTAGGCGGTCCGGGCCCCGGGGCAAGACTTCGCTGTCTTATTGATTCTTCCTTCTTAGAAGTCATGGGTTGCCCAATATTTCACCATCGGCCGCGTTACGCGCCACTTAAAAGCTCCGGATACACGGCCACCTCCCCCACAACTCCCCCTCTTCGAGAAATGCACGATGCTAGTGCCAATGCATATCTGCATGTTCTTCTTGATGACTACCGTCCTTATTGAGGGTCAGTTGGCAAGTCCGCCCGCCCACCCCACCTCCAGACTCTCCAGGACAAATAATGGTCTAACAGACGCTGTAGAATGGGACGACTACAGCTTCTTCATCCTCGGCAACCGTACTTTCATTCAGTCTGGTGAGTTCCACATGTGGCGACTCCCTGTGCCATCGCTCTGGCGGGACATCGTCCAGAAAGCCAAGTCTGCTGGGCTTAATGCTATTCCCGTCTACTTCCACTGGGGGCTGACGAATCCGCGTCCTGACGAAGTTGACCTGACGGGGATCAACGACTTTCAACCCTTCTTCGACGCAGCTAAAGAGGAGGGCATATGGGTGATTGCGAGACCCGGACCATATATCAAGTGCGTCTCCATTTTTGTACGTGACCGCTTTGCTCATTTCCGGTTCATTTCCTGTTCAGCTCTGAGACCTCCGCAGGCGGGATCCCGGGTCATGTCGCCTGGGGACCTGGTAACCCTTCTTGGAATCCCTACAACGGCGAGTTGAGGAGTAACGACACGTTTTATCATGCCTCCTGGCAGGACTATGTGTGTTTTTTTCACCCCATTTAGTACGCGTCGTCTGAATATCTGACTTCAGTGGACCGATGTGATCAGTCTCATCGCCAAGAATCAAGTTACGAATGGAGGCTCCATCATCCTTTTGCAAATCGAGAACGAATACTACAATGGACCAGGCCAGAACGAGTACGTAGATCAGCTCCGAGCGCGGGCGGTCGAATTGGGTGTTGTCATTCCAACCTTCGTCAACGACGCTGGCATGTTCAATAATTTGGTCAATGACACCGATTTATACGGATTCGACGCCTATCCGCTCAGCGCTTCTAACTGCGGAAACGCTGACCCTTCCGTCTGGCGGGATGTCGTGACAACGTGGCGATCGTACTTCGATGCGACTGTGCCGGGAAAGCCGCACTTCTTTCCCGAGTTTCAGGGCGGTTCCGCGGACAACTGGGGCAGCAAGGGTGGATATGCGACCTGCCGCGAGCTTGTCAACACGAACTTCCAGCGGGTCTTCTTCCACCAGCTTTGGGCGAGCGGCGAGCGGCGTGACGGCGGAAAACTTTTACATGTTCTACGGTGGCACGACGTGGGCGCAGCTCCCCTACTCCCAGGGCTACACTTCGTATGGCTACGGTGCTCCCGTTGACGAACAACGACAAATCACTGCCAAACATGCCGAACTCAAGCTCCAATCGCTTTTTTTGCGGTCTTTCCCAGACTTTTACATGACTGATCTCATCGGTACGGGATGCATAATCCTCGCTTGAGCTTCCGCGACTCAGCCGCTTTTCCTCCTGAGCAGTTACCGACACCACAACGGTCACTGCGTTTAAGACAAATCTAGGCAGGGTCTGCTAGCCTATGTAAACCCCACCTACACATACCTACACACAGGGTGCGAAAACCCGACCTTTCCCAACCCCCGTTGTGGCTTGTTAAGCGGGGTAGACATGGCTCTGTGTAGCTAATCAGGCTTACGTCTGTTGAGGTTTGTTCAGGTTAGTTATCCAAGCCTACACCGGCCTGTGTCACGCGTGCCTCGCTTCCACACAATTCTCACTTCTGCCTTGATCTTCCTCCCGGCATTGTCCTCCGGCGAAATTGTATGGCGTCCAACCCCCGAACTAATCGTTCCTCTGTTCGTGCCTCCGTCTCGTGCCCACGCAAGCCCATTGAACGGACAGCCTTTACAGAAAAACGCGCTCTCGCAGACAGTCGAATGCCCTTGCACAAAATGCGGCCCCGGGTCACCGAAAATCTCTCGCGACACGTCAAAAGACCATTTAAGACGCGACGAAGAAAATCGACTGAAGAAGAATGCTCCTTCTGGGACTGTTCTCTCCGCGCGGGATTTCATGGCGAAGAAGCGCAGAATGGCTTCGGGGGAGCCTGTTCTGGCTCCTGCAAATGCCGACGGCATGGAAATTGATTTGAGTGGTGATGATATCGCTCCAGATACTGAAATGACTCCTCCTGCGATGCCTCACATGTCCGCAGACGTCGAAATGCTTGATGACTTTACTCCCACTGCAAGCGGAAGTCAATTGCCCGCCCCGCTTCCGAACTCCCATTCATTGCCATCTCGCGGCGCCTCACCCGGTTCAGATTCCGATTCTGAGATTATTACTGATTCCATTTTGCCGACACCGTTGCAGCCTCGAGATGCGCTCGCCCAAGAATCACCTTTCTGGTTCTGGCAACTTATCCTCATCCTCACTGCGTGGCTCCATCTACATTTCCACACGCCTCACAGCGCCTGTGGACTTCTCCTGAGAATACTACGGAATATCTTTGTATGCCTCGGACACATGCGAACTCAGGATGGCGCGCCCGTCACATTAACCACCACGTTCAAGCGGCTCGGCCTCAACGAGGCTTTTGAAATTCATGCGCTCTGTCCACAATGCCGCCGGACATATCCTGGCGACTCATCTTCTGATTTGCTATGTTCACATTGCGCCATTCCTCTCTTTAATACACCACCTGCTCCGACCGCTCAGACAATTCCATTGTTGAGTTCCGGGCGACCTAAATCCCAACCGAAGCCCACACCGGTTCTTCAATCACCGTACCTCTCGCTCTCATCCCAGATTGTAGAGTTTCTGAACCGAGACGGAAACGAAAAGGACTGCGAAGCCTATCTGAATCGTACACCAACTGCGGGAAAGCTGAAAGACATTCTCGATGGCGATATATGCCAATCGCTGAGGAGCCCAGATGGAAGAAAATTCTTCGAGACGGGTCCTGACCGTCCCGACCCTGATGAGCTCCGACTCGGTGTGGTTTTCGGGGAGGATGGGTAGGTTTCCCCACCGCCGCTGTTTTTTGTTTACATTTTTTTCCAGTTTCGGCTTTACCGCCAGCAGAACGTCAGCAACACATACAACAGGTGCTGCTTCATTCAGCGTGACAAATCTTCCTCATCATAAGCGGCGAGTTATATCCTTTTGTAACTCTTTCATGTCTGACTCGCTGTTAGGTTCCGCACCGGTAATCTTTTGTTGAACAAGCTCAGCCCCGGCCCCCACGAGGAGACCGCCGACGAATTTCAACGGTCGTTCGCCATCACGGTGACCGATCTCCTGATGCTGTACGACGATGGGATTTTTGTCAAGACACCGAAGTACCCTAACGGTGAGATATTTTATGCTGTCTCTCCGTTCACGACTAATTAACGCGAAGGTCGCCGTGTTCGAGTTATTTTAGTTGCTATTTGCTGTGACCATCCCGCCATGTGCCGAGTTGGAGGCTTTTCAGACCATGCGTCCACCAAACATCCCTGTACTCGCTGTAAAATTACGCGTGACAAGATCAAAACTCCCGCTGGTCTCAAGGTTGACGGTGAGGCTTCTACTACAGCATGACGTCCACCATTCAATTTTAATTCCAAACAGCCTTCCCTCGGCGAACCGCGAAACAGCATAAACAGAATTCCGCAAAATACAAAAAGATTTCCGAAGATGATCAATCCGCCCGTAACACTTTTGCCAGTGCTCATGGCAGCCGCTTCTTTGAGGTTTCCAGACTCACCTATTTTGATCCCATTCGCCAAATCATCATCGACCCAATGCACTGCGTTTTTCTTGGTATCACACTTTGCTCATTTTCCTTCGTGAGTTAACGTCAATGATCCTCAGGAATATTCAAGACCCAGTGGCTCGAAGCCTGGATCCAGGAACCTGCCGCTCTTCGGAAGCGTACTGAAAAGACACTGCGTGAAATTGACCATTTTCATAATTATCTTGCCGCAGTTTGTTTCTCATTTTCTTCCGCTTGCGCGTACTGAGACGGGATCACTAGCTGGGAATGCCGGAATGGGTCGCACGCCTACCCACGCAAGTTGGCTATGCAGCCGGTGGAAGCTTGACCGCGGATGAGATGAAGGGGATGTTATTAATACTTTGCCCCCTAGTTGTGGGTCTTCAACTCGTTCTATGTACAACGTGAGCTGACCCCAGCAGATTCCTCATATTTGGGACGAATGGTACCCCGTTGCCGAAGCAGACTACGAAAAATCGAAACTCTTGTGGAAGAAAAAGGAGAACGCCCGCCAAAACCGCCTAGCCAACGATACCGCGACGTCGGCTGATTACGAGGGTCCCGTACCTGAACCGAAACCGATTCGAATGCACAAGAATGACCCCGACCTCCTATTGAAATTTGCGGCCTGTATGAAAATTTTACTCGCCGGGACAATTGACGTCCAAAGTCTGCCTCGCGCGCAACGACTATTAGAGGATTATCTCGCGGGGTTTCTGAAGGTTTGACTACATACTCATCGGAGACGAAGTAGCTGACATCTTTCAAGAACCATCCAGAGCTCGTCAAACCCAACTTTCATTATATAACGCACATCTTTCAGATTATCCGCGATTTTGGGCCTTTGTACGGTTTTTGGACCTTCTTGTTCGAGCGTTTGAACAAAGTCCTCAAAAGCTTTGATACTAATAACCATGGAGATGGAGAACTCGAAGTTACTTTCTTTCGCGAGTTCCACCGTGATGCAAATTTACGCGAGGTTGTGAGTACCGTCAATGCAAGTACCAACGTCTCTCTTTTAAATAACACGAATTGACAGGTTCGCAAGCTTGCAAAGAAGGCTGGAGTCGAGGGCCTTACTGCCGAGGAGCAATGTGTCGCCGAAAGTGCCCGTGAGATTCTTGCAACGGACGGGGAGACACGCGGAACAGTCGCAGCGATGGCATGCGAGATTGAGGGCTTATCATCCGATCGTACGTCTTGCGTCCTCGACGTTCATATTAGACGAAATTAATTGCCCACGAAGTTGGCACCTCCTACTCCATGGGTATGGGTGTATTGCGCGAGCTATCGTTAAACCTACAGCGAGACATTTTGGATTATTACAACACAACATACCCCGCAATTCCTGTAGTCGACCGCGCAGGCCAGGTCGCATCGCATGCCGATTACTTCTTCCTACACGGTACATCGCAGGTCCACAGTCATCTCATCTTGGACGGTCGTCGCATCACCAGCTCAACCTCCTTGGAAACCGCCTCGGGTGCTTTGGTACAGTTAGACGCGGGCGGAATACGCTATGTTGGTCAGATCTTCAACATTTTGACCCATCATCAGCCTGGTCTGAAGGAGCCGCAACGCCTCCTCGATGTTCGCTGGATGCGGCGTGTCAATGACTATGATATGTCTACGTGGGAGCCATAGTAAGTTCAATGCCTGATTCATGATCAATCATATTCTAATGTTGGACCGTACCAGTCCCGAACTCGAGATATTTGTCTGGGAACATGGCAAGTTCCTCCGCCGCACAGACCCCGGGCCCCGTCGTATCATCCCGATTAGTGCGATATTATCCCAAGCATGCCGGCTCGCGATTGAACATAAAGATCAAATTTTGGGGGAGGATCCGGACTCTGACTGTGAGGATTTTGAGACGGCGAACGGAACGGTGCGGATGCTGTGGTTTACAGCTGGCCTGAGTCGGGTACGCACCAAGCTTCTTACAATATTATTTGACTGATTGACGATCTACAGGATGTACCTGTTGTTTAACTTCTTTCTTCAAAACATACCTTCTACTCATTTTCTTTGGCGCGCTAACGAGCGCTCAGGATCAAAAAATACCGTTGTGAAAAGTTGATTCGTTACAGACTTCATCCAGTAGAGTAAGAACAGAAAGAAAAGTGCAAAACAACGAACGGAAGACCAGCGAGCACATCAAGCCTCTCCAAAGCCCTCGGGATCGGAGCCATACATCTTCATCTCCTCCTCGAGATCCGGATTACCCTCAACGTTGGCCTCGTACCAGTCTTGTGAAACCATGAAGGGCCAAACGATACCCGCGGGGATGCGGTTATGTATGGCGCCGAGATCGACGCGACGGACACGGTTCCGAGGACGTTTCTTGCCCGGTTGCCTAAGAATCGCGTCGAGGACATCCTTGATCTCCTGCATCTGGAGGGGCCTGTATCAGTGCGCTCAATGAATAGATGGATGTATACATACTTCACTGGACTGAAAGCCAGGTCGGACACGCTCCCATAACGGATCCTCGGTCTGCGTCGCGTTGAGTCTCGCCTCCCGCACAAGGCGACGGCGATGGGCGGCTTTCTTGTCTTCGTCGTCCGTGTCTGGTTGGGAGATCTCATCAGTCATCCAATCGGTTTCGAGTATGAATGCAGGGTCGTGGCGTTTGATTTTCTTGTACTTGGGAACAGCCTTCAGACGATTGTCCTTCAACTAGTATTGGAGGATCGAAAGTAAGTTCAAATTCAGGTTGAACGTGCTGATGGACGAACCTCGCGTCGTCGCATTAGCTGTCTATTGTCCGATTCGGATTTGGCCTGCTTGCTCGCGAGGGTTTCGTCCTGCTCCGCCTTCCATTTACGACGCCAAGTGCGGAAGGTTCCTTTCGCGAATTCGACGAGGTCTGAACGTGTAAACTTGACGTCCTTGTGGGGAAGGCTGAAGGTCTCGGAGTCGGGGTTCTGAAACAGCGGGTCAGACTTTGTGACGGAACTCTGGCGGATGACGCACTTGTTGTTCCGTCCAAATGAGCTTAGAGACTTGATCAAAGACCTTGACGTTCGTTGGGTGATCCACGTTCTGCGAGAAGTCAAAGACAAGGCGGTTGTGAGAGGATCGGGTTGGTGTGGATCCAGATTCAGAGTCGGCATCTTCAGCGTCGGATTCGCTGCTGTTCGTTCTTCCAGTTAGGTTGGTTAATTCAGTTTTGCACATTTTCTGTTCGAAGGGATGGGAATTTATTATCGGGAATGACGCGGCAACGCACCATTAGTCTCCGTCTTGTCTCCGTCTGCTCTGTCGTAAGACCTTTTGGCTCCTTGAGAATGTAGGGCGAGGTTTTGGTGGTTTTCTTGCGGCGTTTAGATGAGCCTGAAGTGTTATCGGAAGTCACAGGGAGGCGTTTTGCGGCCTTGAGTTCACTTAGTTCGCGTTCTAGGGTCTCCAGTCGTTCGTCGTGCGTTCTATCGGAAGTATTTCGAAGAATAGGATCAATTATAGAAGTGGGAAACGGAGGAGGAGGTCCTGCAGGTGGCGGCGGCATGGGTGTATGCATCTGCTGCTGCTGAAGAAATTGTTGGTACTGCTGGAACTGGGCATATTGGTGAGGTGTTAGCTGCAGGGGTATAGGGTCGTTCGGGCCAGCCGTCGGCATGAAATGTCCATGGTAAGCCATTAGGATTTGGCAAGAAGGGAAGACGGCGCGTCGCGTCTTTGCTTGTCCTTGTTTCCTGACGTCTGTCAAGATCTGCACACAACAGCTACACACACCTCGGCAGACGCTCGGCTTAGGTGATGTTGCACGGATCGGTGTAGGTGAGTAAAGATACCATCGGCAGACCTCCACAGAGCAGCGTGAATCAATCTACGCGCAGCCTCTGTCTAGGTTTGTTTAGGCTAGTTCACATATCTAGACAGACCCTGCCTAGATTTGTCTTAAACGCAGTGGGTACCAGGTCTCTACATAACTCACCTGCAGAATCCCGCAGAAGGCTCGTCGTTCTACATATTTCGACACAATAATGCAACCAACAAGTAAGTGTTCTCGGTCTGCATCCTTTACCTTTTCTAACGAATTAAGAAAGTGATTCGCTCGACTTTCAGTATGTCGTTGGTCAAGCCAACACCACTGTTCCTCTCACCGTGCTGGGACGAGATTCCTTTGTCATCGCGTAAGCTCCCGCGGTTCTTTTTAACTACCCTCTGCCTGATTGCACCGTTTAGAACGGACATCCTCTTTCGATCGACCACATTGCAGCACTCCACGGCCAGTTTGCTGACCTCGCTCGACCTGAACGGATCAGACATGCTGGTCGTGTACGGCTATGCGGGGCAGGCGTACGAGATAGCCTTGGAGCTTAGCGGGACAGTGAAGCTGAACGCGGTAGGTCCTTCTCAAGTGCAGGGCACCGCTGCCCAGGTAAGCCTTTAACTCGCCTTCTCACAAATTGACGACCTCCGAAATTGACCTCCGAAATTGTAACTCCAGCCGAGCACATACACCCTCAAGTTCGTCCTTTCGCCCGGGCTGACCCTCGTCCGTCTCACCGCCGCGCACGGCAGAGGGGTTGCCGTACTCATTGCCGACTACAACGCCGCGACACAGCTCTGGCAGCCAACCGTCCCCGGCCACGGAAACTACGCCAACTATGTCGGCGTAAGCGCTTCGACCCCGCTCCTTGTCAGCGGCCCTTACCTCGTCCGCAATGCGAGTATGAATGGGCAACACCTCGCTCTATGGGGCGACGTCGCAGAAACCACTACTATTGATATTTACGGCCCAGGCGACCTTTCCTCGGTCCAGTGGAACAATGTCCCTTTGCACAGCCTCAAGCAAACCGGGAAGGGTACCTGGCAGGCAACGATCGCGTTCGCCCAGCCCTCGGTTCGTTTGCCAGATCTCGGAAGCGCCACATGGCGTTTCCGTGATTCGCTGCCCGAGATTCAGCCCGATTTCAATGGGTTTGGCATGGTTCCTGCTAAGCAAACGACGACAACAAGCGTCTTTCCGCCCTACTACGGTGAGCCGTGGATCCTCTATGCGGACCAATACGGGTTCCATGTGCGCCTTTTCTTCGCCCGTCAGGACAACTTGCTGAGTAGTACACTTCTAGGCCGGTAACTTGGTGTGGCGGGGAACGTTCGTTCACAATTCGAACACCACCGCCCCAACGGCGATAAACATCTCGTCCTCGGGGGCAATCAACTACGCTGCTTCAGTGTGGCTGAATACGCACTATCTCGGCGCGTCGGATACAAGAGCCAGAACGAACAACGACTCGTTCCGTGTGACGGATGATCTCCTGGTAATGGGAGAGAACAACGTCGTCGTGCTGCAGGATAACATGGGCGGGTATCTCTCTGGAATGGATGTGTGCTGCACTCCCGGAGGGCGAGCGAGAGATCTTCAGCAGCCGAGGGGCTTACAGGTGAACTCAGGTTGTAAATTAGAAGGAATACTAACTTGTAGGCAGGGGTACTATCTCGTCGGCCGCGATGCCACAGAGCAGTTCACTGGCTGGACTTTGGCCGGGAATTTCATGGGCGAGCACCACCCTGACACTGTCAGAAAGATATATAATGAGGGAGGGCTTTTCGGGGAGGTATGTCGTTCGACTGCCTTTTTATTATGTTCCTTGATGCGACGCAACCGACAGCGCAAAGGGTGGCACTTGCCCGGATTCGATGACTCGGACTGGGAGGAACGCACGCCCTTCGAAGGACTTGGGCAGCCTGGTGTAGGTTCCTGAACAATTTTTGAGTGCGTTCCTTGATCGCTGATTTTCAGGTCGGCTTCTTCCGTACCACCTTCACGCTGGACCTCCCGAAGGGATACGATATTCCGCTTTCGTTTGTATTCGACTCCGCAGTGGGGCATTACCGCAGTGCGCAGTTTATTCCTCCTCTTCCGATCCGTTTCACAAATGCTTTAGCGCAGCCCAAGTCTACGTGAACGGCTGGCAGATGGGCAAGCGCATCGCTAATATCGGACCACAGACGGCGTTCCCGGTACACCAGGCTATCCTCGATTATAATGGTAAAAACACCGTCGTTCTCAGCCTGTGGGCCCTGGGGAACGGGACTGCCGACACGAGGATCCTGAGTTTTAAGTTGGCCGCTAACGGGACGTACGCTGGCGGGGTGAAGGGGATCACCATGGACAACCCCGATTGGAACGAATTGAGGGGAAAATACGGCGTGTCACTTGGTTGATGTGTTGAAAGCAAGGAATGAAAATCCAACACGGAAAGAGGCCTTCCACTAGAAATGTTGGGAATTTTTTTCGCACAGTTATCAATCATATTCAGAACACACTTGAGAAAGTAAAAGAACTAGGACCATATTTCCAAACCCTCCGCTCTCCTCCTGTAACACTCCGTTCCTTCTCCCGGATTCTTCAACACCCGTTGGGACGGTTCGAAAGCCACTGGGTAACACATCCGCCGTTAAGGTTGACATTGCCGTCAAGCCCCGAGCCGAAGGTGGCACTGAAGCAGGGGTTGAAGATCTTCTCCGCCGCGTTGAACAAATTGACCTCCGGCATACTCCCCACTGCCGCCGACCAACTGGTACTGCACTGGTTGTTGCTCTGCCCCAGGCAGACAGCGCGGGGAGAGTTACCAATGATGGTCCCGCTGCTCAAGCTATTAATGAGCTGCTGACAGACGCTGGTGGTGGCGAGGTTGTTGCCGAAGCAGGTTACATCGTTGGAGCCGCACTGCCGGGGCGCCAGGGCCCGTTCAGCCACGGTGCCGGGGGGGTCGACCCAGTAGGTCATGTTGTACTCTCCCACTTGGACAGGCTAAACGGTACACGTTTAACTCCCTACTGCCGCTGATAATCCCATCGAAAAGAGCCTGTATATTCGTCGCTCTGACGGCCAACTCAATACCTCTCTCGCTCTTCTCCCTCCGTATAAAATTTCCTGGTCCAAAGTCTTTCAGTCTTTTCAGACTCCGCCATCTCTCATCTGTGATTCCTGGCTGACACGCTCAGGGCAATCAATGATCCCTCTGATCCGGGTCTCCTGCCATTCTATTATTGCACATGACGGCTAGAGCATCAGGTTGTCGTTCTATTCCCGCCTACACTTACTCGTTCCGTGAGAGGATTTCTATGTATTTCTGTCGTATCGTTCGAGGGTTAGACGGCTGTAGCATACATTTAGGCTGATGTATGTAGGTACAGCACCCGTACGTTCCTCAACGGGACCACCACGGTATATATCCTCTTCCTCCTCCTCCTCCTGCCGTGTCCACGCAATCGCCTGTATCCAACCTGTATCACCTTCTCCGCGAAAGTTACTAAGTAGAGTGATCCGGCGTGATAGATCCGTCGTAATCGTATACTGTACTATTTAATTCAATTCGCGCGCCCTGTGACCCGTGACATCAAGCAACGAACTTTCATATTCGTCGATTGCCCCTGGGGACCGTGACATAAAAAAAAATTCGCGCTTTGCGCCAGGACATCCAGAATTCCATTCTAAGCTCAGCTGCCTTGATTCTGAGGCGAGATAAATGAAATGGCGCGCGCTCAGCAAGTTTCTATGACGCAGGGCATGAGCGAGCGGATCAGAATGACGCGAAATCAATCGGCTGCCGTAAGCCTTTTTTTGCACTCGCCGCAATGGAGGCCCTCCCTTCAATAGAACTTGAAGGCTTTGTGAGCTGCCAGTCCGATTCGCAGTGCTTTAGCATCGAGCGAGTGCGTGTGGGAGCGGGACAAGTCGAGTTTCTCCGATCACGTCAGAAATGGCAGCTGTGTGCATGTGAGCGCCGCGGCCATTCTAACATCAGGGCGCGAAAGCGAAGAAGAAAAAAAAGATTCTGGACGCGTTTTTTCGCGATTTTGTGACTTTTTTGACAAGTTCGCGCTCAGCCTCGGTGACCTGTGACAGGCGCGAAATTATTCGTCGATTTGGGGGCCTGTGACGCGTGACCGACGAATTGAATTAAATAGTACAGTACTTTGTTCCACGGACTAACTGAACGAGACAGATCTAGAAGGACGTCAAGGCTACTGAGTAGAGAGATCCGTCGAAGACCGCCAGCTGAATAGTTTATGGCATTGCCAAGACAATTTAGACAGACCAAGTAGCGAGGGGACCGGGCAGGCACGGATAGAACCTGAGATAAAAAAAACGTGAGAGATCACGGGCCAGAAGGACGACCGTCGACAAACCGATGATGTCTACGAGGTAGCGTGATCCGTCCACGTCCGTCGGTTGTGTAATTTATGCATTGCCAATATAATTCACGGAAAGAGACGGGAACACTGCGGCGACGGACGGAGCCCTGCACTAAATCTACATTAGCTGCTCAAGGGGGAAACATGCCAACGTCCGGCACAGAAATAAGCCATGAGAGCCACAGGATACCAGACGCGCTGAAACTTCCTGAAGATGAGCGCGCAAGTAAAATGTGATCCAGAATTCCCATCCAAGAATTGACGAATCCCAGCGCCTGAGTGCCCGCACTAGTATGAACCTGCCCCGTATCGCTTCTATCCTCACTCTCGCCTTCGTGAGGCAAGAAAAATGAATCCAGAGGTTCTTCAAGTTTATGAGTAAACCGCACGGGGAGGCGTAGCCGGGCTCGTGGCCCCAACGCCGTCGTTACTTTTTTAAACTCAGAAATCTCCGCTTGATAACCTCCGCAGTCCCGCACCCGGGGCAAAATCGTCATGCCGTAGCTGTCGTAGGACCGGCGAGGTAAAGAATCCTGATCCGGGTTTCGCGCCGCACACCGTCCACACGTCTTCTCACTCTAAACGATACAAGTTTAACTCCCTACTCTCGCCACCGGTAGGTAGGTAGGTAGCATTACACGGCACGGTCCCGCTTAGGAACGCCGGTTTCAGGAAGTATCCCGGTGTACTACAGGCTTATTATGTACACCATCGTCCCTGACCTCTATATTTCTCCCAAGTCGAGCTCACGCACCCAGTTTCCCTTCGCGTCGTAGAACTCAGGTGAAATATAAAGGCAAAATTATGAGGAAATGAAACATCGATACCTCTTAGTCAGCTAATCTAAAAACCGGAGTTGCGTAAAAAACCTGAAGAACTTCATGTACAAATTTGGCCACGAGGGCCACGGTCGATCTTTCGTGCACCATGGATTTAAAGAACTCGATTGTATCAAGTTCATCCATGAGACGGCGCAAGGTTGGTGCAGAGGTGAAGAGTTTGGCCAGGAATGCGGTGCGCAGGGACATAACCTCGGGCGAGGCGTCGCAAACTAGCAGGGCATGTTCCGGTGTTTCAACCTTATTTTTGCAGAACCGGCATACACGTCTCGAACGATCGTCCTCTCGTGGTTGCAAATGATCCCCGTATCGCAGAACTTCGACGGCCAATAGATGAGTGGATAGCAGCAGAGAAGTGAGAGCTTCTCTGTGTTTCTGAGTCTTCACCATTGATAAATAGTGCCGTAACCGAAGCGTTTGCGGTGCAGGAGGTTTGTCTTTCTGTGGTTCTCGACGACCCTGAATCAGATATAACTTGTCCGATGAGTCGACTTCGCCTTGAATCCATTTTAACATCAACCCGTCAACCATTTTTGCGTATTCCATTATGGATTTAGCCGTAGCGTTCGCAAAATCAGGGGCCGGGCATGGAAATGGAAGCTTGGAGGCGGCAGAGATTAGATCCCTTGCCCAAGATTTCTTGCCCATGGCAGCCAATTTAATTGAATTGGTCACTGCGGCGCAGGCATAGTGTGTGGGAAGGAGTTCTAATAGGTACTGCAGATATCCAAGAGCAAGGATGAAACGTCGAACTCGGAGAGGTACAATGCCCGTTTCCGTGTATAGCGGGATAAGCATGGAGCGTCCATGGAGATTGAGGATTTGTCGGATAAAAGAAACTTGAACTTCGCAGAGTTGCTTCACGTGAACATCTTCATAATCGGGCGAAATTTCGCAACCGTGGGTAAGATGACAGTCCACGCGCGCCATGTAGAGTAGCTTAAGTTCTTTGGGAGTCAGCCGACCGGTTTTATCCTCGATTGCCATGATACGATGCACGCAGTATCTCGCAGTGCCTGCCTTAGCTTTATAGTGATCCTGCAGAAGATTTTGAGTATCGGATCGTAGATTCACGCCGACATATTTTTCCTCGTTGGTAATCTTGAGCACTTCGCTTCCGAGCATGAAGACGGGTGGGGGATTGGGTACAAGGCCGAGTATCAAGATCACAGTTTTTAACATGTTGATCAGGATGAAGTTCAGGGCACACCAATCCTGGAGAGTTTTTAGCTTTGCGCGCAGACCTCTCGCAGACAGCGAGATCAAAAGTATGTCGTCCGCTTGTGCCATCATCGCTATTCGAGTATTCTCCAGTACCACATCGTCCAGGTCAGGTAGCATTACAAGATCGGCCATGAATAAGTTCCAGAGCACCGGCGATGCAGGGTCTCCAGTCAGTAAGCCAATCAGTGCTTTGAACTCGCCGGATTTGGAATCCCCGTGCTTGACGTAATAACCCATGGTCATGTATGTCTTGCGGAGCCAATCCGACACTGGTCCTGCCATCCCTTGTCTCGCAAACTTCAGCCACATGGTGCAGTGGTCCGTCGACGGAAATGCGTTGGTTGCATCGATAGCCGCGACATAAACTGTCTTCCCATGTCCTCGCGCCCAGTCACGTACGCAACGGAGAACGAACGGGTTGTTATTCGTTCGATATTTCTCGCGGAAACCGTTCTGCCAGTCCGGAATTAAGCCTCGCGCGGCAGCCCATTGAGTAATGCGGCGGTGGATCAACAGGGTGAGAATTTTCAGGAAGCAGCTTTCCAGCGCAATGATCCGATAACTATCAGGAATCTCGCCTGGTTTCCCCTTCTTGAGTAGACCTATGATTGCCGTTCTAAGCCAGATCGAAGGACTGTCACCCCGTTGCACACATTCGTTGCAGAAGTGGACCAAGGCCTCGTTAGGAATTCCCATGATATCTGCGTATGTAACAGCATCATCTCCCGAGGAGCTGTCCACTGAGTGCTTAAGCAGGTGGTCTTTAACCCATGCCCCGTCGTCTTCGAACCATTCCGCAGAAAAGAACCGCTCTGGGGTAAGATCTACAGTATTTTCCGGGATCAAGGTGGCCAACGTCTGATTTATTTTGTGTTGAATCTCGTCAAACGCCTCGGGCATCACCGTTGGCGGGTTCAGACGCTTCTCGAAGACTTCCCGTAGGCTTTCCGCTGTAACTGCGATGGGAGCGGGTTTGGGGTCAGCCATGCGCTTGACTTCTTTCCAGAATACTCCGCTTGACGGTGCGTTCAAGAGTTTATCCCTGTTAGCGTCTTTGATTGCCCCCAGTCTATCACGTCCTCGGTGTTTTTCCGGATACCCCTTCCTGGTAGGCTTCGGGGGAGCATCCGTGACCCTGTCATCTGGGAGGTCCACCGTCACTTTTTCCACGTCGATTGAGCGTGCCCTGGGCTCGGAATGTGTTGGCATGTTGCTATATATTGGAGCCGTGTTGACTCGCGCGAGCTGACTGGCAGTTTTGGCCAATGCCTTGGCTGCGATGATATGACCACTGGCTGTGTTCATCTTCTTAATGTGCAGGAAATGGACCGGCGCGCTGCGTTCTTTGATCAGTGCAGTCATAATTTTCAGTAGGTCTCCATTCGGGCATCTCCATCCGCGCGCATCGTTCTTGAAAGAATGGAACTTTGCACCCCGGATCGCGTATTCTAAGCGCGTCGATATCTCTAGAGACTGGTCTGGATGCGCCAACTGGAGGGCCCATATGACTGCTGTAAGTTCTGCTCGCGCGTTATTTTGTGTACCCCAAACTCGAACGGCTTTGTAGCGTTCAGCATCTGGACCCCAATATATTCCGGCGCCAGCACTAGCGGACAGCTTCCCAGCGTTCTTACAGGTTCCATGCACGGTCACTCTTATTCGACGTGTTTCCATCATAACCGGGCCGAATAAAGATAGGGATTTCTTTTTCTCGTCTTTCCCAGCTTCCAGTGTCTCTATCAGGAGTCGGTCTAATTCTGTCTCTTGCGGGAACACGACATCAATTTTACGTCGCTTTGAGCGATGTGCGTCGGGATTGTTTTGGAGGTTAATCTGCATCTTAATCTCCGTCCGCAGCGCCGCATGGTCGTGCTTCCCGACCCGCTCACAGACACGAAATGACAGGACATTGTCGAATAGCGAGCGCGAGCACAGCATATAGTCAATTACGGTGCTCCGCGTCCCTTGGAACGACGTGAAGTTCCCACTTTCCGGGCCAAAACGAGTTGCACCGTTGACAAATACCATGTCATAGTCCCCGCATACTCTCGCAAGCCAACGACCGCGAGTTGACTCCTTTGGATCTTTTGACACGCGATCTGGGTCTTGTGGACGCGCTTTACGAGATCCTGTACGTGCATTTATATCCCCCATTAAATCCACCTCAAATCCACCCATATACGCCAACGCAAGGGAGTTTTCAAGGGCCTGGCACGGGTCGGAGTCCAAATTCCCCGCCCACGGTGTAGACTCTGGTAATATGTACACATTATATATGAGGAGGTTCTCGACCTGAATGACCATAAAGTCAGGGCCCGAGAGGTCCTCCCGTATTTTGAAAGGAATTTTCATTGCAATCACGGCAGCGACGCCTCCCCATGATTGATCGAATGAGCTCTTAGGACGACGCGTGCGCGAGACAATAGTATAGCCCGGGGGTAGGTCGATCGTATCATGCTGACTCGGCCGAAGATGGGTTTCACTGAATAAATTAACGTCGTACTTCTCAAGTTCGGATCTGAATATCGGGCAGCTCATTTGTAAGGCAAAAGCACCATTGATATTCCAGCTTTTAATAGTTACTGACTGCTGGGTATCAAAGCGGTGGGTAGAAAAAGAGGTTGCCGGATAAAGAAATTTCAAAAAATGATGTTCGTTGTCTAAGGAATATGCTAAAAGCTCGTATCGTAAGCCAAGCACCATACTGCGAGATAATCTCTGGGTGTCGAGCGCTGGACGCTCGCACTAATCATGAGTGGCCGTGTTGAAATATAGATCGAGTCTCAAGAGGCCCACTACACGCTTCCTGGATTCGAGAAATTTGATAGTCTGTGGTCAAATTTAGAATGGGGCGACCGGTAGAGCATCGGACACGCACTGAGAAGAGGGAAAGTACCCGTGAAGGTTGAGAGGACGCCCAGCGTCTGGCCGAGGAGCATCGAGAGTCCCGTCATCTCTTGCCCTCCCATCCATGGCGCGCGCATTCCATCCAAGATCGCCTGATATGCCGCTAACCAAACGGTCTGCAAAAGGAAGTGACTCAGCCGTGGAAAAAGCACATTTAAAACCGGGCGAACGCACCCCCATGATCGGGGTGATGTAGGAAAATTGCTGGAGCGGGACGGAGACAATTATGCTGAGCACGGCGCGCGCCGCCGCGAGGGTCTTCCGTTGAGCGTTTGTGTTGGTGTGCAAAGCTTCAATATCGTAGAGTTGAATGGTTGCGGCGTGTGCTATGCTATGGGCGACGAGGAGTGCACGGGTCATTGCAGGCGTTGGTTGCGCGATGCCGCTCGGCGGGACGAGCGCGGAACGGAACTCGTCGATGCGGCCGTCGAGAGCCGAGAACAAAAGCTGGAAGGCGGCGCACTCGTCGGCTTGCATTTCTGTTGTGAGAGAACTCAGCATGGTTGGATATTGGATATTGGGGGAAATTAGCCAAGTATACCTGGCTTCCAGTCGCGTACGAGACGGTCTGCCTGCTGCCAGAGCAGGGCTGCTTTAGAGAGCATAGCGACCGTCGACATGCCTGTGTCTGAGGTGGGAACTCCATCGACAAATTTGTGGAAAGTGCTGCTGTATCGTGCCGTGGCATTGAGGCGTCCCTGGAGTAAATCAGTGCATGCCTACGACTTCGGCCAGGTCAATCACCTTTTCGTAATCGTCCATCTCGAGTGGCCAGGGTGTGTCAACCGTGCAGCTTGGGTGTTGAAGGTCTAAGTGAGGATTTTCACTGAGTGCGACAGCCCAGGTTTTGTCCAGTATCATGACCATCCAACACGCGTGGATGCGTTCTCCTTCTTCCACCGTATCACGCGGGGGCGGAAGGGGGCCCGACGGCAGTGCATTGACTGAACGGATCATGTGGATGTGGCTGCTGAGTCCAAGTGAGACGGCGGCAGCGGTGTGGTATTTTCCTTCTAGGAAGCGGCCCGATGCGAAGAAGTAGTATGCGAGGAGGATTTCGGCCTGCAGGTTGTGCATGATCTTCTGTGGATGGATACTCGACAGGCCTTCAGCAGTGAGCTTCAGGGCCCGTGCCAAGTACGCAGGTTCCTGGGTGATCAATTGTGGCTGCTTCGAGAGACGCAGGCCCCATAGATAAACCACTGTTAGAACGGCGGGAGCTGGGCGGGCGTGGTGGCCGATCGGATAGCGCATCAGCGCAGCCTGGCGAAAGCGCGAGGCATTGAGAAAAAATCCGAATTCAGAGGAATAGGGAAGGAAAGAATCGATCCTAATGAGAATATAAGACGAGAGGAACACCTCCTTCAACCATACGTACAGTTTATCAACCACCTCCAGCGGAGGTTCGTCCTCGAGTGAATCTTCGGGGTATGTCATGAAATTGGCAAGGAGGCAGAGGCAGCCAATACGTACGGGAAGACTGAGGTGTCGTCTGAACCTCAGTCCCAGGCTGGTATGGTCGGTGAAGTAGAACATCCGGACCAGACGTGTGTTCCTGAGGATGTTCAAGCTCGTAGATACGGCTCTCGACATGACGGATGCGCTCTTGAAGAATTTCGGCCTTAGCACGATTTTGTCCGTTAATGTATTCGCAGTCGTCAGCTCTGTTCGCGCGGTGACATTGGCCGCATATCGGACGCGCCCCGTCGCATCTCTGTCTATGCATCAACGACAAAACCTGCGGTTTAAATAGGACCCCACCGTCTTTCTGCGTCTGCAGTCGAAGCATGCCTGCCCGCGGGAAAGTTTGCTGGACTCTTGAGAGCCACCCCTAGGAGAGTCGCACTGGAAGTCATCGAAAGTAGCCGCCATTGCGTTTCGAATGCCGCAAGGTAGGGAATGTCATATCGAAGTGCGAGAACCTGAAATTATATAGCTCCTACCCCGAGCAGGACGCCGAGACTTTCAGTTCATTTCAGACGCAGCGCGAGGGTCGGCCATGGGTAGGCCGAGCATGAGGTATCTGGCATCGCGACCCTAGGAGCTTGGCCGGGGATTCGACGGTGTTCCGAAAATATACGTCGGTCCACCTAGGTACGAGTCTTACGGCGCCTGGTTTGACAAGTCTCGCAGAGCATCACATTTTGGTCATATCTTGTTGCGTAAGCTCCTCTTCTCTCTGCCAAAATCCTCCGGTTCGTCGACGGCCGAGTTCTGAGCCGATGATTGCCGCAGCTGTACTCGTAAACACGCTGAGTCGTGTCGTTTCTTGAAAACTGTTGGTGGGAATTGAGACATTCAATGCAGCTGCCTCAGCAACTCAGTATCAAATGAAGCCTGCAGAGATTCGGGGGATATCTCATCAATACATCTACATTGAGGCGCATTTTGAACAGCTCAGATTGGATAATTTGCAGCTGTTTGCATAATTGATGACAGTCAGCGAGAAAAAAAACAAGAACAAACTCTTAAGAGTTCCCTGCTTCGGCGGCCGTTTCCCTCCCTCTGAATGGATTTGAGACATTTTTGGTACTTCAGGAGCTCTTCTCATAGATTCAACTATAGGTTTTCGACGTTGAACGGCCCAAAACGGATTATCCGAAGAACCGCTGATTGACACCGTGAGACGTCCGGCAATTCGCTTTCGTCTGCTTGTGTCCACCGTTACTCCGACGTCCGGTCTCTTTCCTCTTTCTTCAACTAGCCGCAGATGCGACTGTCTCGCGACGTGCTGTGTTGCCGCGCCGGTGGTGTTGCCTGTGTTCTCGAACGTGATCTTTCAAAGACTCACTCGCAGCTTCAATCTCTGCTGTGCCGAAGGACCTTACTACTTGTGCTTGAGCGAAGCGATGACCGGCCCTCTTTTGAATGTTTAGATGACTCACCCTGCAATTCTCCTCCTTATCACCTCAGGGCTCACAATCTACAGTATTGAGACTCATCGCCATCCGCGCTCGCTTCGGCGCCGGACCACTAACATGTCTTGAAAGGCGAAATACTCGCTCCGGTCGCTTGGTCTCGGGACGGAAAATGGCTTTATTAGGTATTAGGTATGCCTTGGGCTAGTCACTACGATGCCGGCCATTCGGGTCTGTGCTCGAGTACACTCTGCTCTCCGCGGCGCGGGCTTGCCGTGCTCGCAGAGCCCATCCTGTGTGTGCGCGCAGCGACTGTTGGTTCTCCGAGCACACGCAGGCACGTTGCTTCTGGTCGCTAGAATGCGCGGGCGGGCGGGCGCGCTCGCGCTGTTGCGCGGTCCGTCTCCGCAGGTGCGCCGTTGCCGACTCGATGTCGCTGCGAGTGCATCCGGGGCGCGGGGCGTGTGACAGGAATGAATGTGCACGCACCATGCAGCGAACAGGAATCGGCGCATTCGCGGCCAACTCTCGTATGGGGCGGCGGGTCCTCTCGTCGCTTGTCTTGCCTGCGCACCGCGGTCGTCTTGATGCCAACATTGCCAGTGGGGGGCCTCGTCTACAGCGCGACGCGCGATAAAGGGAACCGCGCATCCGGGGTCGTCTCTTTACTTGCGGCACACATTGCAGCGGTGGTAGATTCTTCATTGTGCGTCTGCGGCGTAGGGTCGGACCGAGGCTCGAGCGCGGAGGAGGAAAGCCAGCTGTGAGGCATTAGTGGAAGCAGCGAAAGTGCGCGCGATAGCATACAGCAAGTGGGGCTACCTGTAGCAGGGAATGGAGCGCGTCCGGGGGCGGACTGACTAGCTGCAGGCGCTACCGGATATCGCGCGCGGGAGTGTGCACCGTGCCTCGGATGCGATGGCTGTGTGTTCGTTCTCCGAGTACGCCGTGTGACGACGCCAAGACTGCGAGCCATGGATGTTTACGTCGCCCCGACGCTCGACATACTCCCTGCGCGACGTGCGCAGCACCCCGGTATATTGGTGTGATAAATCCCATGCCTTGTTCTCGGGAGAACCTGATCAAAGATATGTGCGCGCCGCACTCTTAGTCACGCTCGAGGAAGGAGGGTTCTGGCCTAGTCTAGCTGCCGTTGACTCTCATGGCCAATGCCGGCGGCTGTTGTCGAGTGATGGCGCAGATCGATGAAGGCGACGGGAAGCCTGATGAGGGCGAGGAGAGAGGCAGGCTATTCGCAGACGTTACTGTCTACAGACCATAGCCCTTCAAGTGTTTACTAGTCTTGAGAGCAGCTATAGACTGTCCACACCGCCGAGGCACACAATCCGATAGAGCGGAAGCGAGTAGTAACTGTTTTCGGAGAAAGACTATTATCGGCGACTGGCTAGAGGGCCACCTTAAGGGTTTTGGTGTCCCATGAGCTGTTAAACTGAAAGATGGGTTGGCGAGGATCACGAAGCCAGCAAACGGGGAGCACACCTTCATATTCGTCGACGATGACACCATCGTCACGACAGGGCCCGACTTCCGCGACACCCACAAGAAGATCCAGGACGTGATGGTGCGTCCGGAGGGCGTCGACATCTGGGCCGCAGATCACAACGCAAAATTCGGGCCCGCCAAATACCAAATGATCGACGCCTCGCGGCGCCGAGTCGCCCCGCCCTTCCAGCCCCGTAAGCGCGTGCCGGAGCCGCGATTCGGGATGAAGCGGGCACGCACACCATAAAGTCGTCATGTTGGAAACAGTGCCTTCGGGCATCTCGGGCAATCCGCCAGTACTAACCTGTGCTGTGTGGGACTTCGGAGAATTGCTCAGACTGTTGTAGAATAGTGTAGAATATATTTATGACTCCGAATATGACTCGCAAGGCTGTCCACTCGTAGTATTTAAGCAGCTGTATTTCATACTATGAATCTAACTTATTTTGCTTACAACTACTATCTGCGTGAAGTCGGACGTTCACCGCGTCCAAACTACGTACTCAATCTACCTGCGGCAACAGGTTATGGGCCCCGGCTTGTAACTTACTTCACGCAGATTTATTTGAGAACACTTTTATCACACTCGGCATACACAAGAGACTTTTCTACGCCCTCTACTAGTAACTTACTCTTACCCGTCTAACGAATCATGGCACCCGAACCCTCTCATCGAATTGAACTACTGAATGACGACAATTACCTACCTTGGAAGCGACGCGTTCTGGCAGTACTCCGTGACAAAGATCTACTTGAATATGTAGATGGCTCGGAGGGGAGACCCGTCCCAAAGGATCCAAGTGCTCCAACTGCCGACGAATTAAAAGCAGTCAAAGCATGGATTAAAGGGGATGGGAAGGCACAAAGCCAAATTGAACTGGCTCTGGGAGATTCCCAGATGGTGCATATCTCGGGCGCGAAGACTTCCGCTGAAATGTGGAGTCAGATCCGAATGGTTCACGAATCCCAAGGGACCTTGGGATGTATGTCTTACAGGCGTCGATTGTACCGGACAATTGCTGATGAGGGAACTGATATCCCTGGGCACATCAAAGAGATGCGCTCTATCAAGGATCAGTTGATTACCATGGGCGATGAAGTGAAGGACGAAGATTTTATCACAGCGTTGATAACGTCCCTCCCAGAATCTTGGGATCAATTCACGTCGTCGCATGTGGCTTCTAAAATCCTCAGTCAGAAGGTTGCTGCCGCAGTTGCACAATCTAGTTCTGGTAGTCCCTTACCTGTCTCCGCGCGGCCGCTCACAACTTCTCTTGAATTAATTTCGTTGATTCTTGATGAAGACCGCCGTCGCAAGGAGAAAGCTAGTGAGGCCGCAGGAGGCTCATCAGCTATGTTCTCACGCAGTCGGGATAACGCGAACCAGCGAAGTTCCGACGAGACTTGTTTCAACTGTAAGAAACCTGGCCACCGTGCAGCGGATTGTTTCGCTAAAGGCGGTGGAAAGGAGGGGCAGTATCCCTGGAAAAAGAAGGGAAAAGGAAACAAGAAAGGTAAGCATACGGCAAACGTTGGTATTGACCAATCGAGCGCTGATGGCGCGCCGTATTATTCCTTCACTGCAAAGCCCCATTTCGACTCGCGCCTCCCGCGGGGGGCGTGGCTCGCCGATTCTGGGTGTACAACACACATTGCAAATGATCTGGAATTCTTCACAGATTTTGTACCGGGTCAAGGCGAGACGATCAAGGGACTTGGAGATAACGAGGTTAAGGCTCTGGGAAAAGGCACGGTGAAACTCGAGACCTGTAAAAAGGGTCAGTCTATTACGACGGAACTGCGAGACACACTATATGCACCAGATGCTGTGAACAATCTGTTCTCCATCTCCCGCGTCGATGATGCTGGGGGCAGCGCTAATTTTGCAAGCGGAAAGTAGAAATCCGTGCCAAAAATGGCGACATTGCAATGTAAGGAAAGAAGAAATACCGGTTATATTGGCTTGATGCGAAAGCAAAGCCTGCGGCACACCAGGCTCATGTCTCGGACTCGAAAACTCTGGATAATGAGGGTATAAACTCCTGGTATTCATGGCACAAACGATATGGACACATCTCTAAATCGACTTTGGAATTACTGGTGAGGAAAGGAGGTGTTGACGGACTCACTATTGATCCAGAAAGCACACCGCTTGGGCAGTGTGAAACCTGCATTAAATCCAAGATGCATCGGAAGCCCTTTCCACAGAAAGCCTCCAGTCGATCTGAAGCGAGAGGTGAAGGTGTGCATAGTGACCTATGGGGTCCCGCACGTACCAAGTCCACCGAGGGCAATTATTACTACATCTCGTTCACGGATGACGCAACACGCCGGATCACTGTCCTGTTCTTGAAGACCAAGGACCAAGCCAAACAAAAGGTCATGGACCATATTGAATGGCTGGAAAGGCAATACAAATGTAAGCCTAAATGGATCCGTGTTGACGAAGGCCGTGAGTATTTGAACGAGAAGTTGAAATCGGCACTTTCCAAAAAGGGAATTGAACTACGTGCCGTTGCTCCTTACTCGCAATCCCAGAACGGGGTCTCTGAGCGCCTTAATCGCACGCTAGTGGAGCTTGCTAGGGCGATGCTGGAGGAGACGGAATTGCCAAAGAGCCTATGGGAATGGGCTGTGCATCATGCCGCTTATATTCGAAACCGGAGTCCAACAAAAGCTTTACCAGATGGAATTACTCCTCACGAAGCTTTTACAGGCGAGAAACCGGATGTTTCGCATTTCCAAGAATTTGGAACCAATGTGTGGATCTATGAGGAAGTTCAGAAAGCAGGTAAACTGTTTAAACATGCTAACAAATTTATATTTGTAGGTTACGCGGAAGGACCCAAAGCTATCAGATACTACGACACGAAGACTCACCGAGTTAAGGTATCCCGGAATTTTACGTTCACGGAACCCGATAAAAAGGTGACAGAGTTTAAGTATTTTGAAGTAGATCTGGAGGAAGGTCAGTTTGAGGGGGAGTCGGGGAATGGCAAACTGCCGTCTCCAAAAACTTCAAAACCACCAACCGTAAATCCAGCTCCAAAGGCAGCAGTGCCCGTTCCTGCACCGAAATCTGAGCCCGATCCGAGTCCTGATAGCGACGAGGATGACGTACTTGACCAACAGCAAGTTGAACCTCCCTCCACTCCATCGCAGCGCAAGATAACCGCTGTACCACCGAAATTATCTTTGGCACCACCGACACCTCGTACGGAGCACGCTGCAAAGCTAAATCAATTGAATCCTATCCCACTTCGACGATTAACACGTACCGTCACAGACCATAATTACCGCCAACTCGGAAACCCCGATGCACGACTACCAAAGGCGGGCCGCGCAAATCGGACTGAGCCCGAGGCGGGAGATGACGGCGAGGATATTGCGCACTATGCATACCGGGCATCAGTAGGTGATATTTCGACTGGGAATAACATACCTCAGAGTGTGCGCGAAGCACGCGAGTCCCCCGATTGGCCTAAATGGGAAAATGCGATCAATGCCGAACTTGACACGTTGGGTCGCATGGGTACTTGGCAGCTCGAAGAGTGCCCCAAGGACCGAAAACCCGTTGGATGTAAATGGGTATTTGACTTAAAAACTGATCAGCAAGGTCAGATTGTCAAGTACAAGGCCAGACTCGTTGCGAAGGGATACTCACAAATCCCTGGAATGGACTATTTCGACACTTTCTCTCCCGTCGTTCGCCTAGAATCACTGCGATCTCTGCTCGCTATCACCGCTGTTGAAGATCTCGAAATGAAGCAACTGGATGTGAAAGGAGCTTACCTAAACGGTGACCTTTCCGAAGAGATCTACATGGCCCAGCCGCCTGGTTACGACGACGGATCCGGCCGTGTATGCCGCTTGAAGAAGACCCTCTATGGTCTTAAGCAGTCAGGCCGCGAGTGGAATCGAAAACTCCACAGCTTACTCACCGGCATGGGATTCCAGCGCATTGAAGTAGATCACGGCGTCTACATGCGCAGAATTAAAGATCAATTCGTGATCATCACGGTGTGGGTAGACGACTTACTGCTCTTCAGCAATAACCCAACCATGCTAGGCGCTGTGGAAGTCGCGCTGAAGCGCGAGGTCGAGATCAACGACATTGGAGAGCCCAAGAAATTGATCGGCATCGAAATCTACCGTGACAGAAAGGCACGAACAATCCAGATTTCCCAGGAGCATTATATCGACAGCGTTCTGAAGCGATTCGGCTATGAGAATATGTCGCCAGTCACAACGCCTATGGATCCCAACGTCGTACTCGAGAAGCTCGAGACCCAAGGCCAGACAACAGATGAGCGCGGCCGTAGTTACGCCGAGCAGATGGGATCGTTGATTTGGCCAGCCACAATTAGTCGCCCGGATATTGCATTTGCTGTTGCAAGACTTGGATCGTACACTGCAAACCCCGGTCCAGCTCACTGGACGGCGATGAAGAGAGTGTTTCGGTACCTGAAAGGTACGCAATCACTCCGGATCACTTACGGCGGCATCAATCCCGATAAATCCGAGACCCCTATTTTGGACACGCACGGCGCGTTCAGCGACGCTGACTTTGCAGCAAACCCCGACGACCGGAAATCTGTCTCGGGACACGTTTACATGCTTGGAGGAGGGCCAATTGCATGGCACTCTAAGAAACAGCCTACGGTTGCACTCAGTACAGCCGAAGCAGAATATTCGGCGCTTACCGCCACAACTCGACAAGCCATTTGGCTTCGTTATTTATTCAATGCACTTGAGTTCGGAAAGATCAATGAGCCTACTTTGATTTATTCCGACAATCAATCCGCGATAACTATCGCACACGACCCTCAGCATCACGCCCGCTCGAAACATTTCGACATCGAGAATCATTTTGTTCGTGAGAAGATCGAGGACGGTATAATTCACGTTGAATACTGTCCGACAGCTGAAATGCTTGCTGACATTTTTACGAAGGCTTTACCCCGCGTTAAACACGAGATGTTCACACGCGACATGGGATTACTGCCGGCTTGAGGGGGAGTGTTGGAAACAGTGCCTTCGGGCATCTCGGGCAATCCGCCAGTACTAACCTGTGCTGTGTGGGACTTCGGAGAATTGCTCAGACTGTTGTAGAATAGTGTAGAATATATTTATGACTCCGAATATGACTCGCAAGGCTGTCCACTCGTAGTATTTAAGCAGCTGTATTTCATACTATGAATCTAACTTATTTTGCTTACAACTACTATCTGCGTGAAGTCGGACGTTCACCGCGTCCAAACTACGTACTCAATCTACCTGCGCCAACACGTCACCATCCGTCAAGTTGCTTGGGGTGCACATAGATCGCGAGTTGAGGTGGAAAGAGCAGGGAGCAGCGGCCATGGCGAAGGGACAGGCGTGGCTCAGCCAGGTTGGGAGACTCGCACGCGCGTCGCGAGGCATCAAGGCGAGGCAGATGCGGAAGCTGTACCTGTCGACGTGCCGCGGATGCTTTACGCGGCTGATGTTTTCCTCAATCCCCACGGAGTCAAATCACGCCGCTCTCGGAACAGATCAGTACTGGGTAGTGGTGGCAAGGTTCGGTTCAGAAATCGGTTCGAACCGGAACCGGACCGAACTGAACGCGGCGTTCAGGTTCAAGGTTCGGCAAATAGCTGAACCGAACGCCAGGTTCAGGTTCGGCGTTCGCGTCCCAGAGAATTTTCCTGAACGCGTCCGAACGCGTCCGGACGCCGAACGCGCACGTGTTTTTTGGTCGAGAATATGGTCTTTTCGGCCGAGAATATGAAGGTGGAAAGGTCCGAATACGTGAGTCGGAGGTATCCGAAAAGCTGATCGGCGCCACGGATTTTATTTAATTCACGCGTCTTGCTCCCGAATCTCACCGTCTTGCTATGGCCATCGACTCTGTTCACCTCCGTCAGGATTAAATCTCGGGTATCTAGCTCTCTGCTCCACCCCAAGGCCGCCCATGCGCCTTCCCGACCCTAGACGTGGTTTACGTCCTCCGAATTGCCAAATTTTTTGTTTTAAATGCTCCGTTAGGGAACGGTGGGTCTCACTGGCAGCCATAATTTTCCAAATTCCCCCGTATATATACTACAGGCTGCAGGGTCCTTCGCCCTCCGCTGCGAAATTTTGTGTTTTAAGTGCCCCGTTAAGGATCCAGTTGGTTTTGATGGATGCTGTAAATTCGGTTTAGCAAGAAGAGCGGGCTCGAGCTCAGCCTCGAGACGAGCTGAAAGGATACCTGGCATCCCCTTTGGAGACGACAGACAATGTGCTGCACTGGTGGGGCGTGAGTGACCGAAATTTTGTCTCAAGAATTCGCGTTGACTTCTTCCAAGCATAATACCTCGCATCCCACGCTGCGCGGGATGGCTCGCGACTATCTGGCCATCCAAGGCTCAGCAACTCCCGCCGAGTGTGCATTTTCCAGCGGAAGTCTCACTGGTACGAAGCTCCGTAATTCCCTCAACGCCGAAATCTTCGAAGCCCTCCAATTGTTGAAAGTGCTTATCGGAATGGACATATCAGCGCCGGGAAGATTGCGGCGAAGCACATCGATGCCCTTCTCGCCGAGCTGGATGCTGACTTTGAATATGATACTGAAGGCGAGGATTCTGAGGCAGACGAATAATTATTAGTACAACACACTTGTCGCGTTGATTATTTTACGCTAAACCATGCTTGTCAAAAAAAAATGGTGTTCGGTTCTGCGTTCGAACGCCATTGAACGCCGAACTGAACGCGCTGAACCTGAACGCCGCGTTCAGGTTCGGCGTTCGGCATTTACCCGAACCGAACGCCAGGTTCAGGTTCGGCGTTCAGGGAAAAGGGCCCTGAACCTGAACCGAACCGAACCTTGCCAGCACTAGTACTGGGCCAACTGCGCACCATCCAGAGGCGCGCCGCGCTAGCGATCACCGGAGGACTATCGTCGTCGCCATCGGGTGTCCTAGACGCATACGCTCACCTGCTGCCCGTGGAGCACCTTGTGCAGAAAGTCCGACATGGTGCCGCCATGCGGCTGGCGACATTACCGCCAACACATCCGCTCCACAAACCTGTTGCCAACGCGGCGAAGCGATACGTCAAGAGGCACCGCACGCCGTTGCACGAACTCATGGGGGAATTCAAGATAAAGCCGGGGGAATTGGAAAAGGTGAAAGCGGTGAGGTTCGGCGCAAACTGGGAATCGAGTATGGCCGTGAGCATACGGAGCTCGAAGGATGAGGCGTTGGAAGCGGAGCAAGAGGACAAGGCGAGATGGAAGGTATACTCGGACAGGTCAGGGATAGACGGGAAGATTGGGGCGGCAGCGGTGCTGTACAGGGACGACGTCGAGATACGTACGAGCAGGCTACAACTCGGGGACGACACGGACCACACGGTCTACGAAGGAGAGGGAGTCGGGGAAAATCTGGGGCTAGGTCTTCTATGGGCTGAAAGGGACGTGGAGGGGGACGCGACCATCATCATCGACAGCCAGCCGGCGATCAACGCGACCACTAACACGCGATCCATCCCGTCGCACTACATCTGGGACACATTACATCGGCACTCGGCTACGGTCCAGCGCAAGCACCCTGACGTGCGCATCACCACATCAGCAAAACCGGGATTTTGCCGCAGTGCCGTAGTGCCGGTAGTAGCCGGCTATATTACGTAGTGCTGCGTAGTGGTCTGTAGTGCTCTGTAGTGGCCGGTTCACTTCGTAGTGGCGGGCTCACTACATCGTGCTCTGGAGTGGCAGGGCCACTGTGTAGTAATTCATAGCCTGGTTCCCCTACTTAGTACTCGACAAGCAGTCACGACTGCGTAGGGATTCGCACTTTCAACTAACCCTAACCCTATACAAATGGACATCTGTATGATTTAACGTCAATTACATACTAGTACTTGGTGGAGGAGGGCCGTGGCGTTGCCCAGCAGAACTCGCACTTATGTTTTTTTTTAGCGCAATTTAAATTTCAGCCCATGATCAAATACCATTGGGGTGTTGAACAGAAACTTTCTAATAAACAGCCTGGTTGGTGCCAACAAGAGGGTTGTCAAGTAGATTTCCCGTTGCTAGTTCAAAACTTTAATTGTGATGGGTAGGCGGACATTGAATCCGACCGTCGCGGCGGGCCATAGCCCCCTGCTCCGGTATTTTTGGTTGTGTACTCTTTGCTTGCGGGACATAAATTTGTACTTCGACAAGTTATGGATGGATGATGAACATCAGATTCAGCCTATTGGTCCGCTACTGTGGTGAGAAATATGGGAAGAGAAGTCAGGATTCAGACTCCGCCGCAGATGCCGGTCCTGCCGGTCGAGAAGTATAGGTACGTCGACAAACGGGTCCTTAGACTCGGGCGACGTGAGGGCGGTGGGGCGCTCCAACCTATATTCTATTTCTTTAAAGACCCGGCGAAGCCAACGTCCAGGATATCCCCGATCCCGGAGCCGTTTTGCAAATTTGTTGCGGATGTTTGCAAAGTCGGGCTCCTTCGAGCAGATGCGCACAAAGCGAATCAGCTCACCTTTGACCCAAGCACGCTTGGAGGCCTCAGAGTGACAGGAATTCCATGGAATAGCCTGGTTGCGCAGGAGCCATTGGAGCCATATGATGGCATTTTTGCTGTGCGCAACTGGATGGCTCCACAGCCAAAATCAGACCAAAATCTGATGTCAGTGGCTTTGTGGAGCCATTCACCCGCCAAATTTGCGCACGCCCCACAAGCCATCAAATGGCTCCAATGGCTTCTGCGCAAGCTCTCTAATATACAGATAGGCATTTAATGCCTTCTGGTACACGCTCGTGAATACTCACGAAGGTAGTGTTACGGGCAAAACCCATATCCTTCCAAGCTCCGCCAGTTTCCCCGGCAAACTTGTTACCATCCTCCGGGCTTTCATTTGATATCTCCTCCCATTCGTCTGGCTCAACTGGCTCTCTGGTCTTCCCATCCTCCCCCCTGCGCGCTCGCTTCTTGCGGTATTCGTTCGGGGAAGTAGTGAGCACGGACAGATAGTCCCAGCCGAACGGTGCATCTTCATAATATATTTCGGGCAAAATCCCGGGATTCAGGACATTGTGGATGTAGTACAAGGTGCAGCTCAGCAGGTGAACCTTCAAGCGGGGGTCGTTTATGACCCTGTCACTCTCGTAAAGTGCGATCTCTTCCATGCACGGCTTGGGGATTGCTGTGTGCAGGTGGGGGATGCTTTTGGGGAAACGTCCGTGCCAGGTCCTGAATACACGTCCAGGCGCGAACCCAAAGGTTGGATGGTTGCTCATGAAGATTCCGACGTGTTGTTTCACTTTTGGGAGGCAGGATTCAAACAGGAAAAAGAGAAAGTCAGTGGTCACAGATGGACAGGCCGAGAAAGATGAGCAAAGAAAACAATAGCTGGGGCTTCTCGAGGTCTGCAGGGGTGAAGAGGGGTTCCAGGAGTGATTTCCAGTTGGGATCCACGTCGAGAGTCGCCAGTAATGGTGGTGCCGCCATGGTTAATTGGCGCGACGCGGAAGTAACATTATGTCGCACTCCGTGACATATCTGCTCCGCGTCATCGACGGCTCTCTTACTTCACTTACAGGACCCTGGTAAATTCCCAAATATTTGAGTGTACCCGGGGCGTCATAAAAACCATATCGCTTCGCGGAGCCGCCTCGAAATATCGGCTTGCTAGACCTCCACAGCACAGTCTCTGAAAAATGATCAAGGCCGGATTGCCACGGAAACAGAATAGATTGAGGGTACTTCAAGGGACAAAGGAAAATATGGTTACAACGCTATGGATCCTAAATACTAGTCAAAGAAAAAAACTAGGCAATTGAGGCAGAATTGAGGTGACAAGAATGTTTCTGGCAACCCCTCTGTTTGCCGGACTTTGAAGCAAGCCCCTTCACCGAAGGGCCGGCTTGCCGGGCCGAAGCGGCAGAGGCTTACTCCGAACCTAATGACATAGCCCAGCAGCGATTTGTTTGCACTCAAATGGTATCATTCCACCCGGATGCAGATAGGTATGAGGATAATGATCATCTCGAGTCCCAAAAGGAGTCCGTCGAGGCTATGTAGAGGGTAGTAGACGCCCAAAATTGTTCATTCACAGAGGATAAATACATACAAATATGCCGGAACGGCGCCCGGCCCCAAAAAGGGTGCAATAACTCCGGTTCGAACCCACGGCCACCCATATGCATATAGCCACTAAAAAGTCAACAACGGATCTAACGAAAATGGCTAAAAAAGACTACGATTCTAACCCTAACCTCAGTAAGAAGTTGTAGGACAGTTTTCGCGACTAATAAATCGGGAGGTCGCGAAAACCGCAGTATCGATGATTAAAGGAACGATTACATAAGTACTCGTAATGCCGACAGCAAAAATGAGGAGTGAGTATTATTCTACCTACCTACCTACCTACCAAGAGAGACTGAGCGGCTTTCAGATGTTGGCGTCAATTGGACGGGCGTAATTCAAAATTTCTGTAGTTTTTTCGTTCGCAGAGATAACAAATGCATTATTGAAAGGATCCTGGTGTAACTACGGTCGCCCGCTCCTTCACCAATGCAAAAAGAAAAAACCCTCATCGCGCTACCTCATGCTTATTGCAATGACATCTGCCACGCGGTGGGACGCCGGAGAGGCCCGCGTGAGCACCTGTTAATTATCGGGTGCTGTGGGTGCCGCACGCGCACGTCATAGGTGCACGTTATGGTGCAGTTCGCGGCGAGACAGCAGTGGTCGCGGTCGAGGTGTCAGAATGGTCAGTGCGATGGTGCGCGATGCGAGATGGAGGAAGTGGGCTGTGAGTTACAATTTAGCACAGAGAAACTACAAAATAGAATAGTACATACCTCCAGCACGCACGGCTGCCCTGGCAGAGAGCACTGCATGCTTTTTATATTGACATGATGTTCTGGAGGGTGAAAGAACTGGAGTTGGCGTGAAGGTATTGAAGAAATGAAGAGTAAACGTACCTTGCTGGCGGTACTATTGATAAATTTCGTACCAGGAAGCGTCCCGTGCTTGTCCCGCATAATTCCAGCGTGCTCAAGAACAGGCAAGATGAACGCGCACCTCTCCGCTTCTTAGTACAGTGTGTGCCGGTAGGGCCTTGAGAGGCCTGCAACAGTTTGCCTGTGGAACGTGGTGCTGCTCCACGCATAGTAAGTCCGCATCAGCGGGTATGTCCATGCTCGCGCTGCTTTCAATGTACAGGTCACTGGCGCGAAGGAAGGAGGCACGGGCAAGAAGGAGAGAAGGCTTAGTCATACTTTGCTTCGAAGGGTATGGCACAGCCACCACGCAGTCACGTGGTATCATGGCCTGGTAATGCGGTATCGACACCTGCGCAGTGCACATCTCCCGTGAAAGCCACCGAGAGCAGGTGAATAACTGCCCTCTTGGTACCTTTGCGTATTCAAGTTGGGGACTAGCAATCACCGCCACACAAATGTCTGTTTGTCCCTTGTTTGTTTTCAGTCGGTCCGATCCCCAGCCTTCTACAATGACTCTATTGCCCCAACTAAAATTGAGAGAGCATTTAGGAAAAGTCCCTCGGGAATGTCCCGGTCAGAATTTTTAAAAGTCGCCCAGAAAAAGTTTTACAACTTGCTTGAAATCGCTGTCGAACATGTAAAAAAATCGCCAGAAAACAATAAAAGACAAAATAGAAAATCGGCTCGGGACATTCCCTGTATTAGAATAGCACGAAGCGATTCCCTACTCAAAGTGTGCCCGGAATGTGGACGGTTGAGGCAATAATCGGTACCAGCACAGCATTTTAATTTAGTATGACAGCAAAACCCCTGTTCTCGCAACCGGACAAGGCCTGAGCTGTTGTACATATTGCCGAGCCGATGACTGAAATCCTCTGTTTGTACAAATGTGGTCAACCTTTTCATCATGGACACTCCACACACCCACTCTTCTCCCACATCTCAGAGCCCTGCCGTTGCAGCGGTTTTCCACACCTCTGACCCCGTTATTCTCAACGCCTAGGGAGATCGATGCGACCGACCCTCTATTATTTCACATGACACATCTGCACATCTTCGACCGGCCGCATACCAATTGGGACCGCTGGAACGGACTGGTGCTGATTCCACGGCTGACCCATCTCGCTTTCGAGGACGCAACGTTCACGCCAATTTTTTCTGTCATCATGTCCTTGCGACTTGCAAGTCTCTTCGAGTCCTCGTGCTTCTGCGCTTAACCCGTATTCATTTCGAATCCCGCGCCAAGGAGCGCACACAACTCGCAAATGATCTACGATTTGCGCCAGCAGCACCGAATATTCACAAGGACTGGGAGGCCGATGCACGGAGGGGCGAGGATATCTGGCTCAGAGCAGAGGCCCTCATCAAGCAACGTCGGGCAGGGGAGACGGACAGTGAGTCTGTGTGCTGGCTTGGACCATTTCTTTCCACGTGTACCAGGTTTGTGGGATGTTACCGAGTTGTGAATATCGTGGCGCACTCCTTGGCTCCGGATCACACACCAAATGCATTGGTCGGAGTGTTATATTCAACTTGGGATGTACACGCTGAATTGAGGGCTGGGCATGGGAAGATGCCTGTCAAGATCATAGTCAAAAGTCGCCCGAGTGAGTACTCAGTACCGGTTGAACTGTTGAGTTCTTGATCTCCCTAGATCATCTCCGTCTTCACGAGCAGCCTTTGCGATTCATACATAGTCCCAGCGGATGGATGTTCAATTAACGGCGAAGCTCGGTGTTGACTCGGGCCGTCATCACTTGATGTTTAGTTGACTTCTCTACTATCTTGGCAGCTCTCGATGCGCCGTACCTGGGCGGTACCGCACATATTTACCCGCGAGTATGGGAAAAATCTTGAAACGGGCTGTCAATCCTATGATGTAGGCGACCCAGGGTGACCCCAGTGGGCGGGCACGAAACCCTTGGACATAGGAAGGCTGGTGACGGCCAATCCTGCTTGCTACGGCTGTCATTCTCGCTCGGGTCATTGTATGGTACCTGGATGCCCAGCGCGAACTCTCATGCCCATGGGCGTAGCAGTTGCTTAAAGTATGCCGCTGGCATCACTTCGGGTCCATCAGCGTCCCCTCGCTCTGCCGCAACATGCTCCCTCTGCGTTTCTTCGCTCTCGCGCTCGTGTCCGTGGTTTCCTGCAGCAACCTCGCTGCAAGGGCAAACACGAACAATGCGATCAACACCATCGTCGACAACCTCGATATTAGCTTGCATCACACTGGGCCTACTATCCGTGCGTCACTAGTCTGGTCTTGCTGAACAGCAGACTCACCCGGCCTCAAATGATGCTGCAGGCTCAACACAAATTCAGCGACATAACTATTGGGGTGCAGATGGTCAGTCTCGGTGTCGCTTTTAGCAAAGCCCGGACTAGCCTCGCGTGCACGGCGGTCAGCACTGGGTCGGTTGATGTTAGGCCGACGAACGACGACATCAGCATCACCTGCTCCGATATCATGCAGTGAGTCGTAGTGCCCAGTCTGCCGAGATGGATACTAAATCCCGAATTACTGCAGAACCTTCGCGACCAGCCTTTCCGGAATCAAGGGCACCGGCTTGGTCCCCCATTTCCCAGAGATGGTGAAGATCCTCGACCCCATCGTCGCCAACGCCTCCCTGCAGCTCAACTTGACCTCCCCGGCGTCCCTTATTCTCGTTAAGAAAATGTAGGCAATCTGAAGTCTTTGGGGCGTCCTGGGAGCGCTAACGATATCTCAGGATGATTGATGCGAAACAATTTCTGCTCGCGGAGGGGTTCAACCTGACGCTGGCGGCAATTGGGTGGCCTGCCGCTTAATGACCTCGGCAGTGCTTTTCGTAGCTTCATGATCATCCGAACTGCTTCCAAACATCTTACTGGGCTTTCTGTGTACCGTTTTGCATTGGTCTCATATGCAGGATTTTTATATCTCACTCACTCGCAAGTCAGATTGTCATTTGGGTAGGTTTGAGAGCTCAGGTAGCTTAATGTTCATCGCTTGCAGTCAGCAAGAGGCTTGCCTGGGGCCGGGAATTGAACTTCGGTCTTTTGAAAGATGAGATGATATTCGACTCTTCCTAACTTAAAGGCAATACGTCCTGCCAAGCGCCCCGGGTATACGTGCAGGTCCACACAATGGTCAGCGCGCGGTCCCCCGAGGCCGTGAAATGATTGATACAATTGCGCAGACACGGAAAGCCTTCGGACGCTGGTGAAACAGTTGCTCAGGGTCTAAGGCTGCAAGTGAAATATGAACAAAACCCAACTATCGAACGAATGAGACTGAACCAGGCTCTACGAGAGAGACTAACACAACTCAAACACTCAAACAATCAAATCCCAAACACTAAACACTCCTTGTATGCCCCTTAGGGTGACCTGACGAGAAAGACGGGTTTTTATAGACCTAGGGTTGTAGTATAGGTCTAAGGAAACTAGGCTTTGATAAATCAAGTAATTGGTTTGTATGCGAAGCTTATTCCGAAGGAAAGTCTTCAAATCAACAATACGACACACGCTCTTTGACGAGTCAAGGTTACAACACTGATTGATTGTAAAGCTTCACAGCTATAGTGCAGATAACGGCGTGAATGGCCGGTAGGGTTTGGTTTGGACGTAAGTCCGCTTTGGAGACCAACAAGCCTCCGATACAACACGATACACAATACGCAATTCCGTAACCGAGCCAACTCTTCTGTAGCCGCACAAATGGTACTCAAGACAGGGATCACTGCCTATGGGACAAGGTACTCAAGACAGGGGTCACTGCCTATAAAACTCAAAGCAGAACACTATTGCAGATAACCAAAAGCCTATATTCGTTGGACAATAAGGAGTCCGGAACAAAGCCCTAAATGCGACCGCCTGGTTGTTCGAGATAAACTCTAACTGGGTGGTGATTCAGTGCCATCCTCGCTCTTTCTACACTAGCTTTATACTACTCTAATTATGCTTACACTACGTGATGACACTATTGCGGATATATGTTACTTAATACGATATGAAATCTGGTATCCTAATTGCCTGAGCTATTTAATGTGATTGGCTTCCTAGGAACTCCTTTATGTCGCTTGTTGACATATTGGCCCGGCTTCGGGCCTATGGTCCCTGGTTTCGATCGGGTATATGGTGCGGCTCCTGTTGAGCGAACGACCACTAATCTCTAATATTCTTCTTCCCTTCGTCCTGTTTCGTACTAGGCTAGCTCCGGACTAACCGTAGCTTCCTATCGATACCCCAAACTCCCTGGTTGGGAGCTTGGTTCCCTCGTTACTCTTATTTCGGACCAAACCCCTTAGCGCGGACTGAACCGCCACTCGGAATAGACCCAGACCCGGTTAAACCCGATGTCGACCGGAGTGCGGTTAATGATTCCCGACTGCTGGTCGGTCACGTGATGTGTCGTGTCGTGTCGTTACAACAAATAATAGTCAACATAGCAGATATTCGCGTGAATATATACTATTACGGCCGTCCATCGTTCACAGAGTGGATGATAATTATCCCCTTGATAGTAGGCACCATTTGTATGGTTCTAGCCCTTAGTTACACACTCGGGCCTCGTGCTAACTCTAGATGCGCGCTAAAGATCGCAAAATGCGTGTTTGCAAGGCTGGCCTTGTAGACGGCTTATCACCGGGACGCTAGATCACGATTGTCAGCTCTCAAAATATCAGCGGACACCTGGCTCTTTAGTTACAAATCTAAATTTTGTTAAGTTGGATGAAATATAAAGCTGCGTGGGCACAGTGTGGGCCGGCTTGATACGTTCTCCTGGGTGAACAGGATTTCTAGGTTCGGATTTCCCGGATTTTCAGCGAAGGCTCCGAGGGTCCGCTGAAGCCGCAGTGACGACTGTTGAGGGACTGACTAGCATGGCGCACAGCGATATACATATTTCATTTTATTTCCTTTTATATTCTCGATCGTCGCTCGCACTCTATTTAAGGGTGCGGGACGTTTCACAACCCTCAGTCTTACCACAAGTGCGACTGAGGGTGTGTCCATTACTACAGTCACTTGTACATTTACTTACGACACATATATATGAGTCTTACCACCACGAGTGCGACTGAAGACTCACATATCGTTTCATCTACAATGGCGACGACAGGTCCTGAGAGCGATTTGTTAAATTGATGTCGTACTTCCGTATTTGGACTGATATGCACGTGCAGCCGTAGTGGCACCAAACAGAACCAAGCAAGTGTCCGAGTCTTTTTTCCCAATTGTTTGCCGCCCACATACCGTGCCCGCAGCGGTAGCCATTCTCCAGCTTCCTCGGTTTGATTCTCTTGGTTCTGGGATCACTCTAAGATCTCCACTGAACCATACAGATATACTGTACCCCGGCGGATTGCAAATATTTCCCTTGTGCTTTAGGCCATTGCATGCGCATGGCAGAACGAGTCCAAGACAGGTCTTCATTATACTTTTTTCTCTATGTGGACAAAGATCGGAACAATGATCCGATTAACCTCGCGCACATATGACCGTTACGGCCAACTTTTCCCCATATTTGTGGAGTGCCATTGGATCATAACGGCCTTCAAATGAGGCATCTCATATACACGCTCTCCCGGTCGATATTCCGTTGTGGAACCATACTGTACCACTTGAATCAATGAATCTGCAGGTGAAGTGATTTTGCTCTCCATATAGTATGCCTCTTAGGTTTAGCTTTACCATGACACCTGCAGAGTTGAATCTCAATTGGTCATTGAAACTTAGTCTGTTGTGGTTTATATCAATTAACACTATGCCAGGTACATCCGTCAATTTTGGGATCATGAACATTTTTGAGCAAACATTATTTAACCTACAGCACTGGTTGAACAATTCAAGTTTATCAGTGAGAAATTTGGTGAAAAATGTTTTAAATTTTTCAGAAGTTTTTTTGCTGAAAAAGTAGGTGAAAAACTCAAAAGGTTCTCAGTACTTTTTTCACTCAGAAAGAAGGTGAAAAATGTGAAACAAAAGTGGTGTTTTCTTTGGAAGTTTTTCAGTGAGAAATCTGGTGAAGATGTTTTAAATTTTTCAGGAGTTTTCTCGGCAAAAAAGTAGGTGAAGAACTTAAAACTTTTTCAGCACTTTTTCACTTGGAAAGACGGTGAAAAATGCGAAACAAACTTGATGCTTTCTTTTGAAAGATTTTCATCTGCTAATTCATACATGTTTTTGGGCGAAACCCAAGGTGAAAAACTTGAAACTTCCTTCTTCAAAAATTTCACCACATTTTGCACTGATAAAGAGACAATCAAACATATGAAAAAAGATGTGATGAAAAGTGATGAAAAACTTAAAATGCAGGTTACAAGTTTCTCAACATTTTTGCCAGTGATTTATTTTCACATTTCCAACTGATAAGTTTGTACACCATTTGTGTGGAGAAAAATTAGGTGCAAAACTTGAATCAAGTTGGTTCAAATATGTTTCAAGTTATACAGGTGAGGTGAGGTGTTTCCAATTGTTTTTGCGGGAAGTGGAGAACCCTTTTCAGCTGAAGGTTTACAACTTTTTCACATGTCATCCACTACTACAATACTGTGAATTTGAAATCCGTCCAGGAAACATGCCAAATGGCTGTTTCAGCGAGTATATATATATTCAATTTTCTCTCTGAGCAATTCAGGGTGGCTTTTGGATGTGGGTATCATTTTGATGGCAATTGGGTCTAGAATTCATGCCACCCACTACAATACTGTGAATTTGAAATCTGTCCAGGAAACATGCCAAATGGCTGTTTCAGCAAGTATTCAATTCCCACTGCAAGCAATCCAGGGTAGATATTGGCTGTGAGTGTGATTTGTGATGCATTTGTGTCTAGGGAATGCATGTGACCTACTGGCGGATCCATGCCACCCACTGCAACACTCCAAATTCAAATACTTACAGAAAATAGGTGTTCCAGCAAGTATTTAATTTCCGCCGCAAGCAATCCAGGGTATATGTTGGCTGTGAGGGTGATTTCGGATGAGCATAGATCCAGGGGATGCATGTCACCTACTTACAGACCCATGCCACCCACTAGACCATTCTGAATTTGTAATCCATCCAGGAAATATGCCAAATGGCTGTTTCAGCGAGTATTCAATTTCTGCTGCAAGCAAGCTAGGGTATATGTTGGCTGTGAGGTTGATTTCCAATGAAGTTAGGTTCAGGGAATCTATGCCACCTACTTACACATCCATGCCAACTGCTAGAACACTCTGAATTTGAAATGTGTTATGGCAGGTCGAGCCAGTATTCAATTTCCACTGGGAGCAATCGGAGTTGAATTTTGTATCTGAGTGCCATCAAGAATGCATTTGAGTCCAGGAAACACATCCCACCTACTCGCGGAACCCTGCACGCCCACGTCACACTCTCAGGAGAAAGTCTGTTTAAAACACCAAAATGGCTGGTAGAGCCAGTATCCAATTTTCGCTGTGAGCAATCCAAATTGGATTTTGTACCTGGGTGCCATGGAGAATGCAGTTGATTCTGGGGAACACATCGCGGCCACTTGTGGAACCCTGCATGCCCCCGTTACACTTTCAGGAGAAAATCTGTCCGTGAAATGGCCCAAAATGGTGGTTCGAGCTGGTATTCAATTTCGGCTGGGAGCAATCTGAGTTGAATTTTGTATCTGAGTGCCATAGGAAATGCATTTGAGTCCAGGGAGCACATCCTGCCCATGCAAAGAACTCTGCACACCCTCGTTACGCTCTCAGGAAAAAATCTGTTTAAAACACCAAAATGGCAGTTCGAGCCAGTATCCAATTTCTGCCGGGAGCAACCCAAGTTGGATTTTTTATCTGAGTGCCATCAGAAATGTATGGGAGTCCAGGGAACACATCCCGCCCACTCGTGGAACCATGCATGCCCCTGTTACGCTCTCAGGAAAAAATCCACCCAGGAAATCACTCATAATCGGTCAGTATTCAATTTCCGCTGGGAGCAATCCAAGTTGTATTTTTTATCTGAGTGCCATCGGGAGTGCATTTGAGTCCAGACAGCACATCCCACCCACGTGCGGAACCATCCGAGCCACTGTTCCGCTCTTAATTCAAAATCCGCTTAAACAGCCAAAATGGCTGTTCAAGCGGGTATTCAATTTCCACTGGGAGCAATCCAGCTTGGATTTTGGATGTGAGGGTCATAGTAAATGCATTTGAATCCAGGCAACAGATTCCACCCACTTGTGGAACCATGCAAGGTGCCGCGGGGCTCTGAATTCAAAATCCGCCTAAGAAATGTGCCAAAATGGCTGTTTGAGCGGGTTTTCAATTTCTGCTGGAAGCAATCCAGCTTGGGTGTTGGATGTGAGTGTCATAGTCAATGCACTTGACTCCAGGCAACAGATTCCACCCACTCACGGAACCATGCAAGGTGCCGCGGGGCTCTGAATTCAAAATCCGCCCAAGAAATGTGCCAAAATGGCTGTTCGAGTGGGTATTCAATTTCCGCTGGGAGCAATCCACCTTGGATTTTGGATGTGAGTGTCATAATAAATGCACTTGACCCCAGGCAACAGATTCCACCCACTTGCGGAACAATGCAAGGCACCGTGGGGCTCTGAATTCAAAATCCGCCCAAGAAATGTGCCAAAATGGCTGTTCGAGTGGGTATTCAATTTCCGCTGGGAGCAATCCACCTTGGATTTTGGATGTGAGTGTCATAATAAATGCACTTGACCCCAGGCAACAGATTCCACCCACTTGCGGAACAATGCAAGGCACCGTGGGGCTCTGAATTCAAAATCCGCCCAAGAAATGTGTCAAAATGGCTGTTCGAGCGGGTATTCAATTTCCACTGGGAGCGATCTAGCTTGGATTTTGAATATGAGTGTCATCGTAAATGCATTTGGGTCCAGGCAACACATTCCATTCCCTTGCAAACCCATGCGAGCCCCTGTTTCACTCTCAGTTCAAAATCCGCTTAAACGGCCAAAATGGCTGTTCGCGCGAGGAATATGAGTGTCATAGTAAATCCATTTGAGTCAAGGCAATATATTCCACATCTACAAGCAATTTCTACATATATTAGCAAAATACCGGTGGTTGATGTTTTTTCTTGTTATGTTTCTTCAAAGACAGATCTAGAGGTGAGGAAATACATCACTCACACATGTGATGGCTGCAGCGTAGCAAGGGAAACTACTCATCATCACAAAAAGTGACCGGACATTGATTCATAGTGTCAGATCACATGCACTGAGCTCAACTAGATCTCAACATCGAATACCTAGAGATATTAGCTGCAGACTGCATGACTTGTTTTAGGTGGATTGACCCATTATTGCTGTCTAGAGCCAAGAAAAGATCAGCAAGCCATGTGTTAATGATGAGATTCCATCAGACACTCGAAAGAAAGTTCCTGAAAAAAATATGGGGAGCCTGGATTCAAAGTGGGATACCTATAGATATGGAAACAGATATCTTTGGGAGATTTCAGAATAGTCAGGTTTGTGATTGTGACATAAATTCCTGCTTAAAAATGTGCTGCAGTGTTATCTGCAGAATTATACAATTCATTGTTGAGGGAGTGATTCAGATGGTAATTGGGGATTTAAAGTGCCATAGATGTATTTAACAATCCCTCGGGTGTGTTCCTGTAACAATTTGAACAAACTTAAGCTATTCAAGGTTCTGTTTTGTGGGCTCAACTGAAGAGCAGCCTGAGCACGTGCTATGCAGGCATGCCTCACCACAGAAAATGTGCTGTTTACAAGTACTCGTTGTCATCAAAAGTAAATATCAATCGGCCATTATAGGCCACAATATGTAGTATTTTCCAAGCTAAAGTACATGAACACATTCAGTAGGATGTATGGCCACCCTTTGCCTCAGTTACAGCTTCAACAACGGCCGGCATGCGGTCGATAACTTGATCGATTTCTTGACAGGTGATTTTCTCCCACACCACGAAAATTGGGCGAGGCTGGTAATCACGGAGGTGGGTCTTGAGAATGTGCCAAACACATTCGATGGGTGAAACATCGGGAGAAGTCGGAGGATGCAGGAAAATGGGGATGTCATGTTCGGCAAGCCAGGCCTTGGTGACCTTGGCGCGATGCGCTGCCGCACCGTCCTGCTGGAAGCGAAACCCGGGGTGCCTCCGCTTTCTACTGTTGTAGAACTCCAAGAGAGGTCCCTCAAGTACCTGATCGATGTACCGTTGGGCCGTCATACCACCACCACGGCCGCCGGGATACTCGAGAACCACCAAGGGTCCCTTTGCACCTTTCATCACAATTCCCCACACCATGAGTCGTACGGGGCTCTGCGGCACAACAGTCACACAGCACTCATCCAGGAGCTCCTCCCCGGGCTTGCGGGTGACCCACACACGGCCTTTTTTGTCGTCAAGGCAGACGTAAGCCTCATCGGACCAGGCGATGTCATGCCAAGATTTGGCTGACCGCGTTTTGGACTGTTCCAGGGCCCATGCAAGCCGTTTTTGCTTGACAGTGGCTGAGCGGTAAGGAACCTTCCTGGCGACGTGTCTATGGTAGCCTTCGTTGGCCAAGACCCGCCGAATTGTGCTGTCACTGACGCGTGGTGTGGTTTCATTGCCGATGTCGCGAAAAGGCTTCCGGCGGTTTTCTGTGGCGTAATTGACGATGATAGACTTCTCGGGGGTGGAGAAGGTGGCTGGACGTCCACTCCGAGGGCGATTGGCCGTCGAGCCAGTGTCCCGGAATTTTTCCCAGAGCTTTTGGGCAGTCGATTGTTTTATGCCGTGGTCTCGAGCGGCACGCGTGACATTTCTATAGCTCTGGACTGCTCCTATGAACCGATTCTTGTGAAGAGAGTCGAGTTGGGGGTCGTTTTTATGGCGGGCCATATGCTGGTGGTTGGTGGTTGAAGTTCGTGCACGTGCTATGACACAATGCATTGATAGATATTTACTTTTGATGATGACGAGTATCCATTAGCTTTCCTTGAGTTCTAAGTCACAGAGTGTGTTCACCATATTCCAAGGAACAATCTTGACACCTGCAAACCCTATCCATGCCTGCAGACCCAGCCGTACAGACCAATTTTTAGCAGATGTAGTAAAAAACAAGTCTTCCTGAACAATTGATCTACAGAGAGCATAAAAATCATTTTGGACGTCGGTTTCAGTCTGGAGGGTGCAAATACATCCAGAAGAACCTCTGTAGGGGATCAGACCTAAAATATTCTACAAAATTCCGCTGCAATAGGCGAATGTCCGATCACATTTTGTGATGACGAGTAGGTCTCATTTCCTCCTCCACTGCCCCCCATGGGAACATCTGTGCCCGCCTCTTCAACATGCCCCGTATAGCGCGGGACTTTTGGGCGCTGGCGATGTCCAACAGTCTGCTCTCTGCTGAACCACCCGCAACTCTTCAAACCCGTCACAAAAAATATTACCGATACTTGTAGATTTAGATGAGTGTTTCATCTTCTTCCTTTTCATCGCCTCGTTACATTGTATATACCCCCCTCTCATCATATCCCTCCCCTGAATCACCTCCGGCATAGGTATTGGACAATGTTCCCCCACCTTTTTTGCCTGTTATTCCTCTTGCATTCTCTTACGTATAATTGTCTCTCCAAACAACCCCTGATAGCATTACTTATTCTTCCCCTGTGACTAGGTTATACCCAGTGTACTGCCGGGCAGCCCTTAAGGCCGGGTACAGGGTAAATAGAAATTAGATTTAGGTTCAGATTCAGTCTATGACACTCACATCCAAATTCCAAGCTGGATTGCTCCCAGCGGAAATTGAATATTCGCACAAACAGCCATTTTGGCCGTTTAAGCGAATTTTGAATTGAGAGCGGAACAGTGGCTTGCATGGCTCTGCAAGTGGGTGGAATCTGTTGCCTGGAGTCAAGTGCATTGACTATGACACTCACATCCAACACCCAAGCTGGATTGCTTCCAGCAGAAATTGAAAACCCGCTCAAACAGCCATTTTGGCACATTTCTTAGGCGGATTTTGAATTCAGAGCCCCGCGGCACCTTGCATGGTTCCACAAGTGGGTGGAATCTGTTGCCTGGATTCAAATGCATTTACTATGACCCTCACATCCAAAATCCAAGCTGGATTGCTCCCAGTGGAAATTGAATACCCGCTTGAACAGCCATTTTGGCTGTTTAAGCGGATTTTGAATTAAGAGCGGAACAGTGGCTCGGATGGTTCCGCACGTGGGTGGGATGTGCTGTCTGGACTCAAATGCACTCCCGATGGCACTCAGATAAAAAATACAACTTGGATTGCTCCCAGCGGAAATTGAATACTGACCGATTATGAGTGATTTCCTGGGTGGATTTTTTCCTGAGAGCGTAACAGGGGCATGCATGGTTCCACGAGTGGGCGGGATGTGTTCCCTGGACTCCCATACATTTCTGATGGCACTCAGATAAAAAATCCAACTTGGGTTGCTCCCGGCAGAAATTGGATACTGGCTCGAACTGCCATTTTGGTGTTTTAAACAGATTTTTTCCTGAGAGCGTAACGAGGGTGTGCAGAGTTCTTTGCATGGGCAGGATGTGCTCCCTGGACTCAAATGCATTTCCTATGGCACTCAGATACAAAATTCAACTCAGATTGCTCCCAGCCGAAATTGAATACCAGCTCGAACCACCATTTTGGGCCATTTCACGGACAGATTTTCTCCTGAAAGTGTAACGGGGGCATGCAGGGTTCCACAAGTGGCCGCGATGTGTTCCCCAGAATCAACTGCATTCTCCATGGCACCCAGGTACAAAATCCAATTTGGATTGCTCACAGCGAAAATTGGATACTGGCTCTACCAGCCATTTTGGTGTTTTAAACAGACTTTCTCCTGAGAGTGTGACGTGGGCGTGCAGGGTTCCGCGAGTAGGTGGGATGTGTTTCCTGGACTCAAATGCATTCTTGATGGCACTCAGATACAAAATTCAACTCCGATTGCTCCCAGTGGAAATTGAATACTGGCTCGACCTGCCATAACACATTTCAAATTCAGAGTGTTCTAGCAGTTGGCATGGATGTGTAAGTAGGTGGCATAGATTCCCTGAACCTAACTTCATTGGAAATCAACCTCACAGCCAACATATACCCTAGCTTGCTTGCAGCAGAAATTGAATACTCGCTGAAACAGCCATTTGGCATATTTCCTGGATGGATTACAAATTCAGAATGGTCTAGTGGGTGGCATGGGTCTGTAAGTAGGTGACATGCATCCCCTGGATCTATGCTCATCCGAAATCACCCTCACAGCCAACATATACCCTGGATTGCTTGCGGCGGAAATTAAATACTTGCTGGAACACCTATTTTCTGTAAGTATTTGAATTTGGAGTGTTGCAGTGGGTGGCATGGATCCGCCAGTAGGTCACATGCATTCCCTAGACACAAATGCATCACAAATCACACTCACAGCCAATATCTACCCTGGATTGCTTGCAGTGGGAATTGAATACTTGCTGAAACAGCCATTTGGCATGTTTCCTGGACAGATTTCAAATTCACAGTATTGTAGTGGGTGGCATGAATTCTAGACCCAATTGCCATCAAAATGATACCCACATCCAAAAGCCACCCTGAATTGCTCAGAGAGAAAATTGAATATATATATACTCGCTGAAACAGCCATTTGGCATGTTTCCTGGACGGATTTCAAATTCACAGTATTGTAGTAGTGGATGACATGTGAAAAAGTTGTAAACCTTCAGCTGAAAAGGGTTCTCCACTTCCCGCAAAAACAATTGGAAACACCTCACCTCACCTGTATAACTTGAAACATATTTGAACCAACTTGATTCAAGTTTTGCACCTAATTTTTCTCCACACAAATGGTGTACAAACTTATCAGTTGGAAATGTGAAAATAAATCACTGGCAAAAATGTTGAGAAACTTGTAACCTGCATTTTAAGTTTTTCATCACTTTTCATCACATCTTTTTTCATATGTTTGATTGTCTCTTTATCAGTGCAAAATGTGGTGAAATTTTTGAAGAAGGAAGTTTCAAGTTTTTCACCTTGGGTTTCGCCCAAAAACATGTATGAATTAGCAGATGAAAATCTTTCAAAAGAAAGCATCAAGTTTGTTTCGCATTTTTCACCGTCTTTCCAAGTGAAAAAGTGCTGAAAAAGTTTTAAGTTCTTCACCTACTTTTTTGCCGAGAAAACTCCTGAAAAATTTAAAACATCTTCACCAGATTTCTCACTGAAAAACTTCCAAAGAAAACACCACTTTTGTTTCACATTTTTCACCTTCTTTCTGAGTGAAAAAAGTACTGAGAACCTTTTGAGTTTTTCACCTACTTTTTCAGCAAAAAAACTTCTGAAAAATTTAAAACATTTTTCACCAAATTTCTCACTGATAAACTTGAATTGCTCAACCAGTGCAGGCCAGATAAACGCCTCGGCCGAGTGCCAGGTTATCTCTAATCCACCCTTGAAGTGGAACAGGAACTGGATAATCTCGTCTCTCACTTAAACCCGCTGATAAAGAAGCTTTGAAGAGCGAGTATTCGAGAGGACCCGCAAATCTGCATGTCAAACATGACTGTTTCCCTTAACCGTACAACTTCCTGGCAGCAACGCTCCTGCTAATTTATCTATAGATGTAGAACTTGGGCCGTAAGGAAAATGACCAGGATTCATGCTGTGCCTCTGACTTCTTAAGCCATCTCTAACTTGTCCCAGTGAAGAACCTGCTCGATGTACCATTGAATTCAAGTTTAGTGCATATTTTTCCACCAAGGGACTCAAGTCACTGAACCTGTCAGTCCACACCAAGTTATCTTCAGTTCATAAGTTGTTCAATACTCTATTTCATGGATTGTCTAGGCGGTCCGGGCCGGGGGCAAGACTTCGCTGCCTTATGATTCTTCCTTCTTAGAAGTCATGGGTTGCCCAATATTTCACCATCGCGTTACGCGCCACGGATGCACGTCCACCTCCCAAAAAAACTCCCCCTCTTCGAGTAATGCACGATGCTAGTGCCAATGCATATCTGCATGTTTCTTTTTGATGACTACCCTCCTTGTTGGGGGTCAGTTGGCAAGCCCGCCCGCCCACCACAACCTCCAGACTCTCCAGGACAAATAATGGTCTAACAGACGCTGTAGAATGGGAGACGACTACAGCTTCTTCATCCTCGGTAACCGTACTTTCATTCAGCCTGGCGAGTTCCACATGTGGCGACTCCCTGAGCCATCACTTTGGCGGGGAGATCGTCCAGAAAGCCAAGTCTGCTGGGCTTAACGCTATTTCCGTCTACTTCCCACTGGGGGCTGACGAACCCGCGTCCTGGCGAAGTTGACCTGATGGGGATCAACGACTTTCAACCCTTCTTCGACGCAGCTAAAGAGGAGGGCATATGGGTGATCGCGAGACCCGGACCATATATCAAGTGCGTCTCCATTTTTGTACGCAACCGCTTTGCTCATTTCCGGTTCATTTCCTGTTCAGCTCTGAGACCTCCGCAGGCGGGATCCCGGGTCATGTCGCCTGGGGACCTGGTAACCCTTCTTGGAATCCCTGCAACGGCGAGTTGAGGAGTACTACATGTTTTATCATTCCTCCTGTAGGACTACGTGTGTTTTTTTCACCCCATTTAGTACGCGTCGTCCGCGAAGGTTACTAAGTAGAGTGGTCCGTGTGTGATATTAGATCCGTCGTAATTGTATACTCTGTTCCACGGACTAACTGAAGGAGTGAGACAAATCTAGAAGGACGTCAAAGGCTACTGAGGAGATCTAGAGATCCGTCCAAAGACCGCCAGTTGAATAGTTTATGGCATTGCCCAAGACATTTAGGACAGACAAGTAGCGAGGGGACCAGGCAGGCACGGATAGAACCTGAGATAAAAAAAACGTGAGGGATCACGGGCCAGAAGGACGGCAAACCGATGATGTCCTGTCGGTTGTGTAATTTACGTATGGTCAATATAATTTAAGGAAAGAGACGGGAACGCTGCGGCGACGGACGGAGCCCTGCACTAAAATCTACATTAGCTGCTCAAGGGGGAAACATGCCAACGTTCGGCACAGAATATGCCGTGAGAGGCAGAGGAGATACCAGACGGCTCGGAGAATTCCTGAAGATGAGTGCGCAAGTAAAATGTGATCCAGAATTCTCATCCAAGAACAGACGAATCCCAGCGCCTGAGTGCCCGCACTAGTATGAACCTGCCCCGCATCGCTTCTATCCTCACTCTCGCCTTCGTGAGCCAAGAAAAATGAATCCAGAGGTTCCTCAAGTTTATGAAGTAGACCACACGGGGAGGCGTAGCCGGGCTCGTGGGCCCAACGCCATCGTTACGTTTTTAAACTCAGAAATCTCCGCTTAATAGCGCGGTGGGGCGCTCCGCACCCCACCACTTCGTAGTCTCTTATAAACAGGCACTACAACAAATGTCACTCGTACCTCGCGATGTTGTACCACTTCGGCTGAACAATGAATCCGGGATCTTGAATCTTTGCTGAATCTGCAGAAGGTTGTGTACTCAGAAGAAGTTGCTGATAAATTCCTTGCATAGTGAAGCTGCCCACAGAATAAATAAGGTTGCCTTTAATCCCAGAGTTGACTTTAGGGCCGGCCTCGGTGGAATCTCAGGGTCAAGTGATCGTCGGAGTTTAAAGGCTTCAGACAGACAGACACTTTTTTTTTTTTTTTGAGCGTTTAGAATAATACAACTCAGTCTGCAATGCATTCCAAGCGTATCCGCTGGTTTAATTGGGATTTACCAATATTAGCCGGGGAAGTGTGTCCAGGAGGAAATGCCGTTACGCACAGGTAATAAGCCTTCGTGTGGGACTCTGGCCATCGCGTTAACCTACTCCAATTTCCGAGGAACGGGCCGTATACCCACTAAAACCCCCTTTGATCTTGTCCAGTCATCCGGCAGGGAATCTTCATCAAGGGGTGTTCCACTCCAGGTGTTAAGCACCAATTGCCTTTTAATTGCAAGAGAACCGAATCGTGCTCGATTCACGAGTAGCTTGTCTCTATTCCGGGTGTCGTTGATCAGTGACAGCCAGCGATTTCGAATTTCGGTTTCCAACGCCGCAGTATATGTCTCAAAAACTCTTTGGTTTCTCAAGTTCCATATCAGCCTCATTGACGTTGAGATGATCATGCAGAAAAAACGATTCTGGGCAGGTGATATTTTGCCCTTCACGGATTTGAATCTGGCAAGTCCGCAACCTAGAATCAGCCCCCAGTTTAACTTTGGCCACACCGCGTATCTGAACTTCCAAAGGGTCTCAGTTAGTCGCCACACTTGCTGCTGGTCAGGAGCATCACATTCCAACATTATGTGTTCAAGTGACTCGGGCACTCGACAAAATGGGCATTGGCCCAACATTTCGAGGTTAGGTATGTGATCCCAGAATGAACCAACACGGTAAATGTTGTGCATACATTTCCACAGGAAATTCCGTGTCAGTCTGTGGATATTTCTGGATCTGATCGAGGTCCAAATGGCGCTATCAGTTGGTTGATATCCGAACGTCTCATCAATGCAGCAACGGATACGTTCCAGATTGTAAGTTGCTGCCTTCCGCGTAGGGCTATCCCGCATAGATCTGATTATTTTCGTGAACATGCGTTGGCTTCCATGCTGTAGTAGGATTCCCGGATTCGTAAACATGAGGTCGGGTTGTATGTCCAGGGATATTGGAGTCGGAGTCAGCGTGAATAGTTCTGCTGCTAGGTTGGTTTCCACCTTCTGAAAGCAGGTTCGACCGGATCTCTCCTGCAACGTGGAAACCACAGATTTTATCAGTCATAATTGGAGTCAAGCGGGTTATTCTCGGTCTGAATGCGATCTGTTACGAGGGCTTTGCTCAAGAAGCTCGAGGAGCATTTGATATTAAGTGGAATGTCTTGAGGGAGTTCTCGTGCAATATATAACAATCCACCAAGAATTGCGGTGCTGAATGAAGGTTGAATTTTCGTGTCAGTGAATGTGAGGAGCAACGAAAGTTTTGTCGCAACTGTTTCAACCTTGGTGTCAATCAGTAGTGTAACATGCATCTCCGGATCGACCTGGCCTGGATACTTGATTTTTGTATGGATATACACATCATACATGGCCGAATCCGGCTGTGGCAACTTGTAGCGCGTTGCTGGGACTTGAGTTGTGTGGTCTTCAGATGCAAAAATTCGAAACCCGTGGGAGAAGTTGGTCAGAAGGAGGTTTGGGTTGAAATCTAGTTCCACAGGTTGTTCGACTGAGTCACGGAAATTGCTTGTATCCTCTTCGGGCAACGCGAGGGACTGGGACGCATCGATGTTCTCAATGGTGGGGTTCCATTTGGGTGGGAGGCATTCAAGCAAGGCTTTAGCAGCCTCAACACATTCGCCGGGATTCTCAACCCGTACTCAGCCCGGTCCCGTCGACACAGTGGGCATCCACAATTTCTCCGGCCTATTCCGGATGGGTTGACAACATGTGGCTGTCTCTGAAGCGTAGTTCTACGCCCTGCAATTTTTACTGTGTCTGCCACACTTCGAACGTGGTGATTCTTTAGCAAGCATTTCACTGCATCTTTCCGGCGGATTCTGTCAAATTTCGGTTCGTTGAGGGCTATATGGTTCCAGATCGGTATTTGGAGCTGAAATCTTTTGAGATAGAGAGTCCGGTAAATTCTAGATGATATTTGTTGGCCGCTAGTATCATGCGTTGGATGTCGTATGCCAGTGGGGTTTTCCTCCACATCGGGATATGAAGACTTTGCAGGAAAATATTGTAAAACGATCCCAGACAGACAGACACGTAATTTTTTAAAGAGGGAGATGTGCCTGAAACATGCAACTATCAATGGAATCAAAATTGACCGGGCATCGAGCGGCCAGTTCCAAAAGCCTATTCAGTAAATAGCAACAGCTGAAGCGTCTACGCAACCTCGGTCATGTCAATTGCCTCTCCGATCGGACTCCTTATGCCATGAACCTTCGAGTGGAAGAAATGACTGGCAGCAATTCATATTCTAGATATGTCACTCACTGCTATGTGATAACTTATGCGTACGTCTGACCGTAACCTTTAATTGAGTCCTTGTGGTGGAATCGGATGGTTCTACTGCCGAGGGGGAAAGACAAAAGTCGTATGACAAGACGAAAAAATGAAAGCTGCGCGAACGGGAGCATGGTTACGGCAGGGACGGACGCTATAACGATACTCACGCTTGTCCCTCGCTGGCGCGCCAGTAGGCCATATATGATAATGGGCACTGGAGCGAGCGCACCACACAACGGATCCCGTTGAGCTTGAAATCCACAGGAAACCCACTGGTACTCAGAGCATCGCAGCTTTGCAGTCATCGCGCCGGGCGGTCGTAGGAAGAGAAGGGAAGAGGCCATCTTTCGTTCGGCCGATCGGTGATCGAGGATCAATATCGATCAATGCTGGCGGAGTTTGCCGTGATTGATGCAGTCTAGACCGCGTCCACAGTTCAACTTCAACGTACTCTCAAATCCTTCTCTGATCAGCTCTTGTCAAGAGGTACGCGAATAGCTGTGCAAAATTGACGCCACTTTTGGTCTGCGCGCATACCTGAACGAGGTGGTAAGAAAATTGTCGCATCTTCGGCATCCTTTTTGAGGCTTAACCTACCTTGACTCTAAGATGAGCTATGAGTCGAGTTCCAAAAAGTTCGGAAGCCCAGCTGCATATGACCCAACTTGAATTCGAACCAGGGCTCCCCATGCCACCCTCGAGTGCCGACGCGATAACTTTCGCTACCAGGCCATCCTTCTATAGCAACGACCCCCGTCTTGACTCAATATAAACTGTCAGTTGACCCAAATAATGCCATCAGAAAAAGGTTACCAACGCAACATTATGACCTATCCTTGATTCAAACAAGGAACTCTCGCGCGAGATGTAGTGTCCATGTATATCTACTAGCCAGGAGTCGAACCAGAGACTTCCGCTCAACGATGCGACGTCGGTGTGAATGACACCCTTCGCCGCTAGGTCGTACTTTCACTCGAGGAGTCCTTGTGGTACATGGGGTCTCGGGTGGAGGAGGACGAGGCGACAGAGCTGTCTAACCTTCGAACTAGGACCTTCCGCGTACCATGCCTCGAACTCCTATAATGCGGACGCGATACCCATCGCCACTAGGTAGTTTAGGGTGAATCAACACCCTTGATATGGTCGGAGCAGAGTGATACTTAACAGTGAACATTGAACACTTTGCAGCGTACGATGAAGGGGTCCGGCGGTATGCACTTCATGAGCTCGACTGGCGGCATTCAAGGACTGCAGAAATGACGATACGTGCAGGAATGCCGCGAACAGTGGATGTATTGGGCGAATAAATACACGGCGCGAAATATACAGGACGGGCGCGAGCGCACATATTGCGGTCACGGCGCACGATACAGGAACACATTAGCTCAAGGTGTGAATTTGCAAGGAGCACGCTTACCGCCGGAGATGCCTTCGAAAGAACACGCGCCGAATTGGAAGGGAATGAATCTCGCGAAGAGATCAAGAAGGGAAAAAATGACCATGACGGCCGCAGAGTAGTCTGAGTCGAGTTGAGCAGCGAGCCGAAGCCGCCGCGCGCCGCGAATGGCACTCAAGGAAGATGTGCCGTGCCGTGTCGTCGTGAGTCCCCCGTGCTCCTCGTGCGCCGCGCCCCACAACGTTGCCCACCGAAAAAGCGTACCGTTCATCGAGCAAGGGCGATGTCCGGGCAGGGGCGTATGAAATTCGAAACGAAGCCAACGCCACGGGCTGGCGGGCCAGCCCACCGAGTACATGCTCCGAAGCTCGAAGTAAGCGCGGCGGGGGTCCTCGTCATTCGACGAGGCGCCGGCAACCATCCAGACGGCGGAAGCGGGAGTTTGAATGGCGGAACGCACTGGCAGGGTCGCTGTTTGAGGGTCCGAGTTGGACTGGCTGTTGATGTCATCCGAGCTGGATGCAGATGAGCCCAGCGGGTGGGCAGCGCGGGAGTGAGGCGGAGCAGAGCCCCAACGCCAGGCGGCGGAGTGTACACCGGGGCTGTCCGCAGGCCTACACTTGAAGCCCGCCCCGCGCGCGCCAGTACACGCGATCAGCGAGTCGGGTCTTGGCGGGCTTGGGCTTCGAAAAATCCTGAGCCCGACCTGACTTAGGGGGTCGGGCCCAGGTCGGGTCGGGCTTGGGCTCAGGCCCGGGCTTGGCTGCATTTTTTCCAACTGATCTACAGTCACGGCAAAAAAACTTGCCCAGGCTCATTTCTTGACCAATCACTTCAAATAAAATCCTGCCATAATGTTCTAGTGTTTTCATGAGCTTTTCCACAGTTTCCCCTATTTCACCTCTGTCATTGACCCCGAATAAAATAAATAGGGGCATTCTGAAAAATCGAGTTTGCAGAATCATCATGTATGCAAAAATAGTGTATACAGCATAAAAGTACTTGGAAAGGCGAGCATATTGACATTTTATTTCATATGGATTGATAGAGATTTGAACTCAGAGTGTGCAGTGCAATCGGCGACTTTGGCAAGAAATGGGCCAAAATTGCTCAAAATGACCGACTTGCGGGCTCCGGTGTGAGCTCAATCCTCATC